>CM055127.1:238801074-239251074 GCA_029206835.1 Rana muscosa | reverse complement strand
AGAGAGAGAGGGGGGAGAACGAGAGAGAGAGAGAGCGGGGTAGAGGAGGAAGTGAGAAGTGGAGAGAGAGGAGAGAGATGGAGGCAGGAGGGGGGGGGCAGTGCAAAAGGTGGTGGGGGGGAGGCCGGGGTTTTGTTCTGTGTGCAAAAGTTTCACTTACCAATTATGCCTCCCTCCTCTCAGGATGGTTCCCCTTTAGGTGGCTGATTCAGCAATAGCAGCCATTGCTTCATATCTCCCGCCCAGCTTCTCACAAAACCCGAATCACTGCTCATTGCAGGCAGGGGGTTGGACTGTAGGTGGGGTTGGCGGACACAAATGGGAGGCGGAGTGTGGCATTGGACAGTTAGTGGAGTGAGGGAGGGGCTGGGAGAACGGACAGGACCGAGCGGACGCTGAGAACTTGCAACCTGACTCCCGAGCTAGATGGCTCTTCAAGTCAGGCAGAGTCCCGTTATCTGCCCTTGGTTTTTCCTGCAAGGCAAGGCAGAGCAGAGATAGGGCACCGGCTCTCACTGCAGTGCTCACCTCGATCTAGCAGGCTGCAGCCACTCGCCTGCCGCTATACATGCTCCACTAGTCCGCTGCTTCAAAGGGGGAAAATAGAGGACGGAGGGGGGGGGGGGGGCGGAGTGCAGATGTGGATCACTCCGCCGGCGCCTGCGGGACCTGCAGCCGGAACTATAGAAGCTGCATCGGGAAATGCGGCTTGATTACTCCGCGGATGTGGTCCCTAGTTCCCTGCTCAATCACCTCCCACTCGCAGCACAGCTGTTTTTGCTGGCCCGGACCCGACCCCAGTGGTGGTGACTGTGAGCTACACAGGGAAAGACATGTTGCAGGCAGTCAGCACTAGCAAAAGGTGTTAAAGCACAGACAGAGCACAGGGATGATTAGGGTGTGCCTGGGCACACCCGGCACACCCCGTGGGCACGCCTATGGTTCTAGAGTAGTTAATCTGGGAGAGGCATCAACTGCTGTATGGTCACATGCGGCGGCTTTTGCCTCTATTTAGCCACACTCATTAGCTTTTTTGCTGCATTATATTCTATTTTATTGCTTATTGTTACCTGTGCACCCCCATAGTTACCTATTGTCCCCTTTCGCCTCCGCGTGTGTCTGATATTGGTGCTGCTGCGCTACAGGTTGTGACAGCATATCAGTCCTGTACATTTTCTATTGCTTGGTATACAATTTTTTACTGTTATATATTAATGTAGAAATTCTTATTATATTTTGTTTTAAATTTCTTGTTAGTCTACATGCAATGCTCCTGAAGAAGCGTGATTGCACGCGGAACTTGTCGAGCGAAGGCAGCATCATATTCAACAATTTCTACCGCACCATTTCCATCTCATCTATCCTTTGGAATGTGTACTATATGGAATATCATTGCAATTCCTTCATCATCCTATTAAGAGTTATGTTTTTTTTATAGTGGCGGTATTGTTGTATTGATCCAGTGATGTGGGCTTTTTTTTTAAGTCTGTTTAAATCTATATCTATGCTTATTAAATTTATATTTTTTAACTAATTGAATTTTCGTATTACTCTGCCTAAAAATTCCAAGTCCCTAAAAATTTCCTATTATCTAAAATCAATCATCAGTTACTTACACAAACTTCTCAGTCACACACACATTCCAGGGTGCATTAAATGGGTCCCATAGGGGTGGAAAATATCCCAATGAATACTGACAAATAGGGATGAGCCGAACACCCCCCGGTTCGGTTCGCACCAGAACCTGCGAACGGACCGAAAGTTTGCGCAAACTTTAGAACCCTATTAAAGTCTATGGGACTCGAACGTTTGAAATCAAAAGTGATAATTATGAAGGCTAATATGTAAGTTATTGTCCTAAAAATGGTTTGGGGACCCGGGTCCTGCCCCAGGGTACATGTATCAATGCAAAAAAAAGTTTTAAAAACTGCAGTTTTTTTCGAGAGCAGTGATTTCAATGATGCATAAGGTGGAAAAAAAAGTGAGATATTCCTTTAAATATCGTACCTAGGGGGGTGTCTATAGTATGCCTGTGAAGTGGCACGTGTTTCCCGTGTTTAGAACTGTCCCTGCACAAAATGACATTTCTAAAGGACAAAAAGGCATTTAAAACTGCTTGCGGCTTTAATGTAATGTCTGGTCCCGGCAATATGGATGAAAATAATTGAGAAAATCGGCATGGTTATCCCCCCCCCCCCTCCAGGCCATTACCAGCCCCTTTGGGTCTTGTATGGATATTAACCACTTAAGGACCGGACCAATACAGACCATAATGACCAGAGGTGATTTCACAATTTGGCATTGCGCTGCTTTAACTGGAAATTGTGCGGACATGCAATGTTGTACCCAAACGAAATTTGCGTCCTTTATTTCCCATAAATATAGCTTTATTTTAATGGTATTTGATTGCCTCTGCGATTTTTTTTTTTTGCGATATAAACAGAAAAAGACCGAAAATTTCAAAAAAAATGATATTTTCTACTTTTTGTTATAAGAAAAATCGAATAAACTCAATTTTAGTCATACATTTAGGCCAAAATGTATTCAGCCACATGTCTTTAGTAAAAAAAATGTCAATAAGCGTATATTTATTGGTTTGCGCAAAAGTTATAGGGTCTACAACCTAGGGTACATTTTCTGGAATTTACACAGCTTTTAATTTATGACTGCCTATCTAATTTCTTGAGGTGCTAAAATGGCAGGGCAGTACAAAATCCCCCCCAAATGACCCCATTTTGGAAAGTAGACACCCCAAGGAAATTGCTGAGAGGCATGTTGTTGAGCCCATTGAATATTTTTTTTTTTTGTCACAAGTGATTGAATAATGACAAAAAAAAAACAATTACAAAAAGTTGTCACTAAATGATATATTGCTCACACATGCCATGGTTATATGTGGAATTGGACCCCAAAATACATTTTGCTGCTTTTCCTCAGTATAGGGATACCACATGTGTGGGACTTTTTGGGAGCCTAGCCGCGTACGGGACCCCGAAAACCAAGCACCGCCTTCAGGATTTCTAAGGGCACAAATTTTTGATTTCACTCCTCACTACCTATCACAGTTTCGAAGGCCATAAAATGCCAAAATAGCACAAACCCCCCCCCCCAAATGACCCCATTTTGGAAAGTAGACACCCCAAGCTATTTGCTGAGAGGCATGGTGAGTATTTTACAGCTCTCATTTGTTTTTGAAAATGAAGAAAGAAAATATATATATATTTTTTTTCAATTTTCAAAACTTTGTGACAAAAAGTGAGATCTGCAAAATACTCACCATACCTCTCAGCAAATAGCTTGGGGTGTCTACTTTCCAAAATGGGGTCATTTGGGGGGGGGGGGGTTGTGCCATCTGGGCATTCCATGGCCTCCGAAACTGTGATAGGCAGTCAGGAGTGAAATCCAAAATGTACACCCTTAGAAAGCCTGAAGGTGGTTTTTGGTTTTTGGGGTCCCGTACGCGGCTAGGCTCCCAAAAAGTCTCACACATGTGGTATCCCCGTACTCAGGAGAAGCAACAGAATGTATTTTGGGGTGTAATTCCACATATGCCCATGGCATGTTTGAGCAATATATCATTTAGTGATAACTTTGTGCAAAAAAATAAAAAATTAAAAAAGAATTGTCTTTTATCCGCAACTTGTGTCAACATATAAAATATTCCATGGACTCGACATGCCTCTCAGCAAATAGCTTGGGGTGTCTACTTTCCAAAATGGGGGGGTTTTGAACTGTCCTGGCATTTTATACACAACATTAGGAAGCTTACATCCACTCTTCTAACCACTTGAAGACAAAGCCCTTTCTGACACTTTTTGTTTACATGAAAAACATTTTTTTTTTTTGCAAGAAAATTACGTTGAACCCCCAAACATTATATATTTTTTTAAAGCAAAGGCCCTACAGAATAAAATGGTGGGTGTTGCATTTTTTTTTCCACACAGTATTTGCGCAGCGATTTTTCAAACGCATTTTTTGGGGAAAAAATACACTTTTTTAAATTTTAATGCACTAAAACACACTTTCCTGACTGACTCCATGGCAGCCTACGTGTGGGTTAACCCCGCCTCCTCTCCAATGCTATAGGACCCCATACCCATAAAAGTAAGCTCACCTCTCAGCACTGTGTTCCTTTTTTGTCCTCCTCCAATGGACCTAAAGCATGCACGTCCGTGCGGATTTCCGGATGGATGGATGGATGGCACACTTCTATGCGGTGCAGCTCGGAGCCCAGCCATGGGCGGGTGGAGAGCTTACAACAACCATATTCCTGCGGTGGGATGTTGCTGCAGTGTGCCCCGAGCATCGGGATGTCCTCGGCTGCCAAGGTCTGCAACTTTTTTCCATGGCAGTCGCATCTGTATTATTTGTTTGTGTCTGTCTTTTTCCGTTCTATGCCCCATGCTGCTCCACTATGGCGGCTGGAACGCTCTGCGTCCCAGCTCACAGCGGTGATCCGAATCTCGGGCGCCGCCGCTGTTCGCGCATGCGCGGTGTCCGCTCTCAGAGCGAGGCTTGGTTCGCGCATGCGCGGTTCAGCGCTACTCTCGGCGGCCACACAGGAGCAGATGAGAGCCTTTCCACCGCGCAGGTGCGCGATACGTTCAGCGGTGACGTCACGGCAGGCGGGGAATTTAAAGCTGCTGCTCGCCTGTGTCATTTGGGATCTCCCCTGACAGGCGAGCAGAGACTACCTTTTCAGCTTCTGAAGCCTCGTACACACGGCCGAGATTCTCGTCGAAAAAAACATGGTTTTTTTCGACGAGATTCTTGGACAAGAAACTTGTCCCGGCCGAGTGTACACACGCTCGATTCAAAGAACCCGCGGTTCTTTGAATGGAGCGAACGCGGTGACGTCATCGAATACGACGAGCATGCGCTCGTCACATTCGATGCCGTCGCCGCCATCTTGGTATACCCTACCTATGCCTAGGAAGCTACCGCGCATGCGTCAAATTCATTTCGAACATGCGCGGGCTTCCCGGAGGACAGGTAAGTGTACACACACTCACTTTTCTCATCGAGAAACAGGCTGACGAGAATCTCGACGAGAAAATAGAGAGCAGGTTCTCTATTTTCTCATCGAGATTACTTGTCGGTTTTCTTGACGAGAAACCATACACACAAACGAATTTCTCGGCAAGACATCTCTGCCAGCAAGTTTCTTGCTGGTTCTTGCCGAGAAACTCGGTCGTGTGTACGAGGCCTGAGTTCAGGTCAGTGTCTTCATGGCTAAACTTGTTTGTAATGAAGTTTCAAAATAGGCTCTGTCATTTTGCTCTTTCTCTTTCCTGGTTGTTATTTTGCACATTTGTTCGTCATTTGTAAAATGTCTTCTTAAAGGGCAAGGTATTCATTATTTCATTGTATGACTATAGGTTTCATTATCAGTCCTGTCCTAGTGTGACGCTTAGTCCAGAAGTATGGACCATTCACCACTTACATGTGGCCAGCCCTCACGCACAAGGTATGTGCGGGAGAGGGGAGGGCTTGGGGTTTAGTTGCAAGTAATGTTGCATGACGGCTTGTCTCTCTCCCCCCAATTCCCCTTTTTTTCCTTTAGCCCTTCCGCAGATCTTCAATTTGACACAGACCTTGCCACGCCGCAGCATGCGTCAACATCAAAATCAAAACACAGACGTGATTCCCCGTCTGCATCTCACCACCAGAGGAGAAGTTCCCATTCCTCCTCCAGACACCGCTCCCACTGCCAGGACAGTTATTCTGATCGGAGAGCCTGCTGGGGATGCGGCTCACGAGTCCCAGAGGGCAAATCATTATGCAGCCATTGCTTTGCCCATGCGGTTGGGGAAAAAGAGACAGAAGACCAACGGATCGAGTCTCTAGTAAAACAGGTGGTGCAACGTTCTCTTAAGGAGATGGATGCTTCCCACGCACAAAGCCAGTCCAGCACTATTCGATCTGGCTCCCCGGCTGATGTGGTCCGTGAAGTTCCAGGTCCTTCTTAGCCCTACGCATCCTCGCCTCTTCCCTCGGAAGGAGAATTAGAGAGCGATGAAGAGAGTGTGGAATTTGATTTCTCTCAAGTTACTCCGCTTATCAAGGCGGTCAAAGAGGCCCTTATGTGGGAGGACCCATCTACTCCCCCAGCTAAACAGAAAAAAAAATTCAAGCGCCTGGGGAAAGAGCGCCCAAGTTTTCCGCTTTTAGCCGAACTAAAGGGCATTTTCGACGAGGAGTGGAGCAAAGTGGACAGGAAGTCCTCGATGACGAATAAAGCCTCCAGAATGTATCCTTTCAAGGTAGACGAGGTAAAATACCTGGAGAATATTCCTCTTGTGGACACAGCGGTAATGCATCTGGCTAAGCACATCACGCTCCCTCTAGAAGACGCAGTCTCCTTTAAAGACAGTCTTGATAGAAGAATGGATCAGGACCTCAAAAGAATTTACGGTCTTGCTGGGACAGCTTGTAAACCCGCCCTAGCCTTGGCAGCCGTGTCTAAGGCTATGGAGGCATGGACGGAGAACGTAGATTCCTTTCTCAAAGGCGTTTCAGAAGAACTGGCAAGTAACTCAGCAGCAGCAGAGCTAAAACTAGCAGTGGCTTTCTTGGGAGAAGCATCGGTTGATCTGATCCGTCTACTGTCCAGGATTATGTTATCCTCAGTTACAGCTAAACAAGCCCTACGGCTACGCCCCTGGCAGGCTGACCCATCTTCTAAGCAAACATGGTGCAAGATTCCTTTCGAAGGATCATCACTGTTTGGTAACAAACTAGATGACGCCATAGCTAATGCCACAGGCGGAAAATCTGGCTTTCTTCCACAGGACAAGCGTCCACAGGGTCGAAGGAAGCCCCAGTTCAGAAGACGCAGCCCGGAGCGTTCAAGGGAAGCACGTTCCTATAGACCTGGCCGGGACTTCAGAAGAAACTGGAGCAGATGCCAAGTGTCCTTCCGTAAGCCAGCAAACAACCAAGCGTCCAGTGGTCGCGATCAGGCTAAATCCTTTTGAGATTATTCCGGCACGTGTGGGTGGCCTCAATCTCAGACTTCTGGGTCGTCAAGACGGTGTCGTCAGGTCACGCATGGTCCTTTTCCAGCATTCCTCCTCCCAGATTCATCTCAACCCTACTTCCAAGTACGGAAGAGCAAAAACAGGCCTTACTGTCCTACATAGACCTGCTGAAAACCCAGGGAGCAGTAGTGTGTGTCCCAGAGGAAGAACAGTTCCAGGGCGTGTACTCCCCCCTTTTCTTAGTCCAAAAGAAAAGCGGTGCCTGGCGCCCGGTAATAGATCTGACGTACCTGAACAAATTCATAAGGCACGGAAAATTCAAAATGGAGACGCTGTCAACAATCCAACAAGCCATTCATCCAGGCGACTGGATGATTTCAATAGACCTGAAAGATGCCTATTTCCACGTGCCAGTGGCAAAGGACTTTCTAAAATACCTCTGGTTCCATGTCGGGCAGGAGCACCTACAATTCATCTGCCTACCGTTCGGTTTGACATCTTCCCCTCGGGTTTTCACCATGTCCTCTTGGCCGTAGTGGCCCTCATCAGGTTAAGGGGTGTGCGTCTTTACCATTATTTAGACGACCTCCTAGTTCTGTCTCAAAACAGAGAACAGCTGCTGGTGCACAGAGAACAAGTGATCTCAACCCTTTCCAGCTTTGGATGGCTTCTAAACTTGGAAAAAAGCTACCTGGATCCAGCCCAACGCTTAAATTACTTAGGGGCTCAGTTCAACACAGTGGAGAACACCATCTCCCTACCAGTAGAGAAGATTCCGGTGATTCGGAAGAGGATTTCTCGTGCTCTGGATGCTCCTCATCTGAAAGCATCACAATGCCTAAGAATTATCGGCACAATGGTCTCCACGACCCCCATGGTCAAATGGGCTTTATGGAGGTTACGCCCTTTTCAGTCAGGGTTCCTCCGGCAGTGGAAGTCAGGGGACAAGAGTCAACTCATCCACATATCCACAACAATGAGGAACAGCCTCTTCTGGTGGCTCCAACTCAAGAATTTGCAAAACTGTCACTCCATTGCCCCCATCTCCTGGGTCACAATTACGACCGATGCCAGCGGTTCCGGCTGGGGGGCTCTCTGTGGCCAGAACCTTGCTCAGGGCAGGTGGGACGCTCGCCTCCGCAACCCAGGCTCAAATGTCCTAGAGCTCCGGGCAGCTTGGTGTGCCCTCCAATCCTTTTCTCGGTGTCTGAAAGGAGAATCGGTGTTGATCAGGATGGACAACACCACAGCAGTGTCATATGTGAAGCGACAAGGGGGGACACGGAGTTCCACACTCCTGTTAGAAGTCGAGCCCATCATGACTTGGGCCCAGAAAAATCTGGCCAACATATCAGCAGTTTTTTTTCCCGGGAGTACAGAATTCACAGGCGGATTTCCTCTCTCGAACTCGTCTAGACAACAATGAGTGGTCCCTCCATGTACAGTCCTTCAACTAGATTCTGTCTCTGGGAGTCAATCCCGAAGTGGACCTATTCGCTTTCCCCTACAATCACAAAACAGTGAAGTTCTATTCTCGGGGCCGTTGCAGCCAGGCAGTCGGAACGGATGCCCTGACGGACAGATGGAGGTTCAGGCGGGCATGCGCTTTTCCCCCGAACCTGATAATCCTCAAGTGCCTGAGGAGACTTCAAGCGGAATCAGCCGAAGTAACAGTAGTGGCTCCTTACTGGCCAAACAGGCTTTGGTTTCCCCTCCTGATCCAACTGAGCTACCGGGACCCGGTACCTCTTCCTCTCAGGCCGGACCTTCTCTCTCAAGGGTCACTCCTACACCCTTGTCCGGCACTGATGAGACTGACGGTCTGGTTCTTGAGAGGGAGAGGCTGGAATCCCTCGGTTGCGCCTCTAGAGTGATGTCTACACTGTTGAGCTCAAGAAGAGCAAGTACCAACAAGGTTTATAGAAGAATCTGGGCCAAATTTGTTGAGTTCTCCTCCACTTCCGGGAGGTCCTTCAAAAATCCAGGAGTTCAGGATGTTCTTAGTTTTCTGCAAACCGGACTAGACTTACCCTTATCTGTTAGGTCTCTAAGAGTACAAGTTTCGGCCTTGTCAGCCTTCTCTGGAGTCTCATGGGCAGTCTATCCCCTAGTCAGACAATTCTTTCGGGGGGCATCAAGAATTAAGCCCCAAAGAAAACCAAGATTTGCCAAGTGGGATCTTCCACTCGTTCTAGATTCTCTGACTGGACTCAGTATGTCGGGGCCCTCCCCGTCCTCCATTAAGGACTTTTCAGCAAAAGTAGCCTTCTTAGTAGCCATCACCTCGGCTAAGAGGGTCTCTAGGTCATGAAGAACCTTTTCTAACAATTTTTCCGGATCGAGTAGTCCTTATACCCATGTTGGGTTCAAATCCAAAGGTGTCTTCGGTATTTCACGAAAATCGAGAAATTGTTCTACCTACATTTAAGACTCCAGATTCCAGTGAAACTCATCCCCTGGATATGGGTGAAATCCTAAAGGAATATCTACAAGTTACTTCTTCCTTCAGACGATCTGATCATCTGTTTGTTCTACATTCTGGAAACAACAGAGGGAAGAAAGCATCAACCAGAACAATTGCATTATGGATCGTTCATACAATCCAGCAAGCATACAGGGCTAAGGGCTTGGCTCCTCCTCAGGCGGTGACGGCACTCTCCACCAGAGGGATGGCAGCATCCTGGGCGGCAGCCCAACATGTGGCTCCAGATGTCATTTGTAAAGCGGCCTCGTGGGCCTCTATCAATACATTTATGGCCCATTACTGCATTGAACCGGCATCATTGTCGTCTGTTAATTTTGGGTTGAGAATCCTGTCGGTTGACAGGATAAATTAAAGCTTTTCTGTTCAGCATACCCACCCGTGTGGTCTGGCTAGTAATTTCCCACACGTAGGCTGCCATGGAGTCAGTCAGGAAAACGGAAAATTTATTACCAAATACTTACCGTAATGATCCTTTCCTTTCCTGTTTACATATGACGCCAGACCGACGCTTGCGTTCGCCTTTGCGCAAGAGCAGGGCAGGACAGGGGTGCTTTTTTTTTTTTTTATTATTAATTTTCCTTTTTTATTTTATTTTTAATTTGTTCCTTCCATATTTTTTTATTTAATTATTTTTTATTGTTATCTCAGGGAATGTAAATTTCCCCTATGATAGGAATAGGTAGTGACAGGTACACTTTTTATGAAAAAAATGGGGTCTATTAGACCCTAGATCTTTCCTCTGCCCTCAAAGCATCTGACCACACCAAGATCGGTGTGATAAAATGCTTTCCCAATTTCCCAATGGCGCTTTTTATATCTGGGGGGGGGGACATTCCCTCCCACTGCTTGTAAAAGCAGTCCAGAGGCTAATTAGCCGCTAGGATTGCTTTTACATGAAAGCCGGCCGCTGGCTGAAAAGAATGATACCAAGATGATACCTAAACCCACAGGCATCATTCTGGTATAACCATTCAAAGTCCAGCAACATACCAGTACGTTGCTGGTCCTTGTTGGACATGTATTGTAATCTTTTTTTTCATGCAGCCTGTTGGCTGAACGAAAAAAAAGAAATTGATCGGTGGGTATGCCCACCATTAGAATAGCTCCCTTCATTCACCCACTTCTAATGATGGGCATACATGCACCATTTAAATATGCCGAAGCATGGGGGCATCATCCCGCAAAAGTTATGCCGCGTACACACGGTCGGACTTTTCCACGGGCAAGCCTCCGTCGGAATTTTGACCGTATGTACGCGGCATTAGGAGCAAAATCGCTCCTCCGCCCCTGCTGCCCCCATGCTTTGGCATATATGCTCTTTTTTTTAACTGTGGTGGTGAAATCACCTTCTACAGCACTGGAGTCGCAGGGATCAGGCCTGTCTCTGCGAACGCTGCAGTTATGTGTGTTGTGTTTTGTAAGTGACAGTGATTGATCGATACTGCACTTGGGTGGCCTGGGCTGGACGGAGGGGCAAAACGCAGGTGCTAGCAGGTATCTGGGCTGATCCCGCTAACACTGCGTTTTTGGGAACCCTAAACTGCTGGGGACGCTAGTATAGATCTGATCAGATGAGATATTGATCTGTTCAGATACTATACCACTAAGGGAGGTGTATGCTTTGCGCGTGGGTGTTAGCGTTACTGGCACTAACCTGACGCTGCCTGGGGCGACGCAGACCCTCTCTGACGCTAAAACCTAATTGATATCACCCGTCGGGCGATCAGGGGTTAAACCTTTATTGGGTTATATACGGTGGGTGCCCTGACACTATAAAAAGCAAACGAACTAACCAGCGTCACCCGTAACACTTATACGGTGATCACTGGTGAAAAGGGTTAACTAGGGGCAATCAGGAGGTTAAAACCTTTATTAGATAATATATGGGGGTACCTGACGCTATAAAAACCTGGCGGCGAACCTAAAAAAATAACTGACTACCTAGCGGCATCACCGACACTAATACAGAGATCAGAAAAATGATCGCTTAGTGACAGTGGTGCTAGGGGGTGAAAGGGTTACCTGGGGGGCGATCAAGGGGTTAAACCTTTATTAGGTAATATATATGGGGGTACCTGACGTTATAAAAACCTGGCGGCGAACATAAAAAAATTACTGACTACCTAGCGGCATCACCGACACTAACACACCGATCAGAAAAACGATTGATTAGTGACAGTGGTGCTAGGGGGTGAAAGGGTTACCTGGGGGGCGATCAAGGGGTTAAACCTTTATTAGGTAATATATATGGGGGTACCTGACGTTATAAAAACCTGACGGCGAACATAAAAAAATAACTGACTACCTAGCGCATTACCGACACTAATACAGCGATCAGAAAAACGATTGATTAGTGACAGTGGTGCTAGGGGCTGAAAGGGTTACCTGGGGGGCGATCAAGGGGTTAAACCTTTATTAGGTGGGGTTAGGGGGCTACCCTGGACCTAAGGGACCTAACACTAACTGCCCTGACACTTTTACAGTTACAAATGTCACTGATTGCAGTGATCAGTAAATAAATGATCACTGCAATCGGTGACACTGTGACTGGGGGATGGGGGGTGATCTGGGGGGTGATCTGTGGGTGACTGGGGGTCGATCGTGTGCCTATGTGTCCTGGTGTCAGTGTACTGCTTGTGCACTTACTTGATGTCTTCTCTCCACGGCGCTCCGGTATATGTGAGCGCTGCAGGAGAGATGACATCACTTCCTGCTGCTTCCTCTCTGCCTGTGTTTACATTATACAGGCAGAGGAAGCATTTGATTCGCCGGGAGCGATCACAAGGGGGTGGCCAGAAACCAATGGCCGCCCCCTCATCACGAATCGTTCCCAGAGCGATCCCGACCGTCCACTGTACCGGAGGGGGTCCAATCGGACCCCCACCCATACGAAGGCAGTCACGTACAGGTACGTGATTGTGCCTGTCCGTGCCATTTTGCCAACGTATAAATACAGTGGGCGGTCGTTAAGTGGTTAAGGAAATCCCGCACCCAAACTAAAAAAAGGAAAGGCGTGAGGCCCCCAGGCCCTATATACTCTGAACAGCAGTATACAGGCGGTGCAAACAAGACAGGGACTGTAGATTTGTTGTTACGTAGAATCTGTTTGTAATTTTGAACTCCCTGCCTATGGTATTAGTATGAGAACACCAGCAATTGTATTCAGGTAAGCTTTAGGTGCACATTGTGCAAAGGACACTAAATCAAAATATTGCAGCTCCCTGCCTGTATTTGTATCAGAACACCAGCAATTGTATTGAGGTAAGCTTTAGGTGCACACTATGCAAATGACACTAAAGCAAAATACTGCAGCTCCCTGCCTGTATTTGTATCAGAACACCAGCAATTGTATTCCGTTAAGCTTTTGGTGCACACTGTGCAAAGGACACTAAAGCAAAATACTGCAGCTCCCTGCCTGTATTTGTATCAGAACATCAGCAATTGTATTCAGGTAAGCTTTTGGTGCACACTGTGCAAAGGACACAGTACACTAAGTGAAACACTGTAGCTAGCACAATCACCTGCATGCCTGTCAGTATAGAGAATAACAGGAACGGATCTAGCTAAACTCAATACAGTGTGTAAATATATATATAACGGGGCGTGTCCGGGATGGCGCTGGGAGCAGACGTGCTTGTCTGAGCTCCCCAGGACCGGCGCTATATAAGTTCTTTTATAGGGTACAGACCCTCCCAGATTCCTCCTCCTGTGTCCCCCCTAGCTCTGGGACCCTGCCCTGGACAGCTCGGGGGTGAGATTGGCCAGCAGTGACCCCGGGAAAGGCCGCGGCCGGACGTCGCGGACTAGGCCGAAGCCGGGGACTCGCCTAGAATCCTGGCCCGAAGCTCCGCGGGGCCGGCGCGGTACAACGCCTCCGATCCTTCTCTCCTGCATCTCCCCAGCCTTGGGACCCTATCCGGACGCTGGTGAAGTGGGGATGGCCGGCTGTGACTCCAGGAAGGGTTGCAGATTGGGCGTTGTTGACTAGGCCGAAGCCGGGGACTCGCCTGGAATTTCGGCCCGGACATCCGCAGGGCCGGCGCGGTAAGACTTTTTTGCTTTTGGGCATAAAACCCCTCCTGCCATCCTCCTGCAGAGGAGGAAAAGTCAACCACGCTTCAAGAAGAAAGCCGCAAAGTTAGACGGTGCGGACAAGGCCGCAGCCGCGGCCTCACCAAAAGCCCGTGCCCCGATGGAAAACCAGGCTGAAGACCCCGACCGGCTGCCTGCCACGGCGGCCGATTTTAAAGCGGTCCTGCTAGCCATAACTACCCTGACTGGTAAGGTGGACCATATACAGGCAAATGTGGAGTTTATTAGAAAAGACTTTGATGCTTTTCGTGGTAGAATGACTGAGGTGGAGCACAGGGTCTCCCAGACCGAGGACACGGTACGCGACCATTGGCCCGACATTCACTCACTTAAGGCCAGGGTCAAGGTGCTGGAGTCCCGCGCAGAAGACGCAGAGAATCGCAACAGAAGAAATAATTTGCGTGTTCTGGGACTCCCTGAGGGGGCTGAGGGTGCTGACCCCACAGCCTTTGCTGAACGCTTATTACAACAAATACTCCCTTCAGCACGCTTCTCTCAGTTTTTTACTGTGGAGAGGGCTCATCGCATACCCGCCACCAGGGGGCCCCAGGGAGCACCGCCCCGCATTTTTATCCTTAAACTTCTCCACTTCCGGGACAGAGATACGGTGATGAAGGAGGCCAGGGCTCAAGGTGAATTACGCTTCGACAACGCCAAGCTTCTAATCTTTCCGGACTATTCGCTGGAAACCCAGAAAAAGCGTAAATCCTTTGATGCTGTGAGAGTTCGGCTTCGCTCCAAACACATCAAGTACAGTATGTTGTTCCCGGCCAGGCTGAGGGTGGAAGACGGCGAGTCTCTTCGGTTCTTCGTGTCCCCAGAGGAGGCCTCCATGTGGATCGACATACTCCCGTGAGGATGAGTATTCCTGCTGATTGCCTACTGATGTGGGCTGTTTCAACTGATGTTATTTTCTATTTTTGTATCCCTTTATTTTTTCTACACACTGGCATGGGTCTTCTTCCTGGGTCCTGACGGGCCATACGTGCTACTGTGTACTCCAATCCATGGCCCCCAGGGCCGGGAGGCTGTGACTTGAACTTTTTGCTGCGGCCTCACTGTTGGAGGATTGTCCGAGACTTGTCCTGTTTCTGCCCCTTCCTCCCCCCCTTCTCCACGTCCTGAGGCCCAGGCCCTCGAGTTTGTCAGCACGTACTCCGATAGCGCTTAAGTTTGTACCCCCGGCATAGCCAGGAGACTTCACCCACATTTATTTTTTCTATTTGCTCCGGTCCCCGGCGGGGGACTGCATGTGTGTCGTCTAACCGCTGTACTGTGGATGCCGTTCCGCACACGTTTCCCCATTGCAGGCGTGTTCGCCTTTGTTTCCAGTTGGGATCCTAAGCCTCCCCATAGTTGAGGTTGGGGGTGGCGGGGTGGGGGGGATGGTTGGGACTGTTTGGTTATGTTTTGTTATTTTCTTATATTTTTACAAGCAATGTTTTACAGTGTGACTTAGGATGTGTGGGTCGGTATGTTTTGATTTATGTAATGGTCCGGGTCCGGTTCCAGGGTCCGGTAGTCTTGTTCCAGCTCTATCTAGTACCACAGGGAGAATATGGCTGAGTGCACCATAGTCTCGTGGAACACTAGGGGTCTCAACTCCTCTATAAAGAGGTCACTGGTGTTTCAGTTCCTTAATGCTCACCGCCCCCAGATATGTATCCTTCAAGAGACGCATTTAACTGGCAGCAAACTTTTAAGCCTGAAGCATTCCTGGGTGGAACACCTCTACCACTCCACTCATACCAACTACTCCCGGGGAGTTAGCATTCTAGTTCACAAATCCCTGCCTTTTAGGTTTCTGGCGCTGGAGCTGGACCCGGATGGGAGATATGTCATAATGCATGCTGTGATAGATAGGGTGGAGCTGGTGGTGGTGGGTCTTTACCTGCCCCCCCCCCCCCCCGGCCTCCATGAGAATACTCAACCAGCTAGTTTCTAAGAATGTTGTGTTTGGTACGGATAATGTGGTGATCATGGGCGATTTTAACCTGGTCCCGGACCCTGGGTTGGACAGACTTTCCGGTGTGGCGGGCCCAGTTTCGGACCTGTCCTCCTGGGCAGAGGCCTCCAATTTGACTGATGTGTGGCAGTGGTGCTACCCTGATCAGCGGGCCTACACATGTCACTCGGCCTCACATAAAACATTCTCGCACGTAGATCTGGCCTATGTGGGGGGGTCTGTCCTCCCTAGGGTCAGGGGCGTCTCCATCCTTCCTCAAGGCGTCTCGTTTCATGCTCCTCTGCAGTTGAGGCTGGGTGTGTCCGCGGCTCCGGGGGAGGGATGTGGAGATTGTCCAGATTTTGGCTGTCCGACTCCAGGATCTCTGAACCATATCGTTCTGAGGTGATACAATACTGGCGAGACCTGGACCCTACTGTACCCCTGACCGTGTCTTGGGATGCATTCAAGGCCTTCTCTAGGGGCAGCCTGCAGACGCATATCCGGAGGACTCACAGGGACATGAGGGAGGATATAAAGCGGACTGAGGCAAGGGTGACTACACTTGAGACAGAATACACTGCTACCAGGGACTCCGGGGTATACTCTGACTTTCAGGCCGCACTGCGGGATGTGCTTCTGCTCCGCACATTCGCTACCAAAACTAAATTTCTGCACCAATCCCAACGCATATTCGAACATGGGGAGAAAACGGGTAGCATGCTGGCGTGGCTGTCTTCACCTGTGACCATATCGGCAATAGCTGACTCGGATGGGTCGCTGCTGACCGATCCCGCCGCCATCAACGGCCGCTTTGCATCCTTCTACCAGGAGCTGTACAGCTCCCGGCTGACATGCACGGACGAGGAGCTCACGGCATATCTGGAGGAGACGGAGCTGCCCTGCTTGACGTCCGCCTACAGAGATGCATTAGACGCCCCTATCACGCTGGACGAGATTCAGGGAGGTAAGACGCCGGGCCCGGATGGCATCCCTGCCAAACTCTTTAAGATGTATGTGGAGGAGCTGCTTCCCGCATTTAAACTTATGCTACAAAAGGCTGCGGAGGGGGATTGTCTCCCCCAGACCCTGGCCGAGGCAGTTATAGTAGTCATTCTCAAACCAGGCAAGGCCCCTGACCAGTGCTCCTCGTACCGGCCGATATCTCTCCTAAATGTCGATGCCAAGATATTGGCCAAGGTATTAGCCGGACGCCTGAATGTTGTGATCACTGCATTGGTGCACGCTGATCAATCTGGGTTAATGCCGGGGCAGGGAACTGATATTAATATACGACGGCTCCTCACACATCTTACCAGGGCGGACGGGGGCGATCCGGGGGTGGTGGCCTCTCTAGATGCGGAGAAAGCGTTTGACTCGGTGGAGTGGCGCTACCTCTGGGCCGTCCTGCGTAAATTCGGGTTTGGCCCCCGATTTGTTAAATGGGTCCAACTGCTATACCGCGACCCCACGGCTCGTATTCGCACGAACAACTCGCTGTCGTCTCCGTTCCCCCTGTCCCGGGGCACTAGGCAGGGCTGCCCACTCTCCCCTGGCTTGTTTGCGTTGGCCATGGAACCCATGGCGGCATGTATTAGGACAGCTCCCCTGGTTGAGGGCATTCCTGTGGGGGTGGTCACGGACAAAATATCCCTATATGCTGACGATACCCTCCTGTTCCTTAAGGACGTTTCTTCCCTCCCACCGGCTCTCCACATTGTGGATGTGTTTGGCTCGTTTTCTGGAATTAAGGTAAACTGGGGAAAGTCACTCCTTTTTTCACTCCATCTGTCGGGACCCCGCCCCCCCACGGGTACCCCCTTAAACTGGATGTTGGAATTCAAATATCTTGGGATACTGATTAGAGCGCCCCTGTCCTCCTACATAGAATTGAATCTCATGCCACTGCTGAAGACCTTCTCGAGGAGATGTGCGGCCTGGAGATCCCTCCCTCTTTCACCGGTGGGTAGGGTCAATCTGGTGAAAATGGTCTACCTCCCTAAATTCCTATACTTTTTTCGTAATTCCCCATTGATCCCCCCGGCCTCATTTTTCGCCACATTGAATGGTATCATATCCTCCTTTGTGTGGAATGGCAGACCTCCACGGTTGGCCATCTCCACCTTACAGCTCCCCATTGCGCGAGGTGGCTTGTCCCTACCGGATTTCCAGGTGTATTTTTGCGCGGCGGTTTTGGTCACAGTCAGGTGGTGGTTCTCTCAGCCTAAAGACAACCCCGCCGTGACCCTTGAAGCAGCGATTATGGGTTCATACTCCTCCCTCAGCAACTTGGTGTTTAGGGGTCCGAAATCTCACCCCGGCCTTACGGAGCCTATGCGTACGACGATATCAGTGTGGTGCAGGGTTAGCGCACGTAATAGCTCCCCTGTTACATACTCCCCCCATCTCCCCCTATGGGGTAATCCCACCCTTCCACACTTGAACACGGTCCCGGACCCCCAGGTTTGGGCAAAGAAAGGGATAGTGAACCTTAAACACATAGTTGCCGGCGGTAAATTGCGCTCGTTCCCCGACCTCAGAGATGCCTATCAGTTGCCGGGCCGGATGTTGTTTCGTTATTACCAACGACGCCATGCGTACAATAAGCAATTCCCACCTTCCATTGCCCTCAGATCGGACTCTGTGGAGAGACTTCTTACTGCCAGGGTCATAGATAAACCCCTATTCTCCCTGTACTTCTGTTTGTCCGTAAGCCCCAATGGAAAGCTTGAGAAAGCTATGATTAAATGGAGAAGGGAAATCCCTGACCTGACGGAGGAGGAATGGGAGTCTACCCTATCCTCCTTTGTGACGAACATGATCTCGGCCAAAGACCGATTTTTGCAGGTTAAGTTCCTCCACAGGGCCTACTTCACTCCAAAACGACTGACCCTTATGAACCCGGAGACCCCTGTGAATTGTCCTCGGTGTGACCTGCAGGCTGCCTCCTTCCTACACATGATCTGGACCTGCCCACGTCTGGTGGATTACTGGACGGGGGTAGTGGACAGCCTCAATGGAATGGCGGCCCTGGACTTGAGACCTGATTCTCGGGCATTGCTGCTTAACATCTTTGGGGCAACGGTCCGGGGCAAGTATACCAGGCTGTTTCTGGGCTATGCCACCTTTTATGCACGAAAGGTGATATTCCTCCACTGGAAAGACGCGGCGCCACCTACAGTTTCTATGTGGCGTACGGTTGTGAACTCAGTGTTACCACTCTACAAACTTACCTACCTTAATCGGAACTGCCCCAACAAATTTGATAAAATATGGTCGGGATGGATAGATGCCTGGGGGGAGGGGCCCCTGGAGAACGCATGGGATGGGGTGGCTGGGGATGCACCACAGCCCTGAATCGATAGGTTGGTTCTCCTGTGAGTTGATGACCTGTTTTGTTATGTTGTTCATCCATTTACTTGAGGTTCCTTCTCTTCCCTCCCTCCCCCCCTCTCTCTCCCTTCCCCCCTCCCCCCCTTCCTTCCCTTCTCCCCTCTCCCTTCCCCCCTCCCTTTCCCCCCTCCCCCTCTCCCTCCCCCCCCCAAATCGGTTATCCTGGTATTATTATGCTGTAATGTACAGGTATACCTCCTGATCTAACGTTGGAAGTTCCTGGGACCCTATTCTCACCCATCCTGTGGTCAATATTGTTGTGGTTTTCTAAGTTACTGAGTATTGTCCTTCATGTAAAGGATTGTGTCTTTGCATCGCTTGTATTGTAAAGATCTAAATAAAAAATGTTCTTCTTGTTAAAAATATATATATATATACAACACCTAGGATGCACATATATCCTCTACACACTGTAACTGCAGCTAACTGACTCATCAGCCAGCAATTTTTTATTCATTTTTATAGAACACATAACTTGGAAAAGTTGGATGGATAGTTTGTTATTACAAGAATGTACAAAAAAGTGTACATTTGAAGTATTAATATAGTTAGAGTACATACAGGCTTGTGTGGAAGAAAAGGATTTTAATGTGTCTAAACAGAGTTACTGTTGAATTAAATAATATGAAACGTTGGAAAAAAGAAAATGGAAAGAGTTGCTTGTCGGTCATGGATAGATAAATAGATAAATAGAAAAATAAATAGAAAGATAAATAGAAAGATAAATAGAAAAATAAATAGAATATATAAAAATATGACACTCAAATAATGGGAAAGTTATGTTTTTTATGTATCCACAGACGAGTAGATTACGTATTATGTTTATAATTGTTCAGTGTCAAGGATAATGTATAAAAACTTATATTGTAGAAATTATTTGGTTATTGAAATTTCAAAGAATGGAAGAAATTTTATTTATTAATTAATAATTTATATTACAAAGCAATATAATTTAATATATCAAAGATATTTATTTCTTCTTTATGTTAAAATAGCTATATGATATGGTTAAAGTTATAAGAAATTAAATTTATGAAGGCGAAGGAAGTAATTTTTAATATTACATAATTTAGATGGAGAAGAAATTAAAACTAATAAATAATATAATAATTTATAGTTTCTTGATGGAATGAAATGGTTAAATATTTCACAGGAATATCTCAGAGTTTTGGAAAGAGCTTATGTACAATATCTGAAACACTAAATTGTATGAATGTTTAACCACTTCAATACCATGGACTTATACAGCTTCCTGCCCAAGCCAATTTTGAGCTTTCAGCACTGTCGCAATTTGAATGACAATTGCGCGGTCATGCTACACTGTACCCAAACAAATTTTTTATTATTTTGTTCCCACAAATAGAGCTTTCTTTCGGTGGTATTTGATCGCCTCTGCGATTTTTATTTTTTGCACAACAAATAAAAAAAGAGCGAAAATTTTTAAAAAAACTAAGTTTTTCTTTGTTTCTGTTAATTTTTTTGTAAATAAGTACCTTTTCTACTTCAATGACGGGCACTGATAAGGCGGCACTGAAGGGCACTGATATGGCGACACTGATGGGCACCGATGAGGTGGCACCAATGAGGTGGCACTGATGAGGTGGCACTGATGGGCACTGATAGGCGGCACTGATGGGCACTGATATGTGGCACTGGTATGCGGCACTGATGGGCACTCATAGGTGGCACTGATTGGCACTCATAGGCGGCACTGATTGGCACTCATAGGTGGCACTGATTGGCACTCATAGGCGGCACTGATGGGCACTCATAGGAGGCACTGATGGGCACTTATGGGTGGCACTGATAGGTGGCATGGACGGGCACTGATAGGTGGGCGCAGATTGGCACAGATGGGCATGGATGGGCACTGATAGGTGGCACTGATGGACACTAGTAGGTGGCATTGGTGGCACTGGTGCCCAGCAATGCCAGCCACCACACATTGTGAAAGTGCCAGTCAGTGCCCATTTGTGGGCACTGATTGGCATATTTTTTTTATGTTTTTATTTTATTTATTTATTTTTACTACATGTGGATGGCCATGGGGGCCATCCACATGATTGGGGCTTCCCTGGTGGTCCTGGGGGGCTTCCCTGGTGGTCTAGTGTGGGTATCCGAGGGGGGGCTGCGCTGATAAACAATCAGCGCGAACCCCCCCTGTCAGGAGAGCCGCCGATCGGCTCTCCTCTACTCGCATCTGTCAGACGCGAGTGAGGAAGAGCCGATCAACGGCTCTTCCTGTTTACATTGTGATCAGCCGTGATTCGACACGGCTGATCACGTGGTAAAAAGCCTCAGACGGAGGCTTTTTACTGAGATCAGTGTAGCGGTGGGTCAGATGCGCTCCCCCCCAGGCGCGCGGCGGCTGTTATCCCGCAGGACGTCATATGACGTCCAGTGTGGATAACTGAACCACTTCCCGGACGTCAATCTGCTATTGACGGGGCGGGAAGTGGTTAATGTATTGTATGTATTGGAAAAAAAAGAGGATCAGAAACATTTATTATTTAAGATGAATGCACTTATTTTGTTTGTTAATAATAGTGCATTGAGGGGGAATTGTTAGATATTGAATTTATTACTATTTTAAGTGATAAAAGTTTCTGAGCTCTTTATTGAAACATGTTAATTTTGAAGGTTGCTGAGGACAAGAAAGAGGTCATTTGACATCTATTCTAAGGAACTATGTCAGGATAATGGGTGGAGTTATGTTACTTAATATACACAAGTGGGTGTTACGTCTGTAGACAGTAGTGCTACCTTCTTTGGAGCAATGCTAAATGTAAATAATGCTGACATAACATAATTAAACAGTATATGTACCCAAGGGTTTTCAACATGAGTTGGGAATGTCGGGCGAAGGGACCCAAGGAAGATGGTGGGGACGTGACCCTTCGCTATGGAAGGTCAGGGGACCCTGCTCGAAGATATACCATCATACCATGTGACACCTCATTCCTCCTTCTGAAGCCAACCACCTTACCATGTGTTACCAGCTGTCATTATGTAAGCATTGTCTTTTGCTTGTCTTTCTGAAGAATAAACAACCTTTTTTTGAAGATAACCTGGCTCTATTAAAAATAGAACTAAACGCCTAGAAAGGGGACACTAATTGTTTTTACAAGTGTCTCCCACTCCTACACGGACAGGATACAGGAGGTGGTCAGAACATGTGCACAGGATACAGGAGGTGGTCAGAGGATGTGTAAATGGTACAGGAGGTGTTCAGAGGATGGCGGAAAGGATACTGGAGGTGGTCAGAGGATGTGGAAATGGTACAGGTGGTGGTCAGAGGATGCAAACAGGATATAGGAGGCAGTCAGAGGATGTTGAAATGGTACAGGTGGTGGTCAGAGGATGTGTAAATGGTACAAGTGGTGCTCAGAGGATGTGGAAATGGTACAGGTGGTGCTCAGAGGATGCGGGCAGGATACAGGAGGTAGTCAGAGTACGCAGACATGTAGGGGAGCAAACAGAGGGGTCAGTCGTGTATGGGGAACACACAGAGGGGTCAGTTGTGTAGGGGGAGCACATTCATGTAGGGGGAGCACACAGTGGGGTGAAGTCCTGATAAGAGCTGTCACAGGAGGGCCCTCACACAGGACACATGGCAGGCAGGGCAGTGAGATTGGCACAAACAGGGTGATCAGGTTACTGTTCTTAGGGAAGGTGGGGTCCTGATCCCCAGGGAAGATTGGGTTCCTAGGTGAGATGGAGTCCCGGTTGCCAGGGGAGATGGAGTTCCTGTCCCCGAGTGAAAAGGGGGTTCCCTGTCCCCAGGGGAGAAGGGGGGTCCCTGTCCCCAGGAGAGGAGGGACTCTGTCCCCAGGGGAGAGGGGGGGTCCCTGTCCCCAGGAGAGAAGGAATTCCTGTCCCCAGGTGAGTGGCCCAGAGGATCTCTGTCCCTAGGGGAGAAGGGAGGACTCTGTCCCCAGGAGAGAAGGGAGTCCCTGTCCCCGGGGGAGAAGGGTATCCCTGTCCCCGGGGGGAGAAGGGTGTCCCTGTTCCCGGGGGGAGAAGGGTGTCCCTGTCCTCAGAGGAGAAGGGGTCCCTGTCCTCGGGGGAGATGGGGTCCCTGTCCTAGGGGGAGATGGGGGGTCCCTGTCCTCGTGGGGAGATGGGATAAGGAAAAACGAAAATAGAAAAGCGCCTCTAAGTAAATTTGTTTATTAACAAGTATACAAGATCATATCCAACACTTACATGTCGGTAAGTTCAGGCATGCTCCAGTGGGGTCAGTGTCCTTGCTAGATCCAGGGTCTGTTAGTATCTCCAAGAGTGTCCCAAGTTCCGGCTGTAGCAGCCGCAAGGAGCCGGAGTGTAAACCGGCTGTGTCCGTTGGTGGAGATGGCGACAATCAACTCGTGGAGGAGTGTGTGATGTCAGCTGGATCAGGTAGTATGGGGAAACACAACGCGTTTCAGAGCATGCGCGGCTCTTGAATAGAGCATGCGCGCTCCTTTCTCAAGTGTCCTCAGGAGATTGGGGTCCCTGTCCTCATGGGGGGAAGGGAGTCCCTGTCCTTGGGGGGAAGTCCCTGTCCTTGGGGGGAGGGGGTTCCTGTCCCCAGGGGAGGAGGGGGTCCCTATCCCCAGGGGAGAAGGGGGGACTCTGTCCCCAGGAGAGAAGGGAGTCCCTGTCCCCAGGAGAGAATAGTTCCCTGTCCCCGTCGGGAGAAGGGGTCCCTGTCTCCGTGGGGAGAAGGGGGTCCCTGTCTCCGTGGGGAGAAGGGGTTCCTGTCTCCATGGGGAGAAGGGGGTCTCTGTCTCCAGGGGAGGAGGGGGTCTCTGTCCCCGTGGGGAGAAGGGGTCCCTGTCCCCGTGGGGAGATTGGGGTCCCTGTCCTCAGGGGAGATTGGGGTCCCTGTCCTCGGGTGAGATTGGAGTCCCTTTTCTTGGGGGGGGGAAGCAGGGTTCCTGTCCCCAGGGGAGAAGTGGGTCCCTGTCCCCAGGAGAAAAGGGGGTCCCTGTCCTTAGGGGGGAAGGGAGTCCCTGTCCTCGGGGGGGATCCTGTCCCCAGGAGAGAAGGGGTCCCTGTCCCCGTGGGGAGATTGGGGTCCCTGTCCTCGGAAGATTGGGGTCCCTGTCCTCGGGGGAGATGGAGTGGGATATGGGATGGTCTCACTCACCATGACCAAGTCTGCAGGTCCCTCATTTATGGTCGTCTGGGCTCCCTTCAGCAGCACGGATGGGCAATCAGCATATCCCCAGGGAGCACAGCTACGGCTTGACATGTTCTATCTACAGCACACTTTTCAAAAGAACAAAGAGTACAAAGAGATAAGAATAGACACAGCTCTTTTGATGGGCTTTCTTATATTACCAAGTAAACTTTAGGTCATTGTCATAGATTTCAAGCTCTTGAGCAATAGGATTCATTTACACAGACACAGACACAGCTATTCACGGGGCCCACCCCCCCTCCAAGCACAGACGTAGGCCCCTCCCACTGGTACTCTGTCAATCCGAGCTCCACTGACACAAAGCCCTGCTATGCACTGCTCCCGCTGACACCCCCGATCTTCTATAATTTTTCTGGACCCGAAAGCAGTGTGCGCATGCGCGATAAAGCTGAGCGAACAGCTGTTGTGTATGCTCTAAAATATTTCTGGACCCAAAAAACCTACCTGCGCATGTGCATTAAAGCCACACGAACAGCCGTTACCTACGTAGCCGCACCTGAAGTGTTGCGGTCGAGACTTTTCATAAGTCCAGGATTTTTTTAGAACACCGGAACACAGTGCAGTATACTGTATGTAATATGTAGCCGCAGATACATATGGATTTATCGCACATGGGTGGGCTGACAGCCTAGGGAGAGCACTTAGGGAAATTAGTTCTCATTTAGGTTGAAAATAAAATAATTTAAAAAATATCATATGTTATGTTTACAGAGAAACTGTGAAACAAAATAACAGCCTTCTGCCATAATTCTGTTATGGTTAGTTCTTTATTATTTTATGACAGTTTTTTTGCACAGTAACTTTGCAATTAAAGGGATATGAAACAGAATAGGAGGCCAAGCCTGCCAGTGCCGATGCTTTTGCCACTCGTATAAGTGATTATTCCTGCGCTACCAAAAATATGAAAAGAACAGTGGAAACTGTCGCAAGCACCGAAGGGGTTAATCCAAACCCATAAGCAAATAATATTAAAGGGAGATGGTGCTGCGCTGTTTCTAATAAGTAAGGCTGGCTGTGAATAAATAGAGTGCACAATGGCTAAATAGCGACAATAATTGAAAATAAATTATGAATTACAGTAGTGAATAAATTACTAAAACCATAAATCATCAATAAATAAAATGACTAAAACCATATATCAAAGCAAATGATGCAAAAGTGCAATGTGCATAGGACTGCATGAACATAAAACTAGTGTGAACACTAATGTGTAAATTAGCACATTAGTGTTCACATTAGTTTTATGTTCATGCAGTCCTATGCACATTGCACTTTTGCCACTCATGTTGTTGGTAGTTCCGTTCGTTCTATTTTATTGTAATAGAAAAAAACACACAGGACTTGTTTGATTACTAAAACTGGAGGCCGGGATCACACTTGTGCGGTGCGAATTCCAACTCTGTTTTCTCTGCGTAGAGAAAACAGAGCTGTTCAGCGGTTCGTATGCGGTGTAGCTGCGAATTTGATGACCGGGGAGGGGGAGGGGGAGGAGGGGAAGTGCAGTGAGCAGGGAGAGAATTCCTGTTCAGAACGGAACACATCTGCGAATCAGATGCATTCCCATAGAAGATAATGTGCAGACAATTCGCACCGCAATGCCTAGAAAACGCACACATTTTTTGGGCAATGCACAGTGCGAATGCATCGCACATATGTGAACCAGCCTCATTAAAATAAATGTATTTTAAAATGTTATGCAAATTGGATGCGGTGTAAGCCGCAACCAATTCGCATAGGTGTGAACGGGGCCGGAGAGTGCAAAATCTGGTGCAGCTCTGCACAGAATAAGTTAACCAATCGGCTTCCAGGTTTTTTTGTCAAAGCTTTGAACAAGCCAAAGTTAAAAGCTCATTGCACAGCTGCACTAAATTACTAAAGAACTAAAACTAAAAACAACCAACAGGTGTACTATCAAGCTACATCATCACCACATCACATACAAGAACAGGAAAACCCAACAGGCTAACATTTTTTGAAGACTTGCCTCTACTCAGAGCTCTGGCTCTAAAGAAGAGGCAAGTCCTTGAAACACGTTAGCCTGTTGGGTTTTCCAGTTGTCCCATTATGTGATGTGATGTTATCGTGGATGTATCGAAGCTGATGTTTTACTTTCCTGACGGCTCCATGTCAGCACAGCTGGGTGAGGCTCCGCCCACCCCTACGTGACCAGGACTTAACTATACATTTTTCACTCACCTCAACCTCAGCGTTCTTCTCTTTTCCTCCTACGTTCAGGACAGAGGTGTGCTCCTCTACCTAGCCGGTCTAAATGGCTGGCGGACCGTCCATACGTGTGGATGAAGCTGGGCGAAGTCCCTGGTGTCTAGTCTAAATGACCATAATCCAGGGAACCCCGCTGCTGGTCCTCGGGGCGGCTTTATCATGGCTAACAGCCGTGTCTGGGGTCCGCTTGGTCCAAACAAGATGGAAAACGGTTGTGGCAGAGTACTCCCCTAAGCACGCGCACCCGCGCTGTGCCAACACCGACGGTCGGATGACGGAGGTTGGGTGAGCTAAATGCTTTGTATCCAATGTATGCTGCATTACTGGACAGGGAGTACTCTGCATAACAGATACACAAAGTAACACTTTGTCTGTTCACACATGGATATAATCTGTTGGAGGCTGCTCATATTTTGCTTACTGTCATGCCACTATGCCAAACCCCTCCAAAGACCAGCATTTTGAAGAGAAGGTATGTGGAGCACATCTGAAAAATGTCTACTGAATCCAGCCATGGCCTTTGGAGACATAGGATATCCTTGTATTTTTCTATGTGATCTTGGTCTTCCTTAAAAAAAGAAAAAAAAAAAGAAGAAGAAAAAAGAGTATGGAGAAGCATGTTTTGTGATGTCTACAATTCCCTTGGTTTGTGTACACTGCAGATGGTTGTAATTTTGTTACAAATTCCTACCTTTGTGTTGCTGTTCTGAAACAAACATTTTCATCATAACCTGATTCCCAGGATTAGATCCTAGCCAAATTAACCTCCATCTGCTTAACAGGGCTGTAGATGGAAGCTTCTGCCTCCCTCTAGCTGTGTTTAACCCCTTAGGGTTTGTTACAAAGCAATCTATTTACTGCATTTAACCATTTTTTTCCCTAGTCCAGGGTTGCACTGGGTTGCGGGAATAAAGCTGTGCTATTCAGCTTTGTCTTCCGCTGGTCAGTCTCGGTTCCGGTCGCAATTTTCAGAGACATCTGTGCAAGTTTCTGTGCGGATGTCAATATAGGTCGCAACCCGAAATTGCAAGGTAGTACAAAACTGCCTTTTTTGAAGTTGGCGTGGCACCGCTAATGCAGCATTGCACCGATTAGGGTGGTGCGATTGCCGCATATTATTTTCATGCGATTTGACTGGTCGGGTCGCATGTTAAAAACGCACCAGTGTGATCCGGGTCTATGGGTTGGTTTGCTGAATGGTGCACAAGCCCTGTGGTGAGGTTATCTATTAGTGTTTACCAATCTCAGAACGAACATACTTCAGGCCCCTCAATAAGAAGACATGGATGAACATGAAGGAGCAGTCTCATGACTTTCCCAAGCAAACATCCCTCCTCAAGCTCTATAAGAGGAATACACGGATGGGCATGACAGTATTTATCCCACTGGCTTAAACAGCCAGGGAGGAGGGTGACACCTAAAAGGTGTTACACCCAATAAACAAATTGCCAATACGCTCTAAAGGGGTGTTCCTGACTTACCCTGTGAAAGGGTCATCTGCTCTGACAATGAGAAGCTGCCTGTCCACACCAGGTGAAACAGCCAATTTTCAGAATTTCCGGATGAGCATGACAGTATGTATCCCACTGGCTTAAACAGCCGGAGAGGAGGGTGACACCTAAAAGGTGTTACACCCAATGAACAAATTGCCAATACGCTCTAAAGGGGTGTTCCTGGCTTACCCTGTGAAAGGGTCATCTGCTCTGACAATAAGAAGCTGCCTGTCCACACCAGGTGAAACAGCCAATTTTCAGAATTTCTGGATAAGCATGACAGTATGTATCACACTGGCTTAAACAGCCAGAGAGGAGGGTGACACCTAAAAGGAGTTACACCCAATAAACAAATTGCCAATACGCTCTAAAGGGGTGTTTTGGCTCACCATATGAAAGGGTTAACTGCTCTGATAATGAGAAGCCGCCTGTGCATACCAGGTGAAGCAGCCCATTCTCCAAACTTCCGGATGGACAGGACTGCACGCAGTCTGCTTTGTCAAGCAACCAAGGATATGGATGACGGCGCCTAACACGTGGTCGCACTAATGAAACATGTGGTCAATACGCTCTAAAGGAGTGTTTCCACTCACTCTGTGAATTCTCCAAGCCTTCCCAAGCAAACAATCCGCTTCAGATCCTTCCATAAAGAAATAGACGGCAAGGATGTTACCTAGTTCAAGCAACCTAGGATAAAGATGACGACACCTAACCAGTTGTCACAATTAAGCAGATGGTCAAGACAATCTAAAGGAATGACTAGATTCTTCTCATATGGGGACCATCTGTTTGGCAATGTCCAGCCTTCTTTCAGGGCCTTCTTGGTCCAATCAACTCTCTCCAGTCTCTTCTGAACAGGAGAAAGAGGACGACCTGTTTCCAGATTGCTAAGGTTGGTGAAATGCCGGTGTATAGAGGTGAAACTTTGGAAGTATTTTAACCACTTAACGACCGCCCACCGCCGATTTACGTCGGCAGAATGGCACGGACAGGCAGAATCACGTAGATCTACGTGATCGCCTTTGTGCAGTTGGGGGGTCCATCCGGACCCCCCTTCACTGCAGTGAGTGGCCGTTAAGTGTTCGGGAGCGATCAGGCATGAGGGGGCGGCCGCTCGATTCCGCCCCCCCCTCGCGATCGCTCCCGGCCAATGAAATTGCTTCCTCCGCCATGTGATGTAAACACAGGCTGGAGGAAGTGATGTCATCTCCCTCGCCGCGGTCTTTTCGTTCCCGGCGCCGAGGAGTGAAGACAGAGGTTAGTGCTCCAACAGTCCACTGACACGTAGGTACACATAGGCACACAAATCACCCCCCAGTCACCCCCAGATCACCCCCCAGGTCACCCCAAAGCCCCCAATCACAGTGTCACTGATTGCAGTGATCATTTATTTTACTGATCACTGCATTTAGTGTCATCTGTGATTGTAAAAAGTTGCAAGGCAGTTAGGATTAGGCCCCTTTAGGTCCAGGGTAGCCCCCTAACCCCCCCTAATAAAGGTTTAACCCCTTGATCACCCCCCAGGTAACCCTTTCACCCCCTAACTTCAGCGTCACTAAGCGATTGTTTTTCCGATCGCTGTATTCGTGTCGCTGGTGTTTTAGATAGGCAGTTATTTTTTTTTTAGGTTCGCCGCAGGTTTTTATTGGTGTCAGGTACCCCCATATTTAACCTAATAAAGGTTTTAACCCCCTGATTGCCCCTAGTTAACCCTTTCACCAGTGATCACCATATAAAGGTTACGGGTGACGCTGGTTGATTAGTTTGCTTTTTATAGCATCAGGGCACCCGCCGTATATAACCCAATAAAGGTTTAACCCCCCTGATCGCCCGGCGGGTGAGATCAATTAGGTTTTAGCGCCAGAGAGGGTCTGCGTCGCCCCAGGCAGTGTTAGGTTAGTGCCAGTAACGCTAACACCCACGCGCAAAGCATACACCCCCCTTAGTGGTATAGTATCTGATCAGATCTATACTAGCATCCCCAGCGGTTTAGGGTTCCCAAAAACGCAGTGTTAGCGGGATCAGCCCAGATACCTGCTAGCGCCTGCGTTTAGCCCCTCCGCCCAGCCCAGCCCAGCCCAGCCCACCCAAGTGCAGTATCGATCGATCACTGTCACTTACCAAACACAACACACATAACTGCAGCGTTCGCAGAGACAGGCCTGATCCCTGCGATCGCTAACAGTTTTTTTGTAGCGTTTGATATATTTGCTGACGACAGTCAGGTGCTTTTTTTCCTGTGAATCTTACTAGTGTACCCCTAAATTTAGAGCCCAAAATGGCAAGTCGAAGGTACACTAGTAAAGAGGCCTACGAGATTCTGAGCATGACAGATAGTGAAGAGGAGGTCACGTATCTGTCAGATTCAGGTTCAGAATATCTTCCCGTAGAAGACAGTGATGTCAGCGGCCCCACGTCAGATAGCTCTGACGACGAAGTTGAGGTCCCTGCTAAGGTCAGGCGTACCCGATCCCGATCTTCTGAGGTTGTTGAGGAGCAAGAACCGCAGGTCTCTCGTATCATGGAGCAGAGTAGTACTAGCGCCGCTATTCCTTCTGGTGAACTGGCAAGCACCAGCGGCCTAGTACAGCCTGGACGTACATCCAGCACTGCAGTAACACTTGGTGACGTGGCGAGTCCCATAAGTGCAGTTCAAGCTGGCGAGGTGGCAAGCACAAGTAGTGTCCCGCTGCCACCAAGAAGACAAAGGCAGGCCCGTCGTGCCCATACTGCCCTTCCTGCAGAATTCGCCTATCCTGATTGGGTCCCCACCACTTCTGCAGAACCCGTACTTCCCCCATTCACTGCCCAACCCGGTATTCAGGTGGAAACAGCTGATTTTATGCCAATCGATTTTTTATTCGCTGTTTTTCACGGAAGATCTCTATAGATCTATTGTGGACCAGAGTAATTTATATGCTGGTCAATTTATCGCCGCTAACCCCCAGTTGCCTAAAATTGCCAGAAATTGGAAACCAATTACGGTTTCCGAATTTAAGACCTTTCTGGGCCTTTCCCTCAACATGGGCACACATAAATTTCCGTCATTGCGTGCTTATTGGTCCACACACCCAATTGACCACATGCCTGTGTTCTCTGCCTCCATGTCCAGGGCACGATACGAGCAGATTTTGCGGTTCATGCACTTCAACGACAATGAACTTTGTCGTCCACGTGGGGACCCTGAATACGACCGGCTCTATAAAATTCGGCCCCTCATAAACCACTTCAACGAACGTTTTGCAGCCTTGTTTACTCCCGATCAAGTTGTCTGCGTTGATGAGTCCCTGATTAAATTTTCTGGCCGCTTGTCTTTCAAGCAGTACCTTCCCAGCAAGCGTGCCAGATACGGGGTCAAGCTCTACAAGTTCTGTGACAGGGCAACAGGCTATGTAGTGAACTTTACGGTTTATGAGGGAAAAGACAGTCAGATTGAGTCGGTCAACTGCCCGGATTACATAGGGAGCGCTGGCAAGATAGTGTGGAACTTGGTGTCACCCTTATTCGGAAAGGGGTACCACTTGTATGTGGACAATTATTACACGAGCGTGCCACTGTTTAGTCACTTGTTTGATCAAAAGATTGGAGCATGTGGCACCGTGCGACCTAATCGCCGGGGCTTTCCCCAGCGGCTTGTAGATGCCCGTCTTAGGCTGGGGGAGAGAGCCTGCTTGAAGTGTAATAACTTGCTCGCTATGAAGTGGAGGGACAATAAGAATGTTTTCCTTCTTACCTCCCTTCATGCAGACACGACAGTCCAAATTCGTACGGCGACTGGTGTTGTGGAGAAACCCCTCTGTGTCCACGAATATAACCAAAATATGGGAGGGGTGGACCTCAACGACCAGTTGATGGCGCCGTATCTAATTGACCGTAAGGCGAGACGCTGGTACAAAGCTGGTAAAAAGTGTCTCTATCATTATTCCAATTGGCTTTGCTGAACGCTCATGTGCTATACAGAGCTTCAGGCGGGACGTTATCTCTTCTAAAATTCCAGAATGAGATAGTCACAGAACTCCTGTATCCAGGCGGTTCTGCACCTCACCATCCCCAACCAAATGCAGTAAGCCGGCTGCATGAGAGGCATTATTCGTATGTCCTCCCGAGTACCCCTACCCAAAGCCACCCCCAAAAAAGATGTCGTGTCTGTAGCAAGCGCGGATTTAGGCGTGACACCCGTAGTTTTTGTCCACTCTGTCCTGACAAGCCTGGTCTTTGCCAAGGTGAATGTTTTGAACGCTACCACTCAAAAGTGAAGTTTTAGCGTAGGGTACAGCATTTCACAGACTAGGACACACTTACACAGGGTCTCCCAAGATGCCATTACATTTTGAGAGACCCGAACCATTACAGTTGTAAAGTTACAAAAAAAAGTGTAAAAAAGAAAAAAAAAACGTAAAAAACAAAACACAAAAAAAATATAAAATAAAAAAACCAAAAATAGTTGTCGTTTTATTGTTCTCTCTCTCTCTATTTTCTCTCTATTGTTCTGCTCTTTTTTACTGTATTCTATTCTGCAATGTTTTATCATGCTTGCTTTTCAGGTATGTAATTTTTTGTTTTCAGGTGCGCCATTCAACTGCAGCGCGGAATTATTTATCTTGACAGCAACAGCGTTTGCTCCCACGATACATAAAGCCGTGACTCCAGTGCTGTAGGAGGTGATTTCCCCACCACAGTTAAAAAAAAGAGCATATATGCCGAAGCATGGGGGCAGCAGGGGCGGAGGAGCGATTTTGCTCCTAATGCCGCGTACATACCGTCGAAATTCCGACCGTGTGTACGCGGCATAACTTTTTTGCGGGAGGATGCCCCCATGCTTCGGCATATATATATTTTAGGCACAGGTTGCGTTAAAACATTTTTTTTATTTTTTACTAGGTTTTGTTTTGGTATTTGCTTTGCAGGTATGGCATGGTAAGGTCTTACTGTTGTACTGTAATGTTACTTTGTTTTAATGTTACCACCATTTGCTTAGCAGGTACGCCATTCAGTTGCAGCGCGGATCTATTTATCTTGACAGCAACAGCGTTTGCTCCCACGATACATAAAGCCGTGACTCCAACGCTGTAGGAGGTGATTTCACCACCACAGTTAAAAAAAAGAGCATATATGCCGAAGCATGGGGGCAGCAGGGGCGGAGGAGCGATTTTGCTCCTAATGCCGCGTACATACGGTCGAAATTCCGACCGTGTGTACGCGGCATAACTTTTTTGCGGGAGGATGCCCCCATGCTTCGGCATATATATATTTTAGGCACAGGTTGCGTTAAAACATTTTTTTTATTTTTTACTAGGTTTTGTTTTGGTATTTGCTTTGCAGGTATGGCATGGTAAGGTCTTACTGTTGTACTGTAATGTTACTTTGTTTTAATGTTAACCACCATTTGCTTAGCAGGTACGCCATTCAGTTGCAGCGCGGATCTATTTATCTTGACAGCAACAGCGTTTGCTCCCACGATACATAAAGCCGTGACTCCAACGCTGTAGGAGGTGATTTCACCACCACAGTTAAAAAAAAGAGCATATATGCCGAAGCATGGGGGCAGCAGGGGCGGAGGAGCGATTTTGCTCCTAATGCCGCGTATATACGGTCGAAATTCCAACGGAGGCTTATCCGTGGAAAAGTCCGACCGTGTGTACGCGGCATAACCTTTTATGCCGCGTACATACGGTCGAAATTCCGACGAAGGCTTGACCGTGTGTACGCGGCATAACTTTTTTGCGGGAGGATGCCCCCATGCTTCGGCATATATGCCCATCATTAGAAGTGGGTGGATGAAGGGAGGTATTCTAATGGTGGGCATACCCACCAATCAATCTCTTTTTCTTTCTCGTACATCACGGGACACAGAGCGACATAGTCATTACTAATGGGTTATATAGATACCGTCAGGTGCTGGCACTGGCAACTTCCAAAACCGGAAGTACCCTCCCCTATATAAGCCCCTCCCATCCGGGAGCACCTCAGTTTTTTGCCAGTGTCTAAGGTGTTGGCCAAGAAGAAACATGTGTTTTTCACTGAGCTTGCGTACAGGTTCTTTTGGGCCTCAGTAAGCTATTCCGGATCCGACCAAAAAAGCTTCATAGCTAAACGGTCGGTACCCGGGCCTTGCAGAGAAGAGCAAGGTTTTGCCTGTAATGCTTCTCTTAGGAGAGCTGGACCCTGGGATCCAGAGCTCTGGTCATACCCATGACCAAGATGTTTTCTGTGCAGGGTGCTATACAGGTCCAGGGGAGTGGAATCCTTGGGAACCCGGTCCCTGAAGGTTTGATTACAATGCCTGCCGTGATAGGTGAAGTTTGGGCTTTTGTGGACCAAACAAAGTCCTGCGGCGGGGAACAGGTAAGTGGGGGCCCCCAGGAACTTGGTTCTATTGGGGGACCCCCAAGCCTAATTTGTCTTTCTGTCTGTTACCTAATGGTATTCCCGCAAAATTCTGTGCATGCCTGTAACTACTAAAAAAATGTAATAATTTTTAATGGTGGTCAAGAAAAAAAAAAAAAAAAAAAAATTTTTTTTATATATATATATATATATATATATATATATTTAATATATTAGACTGCGGTACCTGTGTTTGTCCACTAGAGGCCGCTGTGGAATGTTTTCTTGTCATGTGGACTAGTTTCTTCTCAGCAGAGCAAGTCCAGGCAGATGGTGAGTTCTCTTATGGGAAACTGCTTCCTCTGCCATGTTGCAATGCTCGTCCATCCCCCGGCCTGCGGCAAAGAGGGGCCCTGGCTCTTGTCCCTAGTTTCCATTTTTCGAAATTAGCGCCGAAGGCGCACGTGGCCGCGCGCGTGCGCGTGCACGCACCTCTATATATAGAGGCGCGGCCACGTGCGCGTGCACGCGCCTCTATATATAGAGGTGAGCCAGGAAAGGGGGCGGAGCCTGGGGGATGACGTTCTGTGCGCGCCGCAGCGCTTCTGCGCATGTGCGGGCGTCCCAGCATGTTAAAAACCACAATTTTGTGTGGTGAGCTGGCTATGAAGTACAGAGACAGAGCTAGCAACATTTAAAAAAGGGCATACAGCAAGCGGTTGATACAGGCATCCCCTAGAAAGGCACATTAGTAGACACCAACTGTTTCTTATAGCAGCATTTATGCTAGACTATTGTCAGTAACTGGTGTATTTCGGCTGGAATACCTCAGCTTTGTGGCTTAGGAATATGCCGTCTAAAAACTCCGGGACTAGAAATTCCAGGAGGAATAGGGGGTCTCCATCGGGCTCTGAGGATCTTGGGCATGCTTTGGCTGCACCAGTCTCCCCTGAAGAATCAGAGGTTAGTGACCGTAGAGCACCCTCAGGAGTACCTGGTACTGTGGCTGTCCTCAGTTTACCTGCTCCTGTGTATGTAACAGAGGAGGTTTTTTCCTCAGCTCTGGGAGGGCTGGAAGAGAGATTGTCAGCATTGATCGCGGCTTCCCTGTCACAAGAGAAAAGCGCCCGATCTCCGTCTCCTCCCTCAGAGTGCCTGTTAACAGAGCAACAGTCCCATACAGGGACCGACCTACCTGAAGGGGATCAGGATGAGGTCGATTCGGTTGTAGAGGAATCAACAGTGGAAGAGCCGTTCTCAGCATCACATGCTGAAAGGTTATGGGTTCAGTCCCTGACTAATATGGTCCGATCAGCATTTAAAATGCCACTTGCGGAGCCATCATCCACTTCTGTCTCCTCGTTGGGGTCGCTAAAAGCTCCCCAGACTGTTTGTTCCTTTCCGATCCATCCTTTACTGGAAGGGCTCATTTACCAGGATTGGGAGCATCCTGACAAAATATTTACTCCCCCTAAGAGATTTCCGGTGGTCTATCCCATGGAGGATAAGTTCATCAGAAAATGGAGGGTCCCTACAGTGGACGCAGCCATCTCTTGTGTGAATAAATCACTGACATGTCCGGTGGATAATGTCCAAATGTTCAAGGACCCAATAGATAAAAAATTGGAGTCCTTATTAAAATCTGCTTTTTCTACAGCAGGATTGGTGACACAACCAGCAGTGGCAGCTATTGGGGTCTGCCAAGCAGTGAAGGATCAGTTGAAACAGGTCTTAAGGGACTTGCCAGATCAGCAGGCTCTTGCCCTAGCTGATCTACCTAGAGCCTTATGCTTTGCGGTGGACGCCATAAAGGATTCAATCCATCAGGCCTCCCGCCTTACGCTGTCTGTAGTACATATGCGCAGGCTTCTATGGCTCAAAAACTGGTCTGCTGAAGCTCCCTGTAAAAAATTGCTGGTCAGCTTCCCATTTCATGGTGAGCGCTTATTCGGGGAAGACCTGGACAAGTATATCCAGAGAATTTCCAGCGGTAAAAGTACACTTTTGCCGGTTAAAAATAGAGTTAGAGGTCCCTCTTTTAAGAGGCCGGCTTCTCCAGTCCCTAGGACATCGGCTGTGAAACAGTTCCGACGGCCTCCTCGGTCAAATCCCGGAGGTAAAAATCAGGGACAGTTGCAGGGTAACAAGAAGCCCTGGAGCAGGAGAGGTACAAAACCTCCCCCAAAGTCAAATGCATGAAGGGTTGCCCCCACCCAATCGGGTGGGGGGAAGACTTCAGTTGTTCACAGAAACCTGGCGGGACACGATCCGAGACAGATAGGTGCTCTCCGCAGTAAATCTGGGATACAAATTGGAGTTAAAAAACTCCCCTCCTTCCCGCTTTATAAGGTCAAACGTGCCAAGGGATCCCCAGAAGAGAGGATCCCTCCTGTTGGCACTAGAACAATTATTGCTCCAAGCAGTAATTATAGAGGTTCCCCTGGAAGAATGGGGGTTCGGGTTTTACTCAAACCTCTTTACAGTTCCGAAGCCAAACGGGGACGTGAGGCCCATATTAAATCTAAAAGGGCTAAACAAATTCCTACATATCAGGACTTTCCGGATGGAGTCGATCCGATCGGTAGCCACTGCCCTACAAGGGGAGGAATGGTTAGCCTCGATCGACATCAAAGATGCTTATTTGCACATTCCCATCTTTCCAGCCCACCAAAAATTTCTACGCTTTGCGGTAGAAGGGCGCCATTTTCAGTTCAGAGCCTTACCCTTCGGTCTGGCCACAGCACCAAGAGTGTTCACAAAAATTCTGGCCCCATTATTGGCCAATCTAAGAACACGAGGTGTAACGATAATGGCATATCTAGACGACTTGTTGCTGATAGACCACTCAGTGGAAAAACTAGAAGTGGTTGTTCACGAGACAATCAAGTTTCTGGAATATCACGGTTGGATTATCAACCGAGACAAGTCAGCCCTAAAACCAGTCAAAAGTCTGGAATACTTGGGGCTAAGGCTGGATTCAGACCAGAGAAAAATTTTCTTGCCTCAAGAAAAGGGGTCATTTTTGAGAGATTTGATCCACCTAGTGGGTACAAAAAGACAGCCATCCATACGCCTGTGCATGAGGCTGCTGGGAAAAATGGTGGCATCATTCGAAGCAGTACCCTACGGTCAATTCCATTCAAGGAAGTTGCAAAGGGCCATACTGTCAGCCTGGAACAAAAAAGTTCAGGCTCTGGACTTACCAATGTCCTTGTCCCCTTCCGTTCGCAAGAGCCTCCTCTGGTGGTTGGTTCCCCAGAATCTGGAAAGAGGGAAATCCTTCAGTCCGATTTCCTGGAAGGTGGTCACTACAGATGCCAGCCTTATAGGCTGGGGAGCAGTACTGGAGCAATGGTCTCTCCAGGGCAGATGGTCGGATGCGGAAAAGGCCCTGCCCATCAATCTCTTAGAGATACGAGCAGCCCGGTATGCCCTAGTAGCATGGACATCCAAACTCCAAGGGTCCCCTGTCAGAGTTCAATCAGACAATGCCACAGCAGTGGCATATATCAATCGTCAGGGGGGCACCAGGAGTCGTGCAGCCCAAAGGGAAGTAAATTACATCCTGAGATGGGCAGAAAGATATGTCCCAGCCATATCTGCGGTTTTCATTCCAGGAGTGGAGAATTGGAAGGCGGACTTTCTAAGTCGCCAACAATTATGCCCAGGGGAATGGTCCCTTCATCCCAAGGTTTTCCGGACAATATGTCAGCGGTGGGCAACACCGGATGTAGATCTGCTAGCATCCAGATTCAACACAAAAGTGGACAGGTTTGTCTCTTGGACAAGGGATCCCCTAGCGTGCGGCTCGGATGCCCTAGTGTTCCCTTGGGATCAGTTCAAACTGATATATGCATTCCCACCGCCACAATTGTTACCTCGATTACTCCGCAGAGTCAGGGTAGAAAAGAAACCAGTGATTCTGGTGGCTCCAGCATGGCCCCGAAGAGCATGGTACGCGGAGATTGTAAAAATGTCGGTGGGGAGTCCTTGGACCCTCCCACATCGTCCGGACCTGCTTTCGCAAGGACCGATATACCACCCTTCCTTACCAGCCCTAGGTTTGACGGCCTGGCTATTGAAGCCCACATTCTAAAAAAGAGAGGGCTCTCTAATGCTGTGGTATCTACCATGATCAATGCCAGGAAGCCGGTATCCAGGCAGATCTATTATAGAATCTGGAAGGCGTACATCGCCTGGTGTGAGGCCAAGAAATGGCATCCACGTAAATACGTAATAGGTAGGATTCTGGACTTCCTACAATGGGCTGTAGATAGGAAGCTTGCCTTGAGTACTATCAAGGGTCAGATTTCGGCCTTGTCAATATTTTTTCAAAGGCCCTTGGCTTCGCATTCACTAGTCAAAGCCTTTATACAAGGAGTGATGCGTATTAGTCCTCCGGTTAATATTCCCATATGTCCATGGGATCTAAACTTGGTTCTGTCGGTTCTACAGAAACAACCATTCGAACCATTACAGCATATTTCCTTGGTGCTTCTCACCAGGAAATTGATTTTTCTAGTAGCCATTTGTTCGGCTAAAAGAGTGTCGGAATTAGCAGCTATGTCCTGTAAGGAGCCATATCTGGTTATCCATAAGGACAGAGTAGTGTTACGTCCTCATCCAGCCTTTCTTCCTAAGGTGGTATCGAGGTTTCATTTGAACCAAGATGTGGTTCTTCCTTCTTTTTTCCCCAAACCTACTTCGGTAGAGGAAAAGTTATTGCATTCTTTGGATGTAGTAAGAGCAGTTAAAGCTTATCTAAAAGCCACTGCTCAGATTCGCAGAACGGATACTTTGTTTATTCTGCCGGAAGGCCCCAGAAAGGGTCAGGCAGCGTCAAAATCTACTTTAGCCAAGTGGATTCGACAGGTCATTATGCAAGCTTATGGCTTGAGAAGGAGACCGCCTCCGTTCAAAGTTAGGGCGCACTCCACGAGAGCAGTTGGAACTTCATGGGCAGTGCATCACCAGGCCTCCCTGGCTCAAATCTGTAAGGCCGCAACATGGTCTTCAGTACACACGTTTACTAGGTTCTACCAGGTGGACGTTAGAAGTCAGGAGGATGTCACCTTTGGGCGCAGTGTGTTGCAGGCCGCAAAAGATCCTCATGTCTGATAGCGCTCAGCTTATATATGGTGTATCCCCCCCCCCCTCATTTGGCATTGCTTTAGGACATCCCATTAGTAATGACTATGTCGCTCTGTGTCCCGTGATGTACGAGAAAGAAAATAGGATTTTTATAACAGCTTACCTGTAAAATCCTTTTCTTGGAGTACATCACGGGACACAGAGCTCCCGCCCCTCTTTGGGGACACTTATTGCTTTGCTACAAAACTGAGGTGCTCCCGGATGGGAGGGGCTTATATAGGGGAGGGTACTTCCGGTTTTGGAAGTTGCCAGTGCCAGCACCTGACGGTATCTATATAACCCATTAGTAATGACTATGTCGCTCTGTGTCCCGTGATGTACTCCAAGAAAAGGATTTTACAGGTAAGCTGTTATAAAAATCCTATTTTTTCGTTCAGCCAATAGGCTGTATGAAAAAAAAGATTACAATACATGTCCAACAAGGACCAGCAACGTACTGGTATGTTGCTGGACTTTGAATGTTTATACCAGAATGATGCCTGCTGGTTTAGGTATCATCTTGGTATCATTCTTTTCAGCCAGCAGCCGGCTTTCATGTAAAAGCAATTCTAGCAGATAATTAGCCTCTAGACTGCTTTTACAAGCAGTGGGAGGGAATGTCCCCCCCCCCGGATATAAAAAGCGCCATTGGGAAATTGGGAAAGCATTTTATCACACCGATCTTGGTGTGGTCAGATGCTTTGAGGGCAGAGGAAAGATCTAGGGTCTAACCCCCCAATTTTTTTCAAAAAAAGAGTACCTGTCACTACCTATTGCTATCATAGGGGATATTTACATTCCCTGAGATAACGATAAAAATGGTAAAAAAATAAAATATGGAAGGCACAGTTTAAAAATAAAATAAAAAAGCCAAATAAATAATAAAAAAAAAAAAAAAAAAAAGCACCGCTGTCCCCCCCTGCTATTGCGCAAAGGCGAACGCAAGCGTCGGTCTAGCGTCATATGTAAACAGCAATTGCATCATGCATGTGAGGTATCACCGCGAAGGTCAGATCGAGGGCAGTCATTTTAGCAGTAGACCTCCTCTGTAAATCTAACGTGGTAACCTGTAAAGGCTTTTAAATGCTTTTAAAAATGAATGTAGTTTGTCGCCGCTGCGCGTTTGTGCGCAATTTTAAAGCATGTCGTGTTTGGTATCCATGTACTCGGCCTATGATCATCTTTTTTATTTCATCAAACATTTGGGCAATATAGTGTTTTTTAGTGCATTAAAAATAAAAAAAGTGTGTTTTTCCCCCAAAAAATGCGTTTGAAAAATCGCTGCGCAAATACTGTGTGGAAAAAAAAAATGCAACACCCACTATTTTAATCTGTAGGGCCTTTGCTTTAAAAAAATATATAATGTTTGGGGGTTCAACATAATTTTCTTGCAAAAAAAAATTTTCTTTCATGTAAACAAAAAGTGTCAGAAAGGGCTTTGTCTTCAAGTGGTTAGAAGAGTGGACGATGTGTGACATAAGCTTCCTAATGTTGTGCATAAAATGCCAGGACAGTTCAAAACCCCCCCAAATGACCCCATTTTGTAAAGTAGACACCTCAAGCTATTTGCTGAGAGGCATGTTGAGCCCATTGAATATTTTTTTTTTTTTGTCCCAAGTGATTGAATAATGACCAAAAAAAAAAAAAAATGTACAAAAAGTTGTCACTAAATTATATATTGCTCAAACATGCCATGGGCATATGTGGAATTACACCCCAAAATACATTCTGTTGCTTCTCCTGAGTACGGGGATACCACATGTGTGGGACTTTTTGGGAGCCTAGTCGCGTACGGGACCCCAAAAACCAAGCACCGCCTTCAGGATTTCTATGGGTGTAAATTTTTGATTTCACTCCTCACTGCCTATCACAGTTTCGGAGGCCATGGAATGCCCAGATGGCACAAAACCCCCCCAAATGACCCCATTTTGGAAAGTAGACACCCCAAGCTATTTGCTGAGAGGTATGTTGAGTATTTTGCAGATCTCGCTTTTTGTCACAAAGTTTTGAAAATGTAAAAAAAGAAAAAAAAAAAGAAAAAAAAATGTCTTTCTTAATTTTCAAAAACAAATGAGAGCTGTAAAATACTCACCATGCCTCTCAGCAAATAGCTTGGGGTGTCTACTTTCCAAAATGGGGTCATTTGTGGGGGTTTTGGGCTATTTTGACATTTTATGGCCTTCAAAACTGTGATAGGTAGTGAGGAGTGAAATCAAAAATTTATGCCCTTAGAAACCTTGAAGGCGGTGCTTGGTTTTTGGGGTCCCGTACGCGGCTAGGCTCCAAAAAAGTCCCACACATGTGGTATCCCCGTACTCAGGAGAAGCAGCAGAATGTATTTTGGGGTGTAATTTCACATATAACCATGGCATGTGTGAGCAATATATCATTTAGTGACAACTTTTTGTACATTTTTTTTTTTCTTTTTGTCATTATTCAATCATTTGGGACAAAAAAAAAAAAAAATATTCAATGGGCTCAACATGCCTCTCAGCAAATAGCTTGGGGTGTCTACTTTCCAAAATGGGGTCATTTGGGGGGGTTTTGTGCCATCTTGGCATTTTATGGCCTTCAAAACTGTGATAGGTAGTGAGGAGCGAAATCAAAAATTTATGCCCTTAGAAACCTTGAAGGCGGTGCTTGGTTTTTGGGGTCCCGTACGCGGCTAGGCTCCCAAAAAGTCCCACACATGTGGTATCCCCGTACTCAGGAGAAGCAGCAGAATGTATTTTGGGGTGTAATTTCACATATGCCCATGGCATGTGTGAGCAATATATCATTTAGTGACAACTTTGTGCAAAAAAAAAAAAGTTTGTCATATTCCCGCAACTTGTGGCAAAATATAAAATATTCCATGGACTGAACATGCCTCTCAGTAAATAGCTTGGGGTGTCTACTTTCCAAAATGGGGTCATTTGGGGGGGTTTTGTGCTATTTTGGCATTTTATGGCCTTCGAAACTGTGATAGGTAGTGAGGAGTGAAATCAAAAATTTGCGCCCTTAGAAATCCTGAAGGCGGTGCTTGGTTTCCGGGGTCCCGTACGTGGCTAGGCTCCTAAAAAGTCCCACACATGTGGTATCCCCGTACTCAGGAGAAGCAGCAGAATGTATTTTGGGGTGCAATTCCACATATAACCATGGCATGTGTGAGCAATATATCATTTAGTGACAACTTTTTGTAATTTTTTTTTTTTTTTTGTCATTATTCAATCACTTGGGACAAAAAAAAAAAATATTCAATGGGCTCAACATGCCTCTCAGCAATTTCCTTGGGGTGTCTACTTTCCAAAATGGGGTCATTTGGGGGGGTTTTGTACTGCCCTGCCATTTTAGCACCTCAAGAAATGAGATAGGCAGTCATAAATTTAAAGCTGTGTAAATTTCAGAAAACGTACCCTAGTTTGTAAACGCTATAACTTTTGCGCAAACCAATAAATATACGCTTATTGACATTTTTTTACTAAAGACATGTGGCTGAATACATTTTGGCCTAAATGTATGACTAAAATTGAGTTTATTCGATTTTTCTTATAACAAAAAGTAGAAAATATCATTTTTTTTCAAAATTTTCGGTCTTTTTCTGTTTATATCGCAAAAAATAAAAATCGCAGAGGCAATCAAATACCATTAAAAGAAAGCTCTATTTGTGGGAAGAAAAGGACGCAAATTTCATTTGGGTACAACATTGCATGTCCGCACAATTTACAGTTAAAGCAGCGCAGTGCCGAATCCCAAAAACAGGCTTGGTCCTAATGGCCCGAAATGGTCCGGGGCTTAAGTGGTTAAATACCTCCAAAAGACGACTGATTGTTGAATGGATCAAGTGCTTGTTCGTCACGATTGGAGGATGTCAAAGTTATGCCCTTTGGAACGAATAGAGGTCCAGGGGTTGGGACCACCCCACTGGTTAGTATGTGTCCCTTGTGGGATTGGCCATTCACATGACCTTACCATCAGAAGGTGCAACCCTCAAGCCCAAACGCGGTCACTGCATTTTTTTCTTAATCGCAGAAGGGCAATCCTAAATTAAATAGTGGCCAGTTTTTGCCTCCTGCCTCAAGATGAAGGTCTACTGAGTTAAAGAAGACCAAAAAACTCAAGAGTTATTGTCCACGCTCACGCCAGAGAGCGTAGCTCCTGTGCTTTTCTGGACGGGAGTCCAGGAAAGACAAGGAAGCAAATGCTTAGTCCAAGAAGTCAATAAGAACTTCCATGTCAGGATGCTCTCTGTTATTTTGGGATTGTGCCACCCATACATGCCCTAGGGGCACTATGTGGTTCCTCTGTGAACATAGGGACGGCTTGTGGATGGACACATGATCCCCTAAGGAAAGCATTTTGGGTCATATTTGGAGATCTTTCATCCTTCACGTCTCAGATTGAGCCATAGAAAGCGCCTCGCCCCAACAGCTCAGACGATCTGGTGGTACAGGCAGATACCAGACAGTTTAGGGGAGCCCTACTTCAGGAACAATGAGCTCAGGACCAATGGTCTTTTGTCAAGGATCCAAGACTCCATCTTGGAGTTAAAGGCATCCTTTTCAGGCTCTTAGCCTTTAGTCATCTCATCCAGAGTAAGCCTGTCCTGGGAAAGTTGGAAAGCACAACAACTGTGGCCTACATCTGGAAACAAGGCTCAATCTCTCACTTCTGAAGTTTTCTCTAATTCTAGAATTCACCCAAGTCAATCCTCCCAACGATTTGCGACCTATGTGCCTGGTCGGAAGAATCTTCAGACGATCTATTTGTCCAGGTCAAGTCTGTCGACAATGGATGATCCAGACTCCTGCGAGTCTTTCGAGAACTAACAGAGCTTGGTGTTTTGTCTGCCAGAGGTAGACCGCTTACATTCCCAGTCGGCACTGAGTTGCTGAAGTTCCATTCCAGGGCCCAGGAGCCGCAAGCGCTCGGAGTAGAGGTGCTGACCGCAGAATGGATCGCCAAGACTGCTGATGCCTTTTTCACTGCTCCCTCTGATTCTCAGCTTCCAGCTAAGGCTGGGGCGAGGGAAGGTGGCAGTTTTGATACCCGCTACTCATCCGGAGGAGTGTCAAGGAGTGACGCCCTCTGCCTGGTAGATCAAATCTTCTCCAGTCCCATTCATCCAGCATCCGACAGACTCAGGCTGATGGCCTGGGTCGAGAGAGGCAGAGCCTAATGGATGTCGAATGCTCTGTGAAGATTTGAACAGTTCAACGAAACGAGAAAGGTCAGCGCTAAGCATGCCTATAGTAGAACAGGGCATGTATGCCCAGTATATTCGCTGATCAAGATTTTACGCTGGACTCTTCAGAAGCCTGCGTCGAATGTCTACAGGCATGGCTTGACTTAATTCTATACGCAAGCATGCTATAGAAATGCATTTTGGCTATCGCTGTCTTCACCGGCATTCAGCAAGTTTCCAAAGCTTAATTATATAGTTTTTCAAGATACAATTTGGTTGAAACCTCAAACTTGTTTCCGGAATTAGATATACCAATGCTGATGGATGTTATTTCATCAGACGCCTTCAATCACCCTGTGGTACTTTCTCGCTGAAACTGATTTACTGGTGGCAATTACATCAGCATTGGTGTCCTTGGGTTTAAAGAACCCATACTCGCGTACTTCCCAGACAGAATGGTGCTCTTGCCAAGGCTCAAATATGTACCTGAACTGACCTTTAGAGTTCATATCCCACAAGAGGTTTCCCTCCTACGTTCCCTTTGGGGAGTACTCAAAAAGTTAGCCCATCGGATGTGGGCGAAGCGCTAAAATATTTAATCAAGGCGACTCCTGTCATCAGGAGCTCTGTACATCTGTTTGTCCTTTTCAGGTGGAACACATAATAATCTTGCTGGGAGCCGTAAAATCATTATCTCTTGGTTGATAACCTCATCTCCTTGGCCTGCAAGTTGTAAGGCTGGCAGTGCCAGGAGAGTCACGACATTCTCACTAGAAGGGTCCAGACCTTGAGGGTGACAGCAGGCCGGGTGTCTCAAACTATCCGTAATACAAAATATTCATATTCATGACAGTTGGGTTTGTCAGAGGCATTATGTTTTCTGTTACCGTTTTAGTCAGAATTGGAGTGTGTAGCATTATCCCTCCCCTGTTTTGGCTAGTTAATTCCCAGCTGTGCTGACATGGAGCCGTCAGGAAGACGGAAAATTGAATTCAAATACTTACCGTAATTTTCCTTTCCTGACGAGCTCCATGTCAGCACAGAACCCGCCCAGTTAAGTAGTAATAGTTACGAAACGCTGAGGTTGAGGTGAGTGAAAAATGTATAGTTAAGTCCTGGTCACGTAGGGGTGGGCGGAGCCTCACCCAGCTGTGCTGACATGGAGCTCGTCTAGAAAGGAAAATTACGGTAAGTATTTGAATTAAATTTTCCGTTTTGACAACAAGCTGGCAGTTTTTTAGTAGTATGTAGGAATGAACCGAACACCCCCCAGTTCGGTTCGCATCAGAACATGCGAACAGGCAATAAATTTGTTCGAACATCCGAACACCGTTAAAGTCTATGGGACTCGAACATGAAAAATCGAAAGTGCTAATTTTAAAGGCTTATATGCAAGTTATTGTCATAAAAAGTGTTTGGGGACCCGGGTCCTGCACCAGGCGACATGTATCAATGCAATTTTTTTTTTTTAAAACTGCTGTTTTTTCGGGAGCAGTGATTTTAATAATGCTTAAAGTGAAACAATAAAAGTGAAATATTCCTTTAACCACTTAAGCCCCGGACCATTTCGGGCCATTAGGACCAGGCCTGTTTTTGGGATTCGGCACTGCGCTGCTTTAACTGTAAATTGTGCGGACATGCAATGTTGTACCCAAATGAAATTTGCGTCCTTTTCTTCCCACAAATAGAGATTTCTTTTAATGGTATTTGATTGCCTCTGCGATTTTTATTTTTTGCGATATAAACAGAAAAAGACCGAAAATTTTGAAAAAAAATGATATTTTCTACTTTTTGTTATAAGAAAAATCGAATAAACTCAATTTTAGTCATACATTTAGGCCAAAATGTATTCAGCCACATGTCTTTAGTAAAAAAAATGTCAATAAGCGTATATTTATTGGTTTGCGCAAAAGTTATAGCGTTTACAAACTAGGGTACATTTTCTGAAATTTACACAGCTTTAAATTTATGACTGCCTATCTCATTTCTTGAGGTGCTAAAATGGCAGGGCAGTACAAAACCCCCCCAAATGACCCCATTTTGGAAAGTAGACACCCCAAGGAAATTGCTGAGAGGCATGTTGAGCCCATTGAATATTTTTTTTTTTTGTCCCAAGTGATTGAATAATGACAAAAAAAAAAAATTACAAAAAGTTGTCACTAAATGATATATTGCTCACACATGCCATGGTTATATGTGGAATTGCACCCCAAAATACATTCTGCTGCTTCTCCTGAGTACGGGGATACCACATGTGTGGGACTTTTTAGGAGCCTAGCCACGTACGGGACCCCGGAAACCAAGCACCGCCTTCAGGATTTCTAAGGGCGCAAATTTTTGATTTCACTCCTCACTACCTATCACAGTTTCGAAGGCCATAAAATGCCAAAATAGCACAAAACCCCCCCAAATGACCCCATTTTGGAAAGTAGACACCCCAAGCTATTTACTGAGAGGCATGTTCAGTCCATGGAATATTTTATATTTTGCCACAAGTTGCGGGAATATGACAAACTTTTTTTTTTTTGCACAAAGTTGTCACTAAATGATATATTGCTCACACATGCCATGGGCATATGTGAAATTACACCCCAAAATACATTCTGCTGCTTCTCCTGAGTACGGGGATACCACATGTGTGGGACTTTTTGGGAGCCTAGCCGCGTACGGGACCCCAAAAACCAAGCACCGCCTTCAAGGTTTCTAAGGGCATAAATTTTTGATTTCACTCCTCACTACCTATCACAGTTTTGAAGGCCATAAAATGCCAAGATGGCACAAAACCCCCCCAAATGACCCCATTTTGGAAAGTAGACACCCCAAGCTATTTGCTGAGAGGCATGTTGACCCCATTGAATATATTTTTTTTTTGTCCCAAATGATTGAATAATGACAAAAAGAAAAAAAAATGTACAAAAAGTTGTCACTAAATGATATATTGCTCACACATGCCATGGTTATATGTGGAATTGCACCCCAAAATACATTCTGCTGCTTTTCCTGAGTACGGGGATACCACATGTGTGGGACTTTTTGGGAGCCTAGCCGCGTACAGGGCCCCAAAAACCAAGCACTGCGAACGCTGCAGTTATGTGTGTTGTGTTTGGTAAGTGACAGTGATCGATCGATACTGCACTTGGGTGGGCTGGGCTGGGCTGGGCTGGGCGGAGGGGCTAAACGCAGGCGCTAGCAGGTATCTGGGCTGATCCCGCTAACACTGCGTTTTTGGGAACCCTAAACCGCTGGGGATGCTAGTATAGATCTGATCAGATACTATACCACTAAGGGGGGTGTATGCTTTGCGCGTGGGTGTTAGCGTTACTGTCACTAACCTAACACTGCCTGGGGCGACGCAGACCCTCTCTGGCGCTAAAACCTAATTGATCTCACCCGCCGGGCGATCAGGGGGGTTAAACCTTTATTGGGTTATATACGGCGGGTGCCCTGATGCTATAAAAAGCAAACTAATCAACCAGCGTCACCCGTAAACTTTATATGGTGATCACTGGTGAAAGGGTTAACTAGGGGCAATCAGGGGGTTAAAACCTTTATTAGGTTAAATATGGGGGTACCTGACACTATATAAAAACCTGACGGGTAACCTAAATAACTAAATAACTTACTGGCTAACCAGTGACACCAGTGACGCTTATACGGCGATCACTGGTGAAAGGGTTAACTCTAGGGGCAATCAGGGGGTTAAAATAATATATGGGGGTACCTGACACTAATAAAAACCTGCGGCGAACCTAAAAAAAAATAACTGCCTATCTAAAACACCAGCGACACGAATACAGCGATCGGAAAAACAATCGCTTAGTGACGCTGAAGTTAGGGGGTGAAAGGGTTACCTGGGGGGTGATCAAGGGGTTAAACCTTTATTAGGGGGGGTTAGGGGGCTACCCTGGACCTAAAGGGGCCTAATCCTAACTGCCCTGCAACTTTTTACAATCACAGATGACACTAAATGCAGTGATCAGTAAAATAAATGATCACTGCAATCAGTGACACTGTGATTGGGGGCTTTGGGGTGACCTGGGGGGTGATCTGGGGGTGACTGGGGGGTGATTTGTGTGCCTATGTGTACCTACGTGTCAGTGGACTGTTGGTGCACTAACCTCTGTCTTCTCTCCTCGGCGCTGCGGACGAAAAGACCGCGGCGAGGGAGATGACATCACTTCCTCCAGCCTGTGTTTACATTTCAGGCAGGAGGAAGCAATTTCATTGGCCGGGAGCGATCGCGAGGGGGGGGCGGAATCGAGCGGCCGCCCCCTCATGCCTGATCGCTCCCGAACACTTAACGGCCGCTCACTGCAGTGAAGGGGGGTCCGGATGGACCCCCCAACTGCACAAAGGCGATCACGTAGATCTACGTGATTCTGCCTGTCCGTGCCATTCTGCCGACGTAAATCGGCGGTGGGCGGTTGTTAAGTGGTTAAAATCCATACCAGACCTGAGGGGCCTGGTAATTGAATTTGGGGGGACCCCCACGCAATTTTTTTTTTCAATGACTTTCAATTACTTTTCTCTGTATTGCCGGGAGCCGACAATTCATTATAGCCGCGAGTGCTTTTAAATGACTTTTTTTCCTTCAGAAATGACACTGTGCAGGGACAGTTCTAAGCATGGGAAACAGTGACAGTGAACCAGCAGAGAAACTCACTACTCAGCTGGTTCACTGTCACTGTCCCTGCTGCTGCTGTGTGCCTGCTTTTTCGTCTATTTGTTCACTTGTATGTGGGAGGATCTAGCTGGTCCAAATATCGCTAATTGCCTAATATTGATCGTTAATGATGTCTGTTTTCCTTTGTGGTTTTGCCTATTGTATAGCTCCACCTATAGGGCGTCATCTTTTTCCCTATGAGGGAGGAGCTACCGGGGCTCCCGGGAGCTCCTCCTCTTCCACCTAATCAGTGGCCCACATGCACATGTCCCTATATAAAGGGTAGGTTAGAGTGCTCTGCACTGCTTGGCTCTGATGAAGAAGCTGTGCGCTTCGAAACGCGTCAGCCGCTTGTGGCCCCATCACGTCCTCCATGATCGATTGAGATGTGGTTTGGGTTCCATATGCTGCAGCCTTCCAAGGCACCGCTTGTACATTGCAAACAATTGTACTATTTTTGTGAGTACCTTTCTATTGCTTTTATTTGATATAAAATATCTTAAACGATATCACACTAGGCTGGTGCGCCCTTGTTCTTTCTTTTTTTCGTCTGCTATTAGGACACCCCTATCCATGAAGGGCAGCAAGAGCGGTGTCATCGTTCTAGATTACTGAATGTTTGATGGTCATCTCGTGCGCAGGATTGTTTGTTGTTTTTCTGCTATTATAAATACTATACACACCCCCTAGGTACGAAATTTAAAGGAATATTTCACTTTTATTGTTTCACTTTAAGCATTATTAAAATCACTGCTCCCGGAAAAACGTCAGTTTAAAAAAAAATCTATTTGCATTGATGCATGTCCCCTGGGGCAGGACCCAGGTCCCCAAACACTTTTTATGACAATAACTTGCATATAAGCCTTTCAATTAGCACTTCAGATTTCTCCCATAAACTTTTACAGGGTGTTCCGCGGCTTTTCGAATTTGCCGCGAACACCCCAAATTGTTCGCTGTTCAGCGAACGGGCGAACAGGCAATGTTCGAGTCGAACATGAGTTCGACTCGAACTCGAAGCTCATCCCTAGTAATATGTATACCAGCCCATGCGCCCTCTGTCTTATTTTATGGTTATTCTATTTATGAACAATAAACAGTAAAAATACATCTAGACAAGCAGGCTCTTAGTCTTTGGCATTTTATATTATGCTTGTTTTACTGTTTTTATTTATTATTTTTTTTATTATTGTGCAGCATATGTAAATTTATGATAATTAAAAAATCAATATAATACAATTACCGTATTTGTCGGCGTATAACACGCACCGGCGTATAACACGCACCCCAAGTTTAGGAGGAAATTTTAGGGAAAAAAACTTTTAGCAGGGAAGTTTAAGGAAAAATAACTTACATTTAAATGCAGCCTTGTCAGTGTCCATTGCAGCCTTGTCACAGTGCAGCCTTGTCAGTGTCCATTGCAGCCTTGTCACAGTGCAGCCTTGTCAGTGTCCATTGCAGCCTTGTCACAGTGCAGCCTTGTCAGTGTCCATTGCAGCCTTGTCACAGTGCAGCCTTGTCAGTGTCCATTGCAGCCTTGCCCCAGAGTCCATTTCAGCCTTGCCCCAGAGTCGCCGTGCAGCCTTGCCCCAGAGTCGCCGTGCAGCCTTGCCCCAGAGTCGCCGTGCAGCGTTGCCCCAGTGTCGCCGTGCATCATTTTAAAATTGGCGCCGAGACTGTGCAGACGCCGTCGAGAACGCCGGGGACGCAGGGGACGCAGGGACTGGGCGGAGCCGCCGCCGAGATACACATAGCCGAGTGTACTCGGCTATACTCGGCTTTTCTCGGCTCCGCTCACAGTCACGCCGAGTCCCGCCCTATGATGGACATAACACAGGTCCAATGGCGGGACTGGGCGTGACTGTGAGCGGAGCCGAGAAAAGCCGAGTATAGCCGAGTACATTCGGCTATGTGTATCTCGCTCCGCTCCGCTCACAGTCAGCGGAGACAGCTCAGGGATGTCAGTATCGGCGTATAACACGCACCCACGATTTTCCCCTGATTTTCAGGGGAAAAAAGTGCGTGTTATACGCCGATAAATATGGTATATATCAAATTTTATATATTTTTTTAAAACTGTCATTTTCGGGCTTAGGCCAAGTGCTTCATTTTGGTTTCGGCACCAAAATTTATATTCGGTGCACCACTAGTAGATGCAATTGTAATGCCTTAGGGACCAGTTCTCCCTAATCTATGCTTTTCCCCTGATTTAACTACTGCCAAATCTTTTTTCGAAGAACCTGGGAGGTAGTAACATTGATAATAGTGTTAGCCAGCCTAGCCCAGGAGGGCTTGGTACACCAATATAGTGAATCTGGCAGTGGATGCTCCTTGGACAATTCCAGTCCAGCCAGACCTATGGTCTTGGGTCCTGTTATCTCCACACTGTTGAGCACCAGGAAGCTAGCTTCAGGGAGCTTCCATTACAGGTCTTAGAAGTCTTATATGCTTGGGGTGAAGGCAGAAATATGGGTGTGGGAGATTTTTCCTTTCTCCAATAGGGAGGGGAATTTAAATTGGCCTTAAGTACCATTAAGGGTCAGATTTCACCTCTATTCATTTTTTCCAGAGACCTTTGTTTCTCACGCCTTTATTCATACTTCATGCAGGGTGTAATGCAGACAGTCCCGCCTGACCGGCCCCTTTGTCTCCTTGGGACTTGAATTTGGTCTTGGCTGTATTTGCAGAACCCACCTTTTGAACCAATTCAAGATACTCCATTAGTCCTTTGACTCGGAAGGTGGTTTCTTTGGTTACTATCACTTCGGCAAGAAGAGTGTTAAAACTGGCGGCTGCTGTGGAAATTTTTATTAATGTATGTTGTCAGATGTCCCCCAGTGTCGGTTTTGCTGTAATGCGCTCATTTGAGCGTATTTGCACATACAGACGTTGGTGGAAGACCATTGGCCGCGTAAACCTTCCCGTGGAAACAGCAGATATGTGTGCTCTTTTAGGGATTTCGTTCATGCCTCACTAAGAGACTGGCCACTTCATGGCGACTGCATTAATGACTCCAAGCAAACAGATCTGCGTACATGGGAACCATAGCATAACCATCCAAAAATGATGTCCCACTGAGCCATGATAGAGTATGGTTCAGGTCATTGGTAGCTGTGGGATGGTGTGCACACGGTCATGTTCAGAGCCCTGTGAGTAGTGTTCAAATTGTGAGACACTTTGGGTCTGATTTACGAAATTTTTGCGCCATGAGTATCGGCGCATCTGCGTGCGCAACGGCCGTTTTGGTATTTACAAAACATTTGCGCCGGTAGCGCAGCGCTATTTCCCATTTACTATAGTGTTCTCGGCAGACGGGAGGAGGCGCTCAGTGCGCCACTATGGACCTGGCGCACGGCATCTTAAAATCTAAATATAAAGAAGCTGGAAGTGATAATATAATGGGGGTGATGTGGGGTGATGTGAGGAAGTGTAGTGACACCGGCCCAAATAACAAACATGGCCAAAATTGAATGATAAAGTAACTTTTTCAAAACCAGCCCGCTGCGCCGGCAAGTACGATTCGAGCTGCGGGAGGTTTTTTTGAGCTCAGCGCGGGAATTTCAATGGTTCAAATGCGCCGGGACAAGCTGGAAGTGCCAATATAATGGGGGTGATGTGGGGTGATGTGAGGAAGTGTAGTGACACCTGCCCAAGTAACAAATATGCCCAGTGAGAAAGTAACTTTTTCAGAAACAGCCCGCTGCGTCGGCAAGTACGTTTAGAACTGCAAGGGTTTTTTTGAGCTCAGCGCGGGAATTTCACTCATTCAAACGCGCCGGGACACTGCGCCGGCAAAATCTTAGTAAATGTCAAGTCACGTAAATCAATTTGCATAAGTTGAACAGGCGCAGCTCTGAACTTCCCATTATATAACAGTGCGCCAGCAAAATGAGATTTCTAAAGGAAAACAAAAGGCATTTAAAAGCACCCACGGCTATAATGAATTGTCGGCTCCCGGCAATATAGAGAAAAGTCATTGAAAGTCTTTGATAAAAAAAAAAATGCGTGGGGTTCCCCCAAATTACATTACCAGGCCCTTCAGGTCTGGTATGGATATTAAGGGGAACTCTGCGCCAATTAAAAAAATAAAAATGACGTGCGGGTCCCCCTCAAAATCCATACCAGGCCCTTCAGGTCTGATATAGATTTTAAGGGGAACCCCCACGCCAAACTTAAAAAAAATAGCGTGGGGGTCCCCCTAAAAATCCACACCAGACCCTTATCCGAGCACGCAACCTGGCAGGCCGCAGGAAAAGAGGGGGGACGTGAGAGCGGCCCCCCTCCCTCCTGAACCGTACCAGGCCACATGCCCTCAACATGGGGAGGAAGTCCCCATGTTGATGGGGACAAGGGCCTCATTCCCACAACCCTTGCCCGGTGGTTGTGGGGGTCTGCGGGCAGGGGGCTTATCGGAATCTGGAAGACCCCTTTAACAAAGGGGACCCCCAGATCCTGCCCCCCCCCCTGTGTGAAATGGTAATGGGGTACAAATGTACCCCTACCATTTCACAAAAAAAGTGTCAAAAATGTAAAAAATGACAATAGCCGGTTTTTGACAATTCCTTTATTAATGTCTTCTCCTTTCTTCCATCTTCTTCCAGCTTCTTCTTCCAGCTTCTTCTTTTCTCCATTCGGGTTTCTTCCTCCATCTTGTTCTTCATCTTCCTCTTCATCTTCATCTTCCTTCTTCCTTCGGTGTTGTTGTCCGCATCTTGCTCCGGCTTCTTGTCCCCTTCTTCTTTCTCCGCCCGCTCCGCTTGAATTCAAGGTTCCCACTGTGTGACGCTTCAGTTTTTCAGTTCTCTTCTGGGTCCCCTGCCACCCGGGGTCACCGGGTGGCAGATGAAGAACAAGATGGAGGAAGAAACCCGAATGGAGAAAAGAAGAAGCTGGAAGAAGAAGATGGAAGAGGAAGATGGAAGAAGAAGATGGAGGAAGAAGATGGAAGAAAGAAGAAGACATTAATAAAGGAATTGTCAAAAACCGGCTATTGTCATTTTTAAAATTTTTGACACTTTTTTTGTACCCCATTACCATTTCACACAGGGGGGGCCCGCCCGCAGACCCCAACAACCACCGGCAAGGGTTGAGGGGATGAGGCCCGTGTCCCCATCAACATGGGGACATGGTGCTTTGGGGTCACAGACCCCATCCTCCCCATGTTGAGGGCATGTGGCCTGGTAGGGTTCAGGAGGGAGGGGGGGCCGCTCTCTCGTCCCCCCTCTTTTCCTGCGGCCTGCCAGGTTGCATGCTCGGATAAGGGTCTGGTGTGGATTTTTAGGGGGACCCCCACGCTATTTTTTTTTAAGTTTGGCGCGGGGGTCCCTTTTAAAATCCATACCAGACCTGAAGGGCCTGGTGCGGATTTTGTGGGGAACCCCCAACGCCATTTTTTTTTAAATTTGGCGCAGAGTTCCCCTTAATATCCATACCAGACCTGAAGGGCCTGGTAATGGAATTTGGGGGACCCCCACGCATTTCTTTTTTTTTTTCAAAGACTTTCAATGACTTTTATCTGTATTGACAGGAACCAGCAATTCATTACAGCCGCGAGTACTTTTAAATTACTATTATTTTACTTTAGAAATGTAATTTTGCTCTCGAACTGTTATAAACATGGAAAACATGTGCTACTTTACAGGCATACTATAGACACCCCCCAGGTATGATATTTAGGGCCAGTTCACACCGGATGCAGTGCAGTGCGTTTTTTTGATGCATGAAAAGAAAGTTGATCACATTAATGCCAATGGCATAGTTCACACCACTGCAGTCCGTTCCAGTGCATTTCAGAAAGGAAAAAAAAATTGGTCGTGCTGCATTTTTTTATGTACAGAACTGTACTGGACCACAGTAAAACACATCAAAAACACTACGGAACGTACCTAAAAACACACTGGAATGCACCGGAATGCACCTAAATGCACCAAAGACGCACTGCAACACACTTGTCCTAAGTGAAAAGAGGGGGGAAAAAAACACTGGACTGCATCAAAAACGCATCAAAAACGCACTGGAATGTGTCAAAAACGCGCATGCAGAAAAGCACCTGGAACGCATCCAGACTGCGTTTCTATGGTGTGAACTAGGGCCAGTTCACACCATAGAAACGCAATCCGGATGCGTTCCAGGTGCTTTTTTGCATGCGTGTTTTTGATGCGTTCCAGTGCATTTTTGGTACGTTTTTGATGCAGTCCAGTGCTTTTTTTTCACCCCTCTTTTTTATTAACCATAGATAAGGACAAGTGTGTTCCAGTGAATTTTTGGTGCATTTAGGTGTGTTCCTGTGCGTTCCAGTGTGTTTATGATGCATTTTGCTGCATTCCAGTACAGTCCAGTGCAGGTAAAATGCAGCATGTTCTACTTTTTTTGTGGAACTGGAACGCACTGGAACAAACACTGCCATTTAGAACCATATAACCAACTTTCCATGCATTTTTGATGCATAAAAAACGCAATGGACTGCATGTGGTGTGAAATGGCCCTTAAGCAATTTGACATATTTAAAGGCACTTCTTCTTGTTTTGTTTTTGGTGTTGTCCAAATTGGTGACATTGATATATGTCCCTTAGGGTGGGACCTGGGCCCCCATTTTAAGGCCAATAACTAGAAGATAAGCCAGCCAAGTGGGGACTAGCAAAATTAACAAGTCAGTTCCCATAGACTGCAATGGTATTTGTTGGTGGGGGGGGTGTTTGTCCCATCTCTAATTTTGTAGCATGCTGGATGATGTGCTTAATTTTGGACAGGGGGGGTATTTTCTGCTAGCTGCATTTGTGTTGTTCTGAGCATGCCCAGGCAGTTAGTTGCTTTTTGTGTGTGAACAGCACCTGGATATTTCTGGGCATGCTCAGAGAGTGTTTTTATGGGTTAGTAATTGAAGGACATCCTTAACAGGTGTGCCCACTTTGAAGTTCAGTCTCTACATTGGGTGAACTTGCATTTTGGGTGTTTCATGGACTGTGCATGTGTTTTCAATTGCCTCATTAGCACACAAACCTATGTTATATAAAGCTCGCAGATAGCATCCTCTCCCTTGCCCTGAAAAGAGGCAAGTGTGCGTGCGTGCCCAGCAAAAAGTACATTTTGGTATCCTTATCGAGTTTGTAACACATGTATTTTATTTGTTATGTCTTTGCAAAACAGATGTTTGTTTTAATTTTGTAGATTGTATTTTTTTGTGTGGGGGAAATGTTCCCCTGAAATAATTTTGATGTTGTTAATGTGTGTTGTTTGTTCACTTTGATTTAATTGTCTGTGCTGCATTATTTTGCTAAATCTTTCTCAAGATGTTGTGAGTCTGTGACTAATGTTTCAAATTGACCATGTTTTTTATTTTGGCTTCCCTTTGTTTTGTTGACCAATAAAATTTGATGCAAAGTTTTGATGTTTGTTTTGTGTTTTCTTTGCAACAAATGTGACAGCTGATTGGCATGTCAAAACAAAACAGGTGTGATTTGTCTAACCTGGTGCCTTCATGCTAGCATATGCATGTATTGTGTGCTGCCATGGATAGTCACCAGGAAATGAAAAATACAGAGCGGTAAGTATTCAATTTTCCTTTTTACTGCAGTGGTTCTCAGCCTCAGTCCTCAAGTACCCCCAACAGGACATGTTTTGTGAATTTATCTTATCGAGAATTGCTATACAAAACCATTGACTGTGATTTAAAGCACATGTGCAAGATGAAGGAAAACCTGCAAACATGGCCTGTTGGGGGTACTTGAGAAGCACTGATTTAGAGCACTGCACTTAAAACTAGCTCAAGGCAATACGATTCTAATTGTGGGCATTTTGAGGGAAACCAAGTAAGTGTTAGAACCCCTGCTTGTTTTTTTTTGTTTTTTTTTTGAGGTTGGGCTTTGTGTCCCTTTTAGTAAAATTGGCTTCACTTCCTGTCACACAGCTAAACAGGAAGTGAAGGTAAAACCCTACCAATGTCTTTTCTTGGGGACACACAGATCAATCTAACTAGTGTAGACCCATTAAGCAAATTGCACTCTAGCACTTTGTCGTGTACACCCCAAATCATTGGGTAGTTTGGGGTTTAGTAAAGACAAATCCACTCTGCAGTAAAAGTGTAGCTGCTTAAAATCTGAGGGGAAGCACTGGTGATTGTAACATCCAATCGTGTAAAAGCAAAGATGGTGTTTTTTTTGTTTGCTTGCATGTCCCCCTCGGATATCCAGCAAGTGCACTTGTAGTGCAAAGTAGATTTGCCTTTAGTAAATAAACCCCAAAGTCCAAAATACCTAATAATTTGAGGTGTACCCCGCAAAATGCTGGAGTGCAATGTGCATAATGGGGAAAGTATTTAGGTTGACCTGTGTGTCCCCAAGGAAAGACATTGGTAGGGATTTCCCCTCACTTCCTGTGTGGCTATGTGACAGGAAGTGAATTATTTGGAAGGATAAAGTGGCCAAATTTGGGAGTTGTCTTCACCCTATCAGGGGTGCATACATCCCCAAAAACTGTCTAGACTTGTAATCCCTCTGCACTCTATCCCCAAGCAAAAATAAGAAAGGATTTCATTTAGTTTAACTTTGCAAAGACACATTCCTAAGTTGAATTGTGATGCATGTCAATGGCCCATTTAGACCCTCTTTAATTACTCGAGATCAGCGCTATAACTGATCGACGGCCACAGCACGGTCCTCAATTGCCGGGAGTCCGTCAATAGACGTCCTCCCCTTCGCGCGTGCGCTGTGGTCACCGAGTCACTGAGACTCGGGTGATGACAGATCCGAGGAAGGGGCCGATCCCTGCCCCTTACCATGTGATCAGCTGTCAGCCAATGACAGCTGATCACGTGATGTAAACAAAAGCTGGGTAATGGTTTTTGTTTTCTCCTTGTGCTGACAGCGTGAGCATAAAAAAGGCAATCACCGGCTTATGTGCAAGGGACATCGGGCCCGAAGAGGAAGAGGCAATTCTGCGTCATCTGTGACAATCAGTAGCCCCTGCCAGTGCCACCTATCAATGCCCACCACTGGTGCCAATCAGTGGCACCTAGCAGTGCTGCCTATAAGTGCCCATCACTGCCAACTATCGTTGCTACCTAGCAGTGCCACTTCTCAATGCCCACCAGTGCCAACTAGCAATGCCACCACTTCCCTACCGCCCACCATCAAATGAAGTACTTGGCTTTGTGCGGTGACATCTGAATGATGCCTGCAGTTGCAGGCATCATTCAGATATCATTCTTTTCAGCCGGCGATTCTGTGCACGATAAAAATGTTCCGCCGCTTGATCGTTCTTATAGGCGGCATAGGCGGCGGGAGGGGACGTTCCCCCCTCCCGCCGCCATCCGGTGCTTCTCCGGGCTCTCCCGTGCCATCTGGGGCTCGGAGAACGAATTGGCCGGCGCCGGATGGGAAGCATAGAGATGACTGGTGACCAGATGGTCACCAGTCATCTCTATGACCGTCGGAGGCCCTGGCGCGACGTTATGACATCACCCCGGGTTCCCGTATGTAAACAAAGCTGTGATCTCGGCTGTCAGCATGAGATCGGTGAATTGTTTTGACCGATCTCATGCTTTCCAGCCTGGAGGAGAGATGTGGGGTCTTATTGACCCTGCATCTCTCTATAAAGAGGACCTGTCACAATAGATTCCTATTACAAGGGATGTTTACATTCCTTGTAAAAGGAATAAAAGTGATCAAAAAAACAAAAAAGTTAAAAAAAGAGTTAAAAAAAAAAAAAGTTAAACATCCAGTGGCCAGTAAGCAAGTGGTTAATATAAGGCTACATGCACACGGACGTTTTTCCAGCCGCTTGTTTGAGTGTTTTTTGCAGCTTAAAAACGTCTCTCCATGTTAGCCTATGGCCTCATGGCCACCATAGCGTTTTTGAGCTGTAAATGGCATAGGCGTTTTTAGGCCCCATGTAGACGGGACGCTGGTGCAAAGTGTTCAGAACTAAGGTTGAAAGCGGCGTTTAGAAAGGCGCGCTTTGTGGCGTTTGCATGCCGCGTTTTACCACATTTGCGTCTATATGCGTTTAGTTAGGAAACATCATAAGAAGCCGCCCTAAGCTCCAAAAACAGTGCTAATAACTAGGGCTGTGGAAATTAACTATTAATTCCTTGATTAATCGATTAATTGCTTTGATCGATCAAAATTCTTTTGATCGATCAAAATTCGATCAAAATTCTTTGGGCTTGCCGTGTCCATCTGAAGGGCTCCTTTGCTGTGCCTTCATATCTGCATGCTGGCAGGACCTTACTATCTGCCACACGCAAGGGCTGTTACACTTCCCTCTATCACTTCCCTCTATCTACCTGGGATTCTACAGCCATCCACTGGGAGTTGTGATAGTTCCCTTCACGGGACATCTACATGCCGACGGACTGATGTTAGCCCCTCCTCATCTGGATTCAGCAGTGGTATCGTTGTACACATTTTTATACCAGTATCATACTTAGCTACATGTTTTTATGACTGCTTTTGCTACCGTTAGGTATTCCTTGCACCATTTTTACAGTTTATGTAGCTACATCGATTTTATCTCCAGTGCAATATTTATTTTGTTACCTACTTGAAGACTATAAAAGTTTTAATGCTATTCCCATTGAGCGCTGCCTTTGTGTTTTTTGTATCCTGCTATAAATTTTTCCAGTGGTTGGTAGCTGCACTGGGAATCGGCCTGCAAGGAGATCAGCTAAAAGTAGTTGGATATCTATGTGCGTTATAGTTAATCGAAATTAGTCGATTAATCGATTAAAAAAAAATCAATTAATCGAACACGAAAATTTTAATCAGTAACAGCCCTATTATTAACCATTTCAGCTATTTTGTGAGACCAGAGTGAGTATCAGCAGCTGAGAGAGCAGCAGTGTACTTGTATTTAGTGTGTCACTTGCCACGTCACCTGCCAAAAGTTGTGGATTGTACACTTGCCACGTCACCTGCCCCAAGTTGTGGATTGTCCACTTGCCACGTCAGCTGCCCCAAGTTGTGGATTGTCCACTTGCCACGTCACCTGCCCCAAGTTGTGGATTGTCCACTTGCCACGTCACCTGCCCCAAGTTGTGGATCGTCCACTTGCCACGTCAGCTGCCCCAAGTTGTGGATTGTCCACAATGCAATGGAAGCAATTTCATTTTTTTTTAATATATATATATATTTTTAATGGTTTTTCCTCATTTGCCATAATTTTTGAGTTTATCAATGTAAAAAAATAGGTCACCTTTAAAAACGCTTCTAAACTAAAATGCGGCTAAACGCCGGTACCGCTTCTGAAACGTGGAAATCTTTGGCGTTTGAAGGCATTTTTTGGCTTTGTGAAAAACGAGGTTAAACGCAACTGCAGATTTTTTTTTCAAGGCCAAAAACAGTGTTTTTGATGTAATAGAATTCAATGGACCCACATCCAAAACGCAAGTACCGCGATTTTGCGGCAATTTGCGTTTTTTTTTTTTTTTAACCTGTTTATAGCTGGTTGCAGGGTTGCCAACTTTCAGTAAACATACAAACAGTTTGTAAAATCCGTACTTTTTGCATCTGTCCATGAATGTCCATTACAGGCTGCATGTCCGTAACTGACATTCATGGACAGATGCAACAATTATGGATTTTACAAACTGTTTGTATATTTACTGAAAGTTGGCAACCCTGTTTGGTTGTTAAAGGAAATGTAAAAAAAATAAACATTGCCGGCTCTAAAAAATAAATAAAATAAAAAACACCGTGGGCTCCCCCCCCCCCCCCAGGTCCATACCAGGCCCTTGGGTCTAGTATAGATTCAAAGGGGACCCCCCACCAAAATGAAAAAAAAATGGCGTGGGGGTCCCCCCAAAATCCATACCAGGCCCTTCAGGTCTGGTATGGATTTTAAGGGGAACCCCGCGCCAAACTTAAAAAAAAAATAGCGTTGGGAGTCCCCCTAAAAATCCACACCAGACCCTTTATCCGAGCACGCAACCTGGCAGGCCGCAGGAAAAGAGGGGGGACGAGAGAGCGGCCCCCCTCCCTCCGGAACCGTACCAGGCCACATGCCCTCAACATGGGGAGGATGTCCCCATGTTGATGGGGACAAAGGCCTCCTCCCGACAACCCTGGCTGTTGGTTGTCGGGGTCTGCGGGCTTATCGGAATCCGGGAGCCCCCTTTAATAAGGGGGGACCCCAGATACCGGCCCCCCACCCTATGTGAATCAGTATGGGGTACATCGTACCCCTACCCATTCACCTGGTGGCAAAAAAAAGTCAATAAAAAACACAACACAGGTTTTTAAAGTAATTTATTAGGCAGCTCCAGGGGTCTTCTTCCGACTTCGGGGTATTTCTGCCGGGCGCCCCGCTATCTTCTTCCAGCTCTTTTGCTAGCCGGGTCCCGGTCTTCATCGTCGTCTTCTTCGGACTTCGGGGGTCTTTCTGCCGGGCGCCCCGCTATCTTCTTCCAGCTCTTTTGCTAGCGGGGTCCCGGTCTTCATCGTCGTCTTCTTCCAACTTCGGGGGGTCTCTTGTTCTGTTCTCCGGTGTCGTCTCCGCGCTCTCCGGTTCTTATCCCGCTCTCCGTTGCCTTCTCCACGATCTCCGGTTCTTTCTGCCTTCTGCCGGGCGCCCCGCTATCTTCTTCAAGCTCTTTTGCTAGCGGGGTCCCGGTCTTCATCGTCGTCTTCTTCCCTCTTCTCTCCGCCCGATGTTCCCTCGTCGCTGTCTGCCGCTACAATGCTGTGTGGGCGGAACGCACCCACTCATGTTGGCATGGGACGTGGTCACCGTGTGATGCCACCCCCTGACCCCGCCCCCGTATCACATCACAGTCCCATCATTCCCCTGACCTGCCGGGCTGCGTGCTCGGATAAGGGTCTGGTATGGATTTTGGGGGGGACCCCCACGCCATTTTTTGGCGTAGGGGGGTTTCCCTTAAAATCCATACCAGACCTAAGGGCCTGGTATGCTCCTGGAGGGGAACCCATGCCGGTTTTTTAATAAAAATTTGGCGTGGAGTTCCCCTTCATGATTCATACCAAACACGGGACAGCAAACGCGAGGCTGCCGAGAACCAGCGCGATGGCATTGCGCTGGAGACATTCTCGGCCAGGTAGTCGCCTCTAGGACACGACTTGAGCGGCTACTTCACGCTCAAGTCGTGTCCAAGTTGCCTCGCAAAGTCGCGCTGTCCCTCTGTCAACCGGCACACGAGTCGCCCCACGAGTCGGATCGTCTTCATCCGACTTCCCGGGCGACCTCTATTCAAATTAATGGGCTCCCATAGGGAACCATTCATTTTGAATAGAGCGCCGCTCAAATTTTTATTTACTATAGCAGTGCTCCGCCGGTTCCTGCGCTCAATTAAGGATTTATCCGGCGCACCAATTAAGGTATGAACCGGCGCAGCGCACTGTTTATAGTTAATCACCCCCTTTGTGTCTCACAGAAAGCATGCTACATGGCTCTGCACACGACCGTCTGCACACATCACTACTTGAATATATACATGTGTGTGATTGGTTCTTTTGAAAGAATACAAATGTCTGATTGGCTGATTCTGAAGCCACCACCTTCTTTTGTTATTCATGTTGACAGTATAAATAAACAAAAGCTTTTCGCGCAAATCAAGGGCCCAACCTTGACTAAACCTGTGGAAGTAGATAGAATCCATCGCATTTCTACCTTCTTGGGAAGTAATGGGGAAAGACCAAGAGATGTGATATGTAAAATTCATAAATTTTCTGAGAGGGAAGATATAATGCGGGTCGCAAGGGATATACCTATAATTGACTTTGAAGGGTTCCAGATCTCGTTATACCCAGACATATCCTGCCGCACTCTGATGCAGCTGAGAATGGTGCGTCCCTTGCTGGAAGTAATGCGACAGGAGGATGTGAGATATAGATGGGGGTTCCCATTGAAATTATCAGCTTCACAAGATGGTAAAACAGCAGTTCTCAGAACCAAAGATGGCCTAAAAAACTAGAGACACTGGACTTACTGGCAACGGACTTCCCAGACTGGAGACTAACAAGTTAAAACTTAATAAAACAACAGCGTGAGTCTTGGTCCCAAGTAACAAAAAAAATAGATAAAAGATTTTAAGAAATTGGAAGCTGAAATGTGATGAGATGTTAGGGGGGTGGACGGGCGGGACTCGGGGGGAGGAGTAGAGGAGAAGAGAAGGGGAGAAGAAATTAATCTTGTCCCTTCCCTTTTTTTTTTTTCTTTCTCTTCTCGCCCTGGCTCCTCCAGCCCCGCACTCCCACCCCACCCCCCTCTGATATGGAGATGGGAGGGAGGGGAGAAGGTAAGGGAGGGGGAGGGAAGGGGGTAAATAAATAAAAGACAAGGCTGTATAATAAATGAGAAGTAAGTAGGCCCGGGGTAAGAATAGGGGAGAGTAGATGAACTCTTTTAGTAACCATTAGGAAGATCCCAAGGAGGGATTGGTCAAACTGCATTAGGCAGAAGGGGGGCAGAGTTTGGGGTGGGCAAGAGTAACCCACACGGACCGCCCGTCCTAATAGATGGTACACCCGATATAGTTGGGTGTTAAGCTGTGGAAAGTTCAGACATTGGAAGATGGAAATAAGTTCCTTAGTAGAGAAGAGAATAAAAAGAGTGGAAGGCAAAAAGGTGGGAAGGTATAAAATACTGGTTAGGAAGTACAAAAGAGATGGCTAATTCATTAAAGATCATGACATATAATGTAAGGGGTTTGAAGTCATATCAAAAAAGGGGTCGTTTATGGAAGGAGGTGCGACATCTTGCAGTGGATATTCTCTTTCTGCAGGAAACGCACTTCCTGACAGACTCCATACCAACACTACCAAAATTCCCCTTTAATCAATGGTTTCATGCACCATCACCAGTGGCAAGAGCAAGAGGTGTCACAATAGCAATTGGTAAAACGTGCCCCCTGACCTCAGTCGAGGTACAGGAGGACACTGAGGGGAGATACTCATTTGTTAAGGGTACACTATACGGACAGAAGTATACATTTGCCTCTATGTATGCTCCCAATAAATGTGCAGTAGATTTTATAGTAAAAACATTGAGGAGGCTGAATAAATTCAGGGAGGGCTTTATAGTTTTAGGAGGGGATTTTAATATTATTTTGGACCCCGAACTAGATACAAAAGCGAGGAAAACAGTAATATCTTATAGGGCACTCAAACATTTGAAGAAAGTGTGTCGAACCTATCGTCTAGTAGACACATGGCGAGCGTTAAATGAGGGACGAAAGGATTATAGCTATTACTCAAAACACACAAGGTATACTCTAGGTTGGATCTGTTCTTCATAGACCAGTATTATTTAGAATATATAAAAACAGTGTCAATAGAACCAAAAACTATATCTGATCATGCGTCAGTGGTGTTGACATTTGCGCCAGTCGCGATGGGGCACCGGGAGAAAACCTGGCGACTAAATGAAACACTACTGGATGATGAACAGATAGTAGAGGATATACGGCAGAAAATGATAGAATATTTTGAAATAAATACAACGGAAGAGATATCAGAGCAAATGGTATGGGAAGCTCATAAAGTAGTTATACGGGGGGAATTAATAGCCCAAGGATCCCGAGTCCAAAAAAAAAAAAAAAGGAAGGAGATAGAAGAACTATTAAAGAAAATTAAATATTAAAGAGACAAAACATAAAAATAATCTAGACCCTAGAGAGGCGGAGCAATTGGAAACCCTAAGAGCGGAACTTGCTAATTGCCTAGACTAAAAAGTAAAAGATAAATGCAGATTCTTCACAAATAAATCATATGAGCAAGGGAACAAATGTGGCAAACTACTAGCCAGACAGTTAAAAAATCAACAGGAACTATCCCATGTCCAAAATATCCGAGTAAATAATAAGCAGATAAAGGATACTAAAAATATAGCCGCAGAATTCCAACGCTTCTATACTGGTCTATACAATATACAAAGGACAAAATCAAAAGAGGAGGAAGAAAAACAAATAAGAGAATATATCAGGGAGTCCACACTACCATCCCTGTCAAGAGATGTAGCAGAGAAACTAGAAGAACAGATCAACAGAGAAGAAATTAAAAGAGCAATAGAAGACCTCCTGAGTGGGAAGAGCCCACGACCAGACGGCCTAACCAATGCATATTCTAAAAAATACATAGATATAGTAATCACACCACTTTATAATTACTTTAACCACTTAACAACCACCTGCCGACAAATAACGTCGACAAGGTGGTTGCTTAACTCTGGGAGGACGTTATATAACGTCCTCCCAGAATCGCGCTCCCGCGCGCCCCCTGGGGCGCGCACACGGGAAACTCCGTGACCGCCGGGTCCAGAGGACCCGGCGGATCACGAATCGCGGTAAATCGCCGCTGATAGCGGCCGTTTACCACGTGATCGCTCCGTCAAATGACGGAGCAATCACTTGTAAACAGACCGGCGTCATTTGATGACGCCGGTTCCTCCCTCCCCTCTCTGTACCGATCGGTACAGTGTGAGAGGGGAGGGGGAGGGAGCGGATGGCAGCAGCAGCACTGTGGGCTGGATCTGTGACAATTGCAGTCACAGATCCATCCATCCATCCATCCCTGCTCAGCCATCCCTGTGCTATACCCTGCCAATACTCTGCAATACACCCTGCCAATACTCTGCAAAATACCCTGCCAATACTCTGCAATACCCTGGTGCAATACTCTGCAATACCCTGGTGCAATACTCTGCAATACCCTGGTGCAATACTCTGCAATACCCTGGTGCAATACTCTGCAATACCCTGCGAAATACTCTGCAATACCCTGCGAAATACTCTGCAATACCCTGGTGCAATACTCTGCAATACCCTGGTGCAATACTCTGCAATACCCTGGTGCAATACTCTGCAATACCCTGGTGCAATACTCTGCAATACCCTGGTGCAATACTCTGCAATACCCTGCACAATACTCTGCAATACCCTGCAAAATACTCTGCAATACCCTGCAAAATACTCTGCAATACCCTGCAAAATACTCTGCAAAATACTCTGCAATACCCTGCACAATACTCTGCAATACCCTGCACAATACTCTGCAATACCCTGCACAATACTCTGCAATACCCTCCACAATACTCTGCAATACCCTCCACAATACTCTGCAATACCCTCCACAATACCCTGTGCAATACCCTCCACAATACCCTGTGCAATACCCGTGCAATACCCTGCCATACACCGCAATACCCTGCCATACACCGCAATACCCTGCCATAGTCCGCAATACTCCGCAATGCCCGGCAATACTCCGCAATGCCCGGCAATACTCCGCAATGCCCAGCAATACTCCGCAATGCCCGGCAATACTCTGCAATAACCACTTCCCGCCCTCCGGCCGTCATATGACGTCCTTGACTTTGTGCGGGGATATCTGAATGATGGGAGCAGCTACAGGCATCATTCAGATATTAGCTTTTTCAGCCGGCGATTCCCTACACCATAAGAACAATCATAGCGGCTGTTCCGCCGCTTGATCATTCTTACGGGAGGTGAGAGGGGATGTCCCCCCCCCCCCCCCGCCGCCCTCCGGTGCTTCTACCGACTCACCGCTACGATCAAAGCCAGGATTGTTGTTTTTTTTTTTTGTTTTTTTTTTGTGGCTTCCCAGCCTAGAGGTGAGATGTGGGGTCTTATTGACACCCCCCCCCCATATCTCACTGTAAAGAGGACCTGTCATGCCATATTCCTATTACAAGGGATGTTTACGTTCCTTGTAATAGGTATAAAAGTGATCAAAAAAATGTTTAGGGCGGAAACACATGTCAAACTAAAATAAATAAAGTAAAATGAAGAATAAAATATTTTTTTTTTTTTAAAAAGCGCCCCTGTCCCCGTGAGCTCGCATACAGAAGCGAACGCATACGTAAGTCCCGCCCACATATGAAAACGGTTTTCAAACCACACATGTGAGGTATCTCTGCGAACGTTAGAGCGAGAGCAATCATTTTGGCCCTAGACCTCCTCTGTAACTCAAAACATGTAACCAGTAAAAATATTTAAAGCGTCACCTATGGGGATTTTTTAAGTAGCGAAGTTTGGCGCCATTCCACGAGTGTGTGCAATTTTTAAGGGCGACATGTTAGGTATCTATTTACTCGGCGTAACTTCATCTTTCACATTATGCAAAAACATTGGGCTAACTTTACTGTTTTTTTTTTTTTTTAAGCACAAAACATTTTTTTTCCGTAAAAAACGCGTTAAAAAAATTGCTGCGCAAATATCGTGCAAGATAAAAAGTTGCAACAACCACCATTATATTCTCTAATGTCTTTGCTAAAAAAACATATATAATGTTTTGGGGTTCTATGTAATTTTCTAGCAAACAAATGATGATTTTTACATGTAGGAGAGAAATGTCAGAATTGGCCTGGGTGCTCCAGAACGCCTGAAGGTGCTCCCTGCATGTTGGGCCTCTGTATGTGGCCACGCTGTGTAAAAGTCTCACACATGTGGTATCGCCATACTCGGGAGTAATAGCAGAATGTGTTTTGGGGTGTAATTTGTGGAATGCATATGCTGTGTGTGAGAAATAACCTGCTAATATGACAATTTTGTGAAAAAAAAAAAAGAGAAAAAAAAAATCTTGATTTTGCAAAGAATTGTGGGAAAAAATGACAACTTCAAAAAACTCACAATGCCTCTTTCTGAATACCTTGGAATGTCTTCTTTCCAAAAAGGGGTCATTTGGGGGGTATTTGTACTTTTCTGGCATGTTAGGGTCTCAAGAATTGAGATAGGCCGTCAGTACTTCAGGTGTGATCAATTTTCAGATATTGGCACCATAGCTTGTGGACTCTATAAGTTTCACAAAGACCAAATAATATCCACCAATTTGTACTTATTTTTACCAAAGATATGTAGCAGTATAAATTTTGGCCAAAATTTATGAAGAAAAAATAGTAATTTGCAAAATGTTATAACAGAAACGAAAAAAAAATCATTTTTTTACAAAATTTTCAGTCTTTTTTCTCTTATAGCGCAAAAAATAAAAATCCCAACAGTGATTAAATACCACCAAAAGAAAGCTCTATTTGTGTGAAAAAAAGGACAAAAATTTCATATGGGTACAGTGTTGTATGACTGAGTAATTGTCATTCAAAATGTGAGAGCACCGAAAGCTGAAAATTGGTCTGGTTATTAAGGGGGTTTAAGTGCCCAGTGGTCAAGTGGTTAATAAGATCACAGCTGAAAACCCACTACCCACAGAAGCATTACTGGCATTTGTGACAGTTATACCTAAACCAGAGAAAGACCCACAATACTGCTCAAGTTATAGACCTATTTCCCTCCTAAATACGGACACAAAATTATTTTCCAAAATAATAGCAAATAAATTAAAGGAGAAGGTTACAAATATAGTACATATGGATCAAACAGGACTTATGATGGGGAGGGAAACAAAAGACAACACAATACGAGCACTCAATATACTCCAGTGGATGGAAAAGGGACCCGATAAAAACCAAGAGTAACCCTATCGATGGACGCCGAAAAGGCATTGAGGTGAACTGGGCCTATATGATGGAAGTATTGAAAGAAATGGGGATAGGGGAACGGATGAGGGGGTGGATAGCAGCATTATACGCAAGGCCTAAAGCGAAAGTTAAAGTTAACAGAATATTATCAGAGGGTTTTAATATAGGTAATGGTACAAGGCAAGGCTGCCCCCTATCCCCAATTTTGTTCGCTCTCACTTTGGAACCATTTTTATGCAGGGTGAGAGGGAACAGGGGAATAGTGGGAGTGGAAATCGGACAAAGAGAGCATATAGTGGGAGCATATGCCGATGATTTATTATTTTTTCTTTCAAAACCACAAGAATCAGTATACGAGCTGATGAAAGAAGTGATAAGATATGGGAAGATATCTAATTTCAAAATTAACATAGAGAAATCAGTAATATTGCCAAGTCATGTACCACTACCAGTAATTATATCATTACAGGAAAAATACTAGTTTCTATGGAATAATCACTGTACTATTTGGGACTGCACATAGCGGCCGATGAAAAGATATTATATGAGCGTAATTATGGAGCATTAATTTTGGAAATAACAAAAGACCTGAATAGGTGGAAAGGAAATACACTAACATGGTGTAGCGAAACGGCACCCTCTTTCTCCCCACTGTCCTTGGCTCGCTCACTGGAGAAAAAGGCACACCATGCCTACCATGCCCGTACCCCCTGGTTTGCAGAGGTTAAGCACACTTGTTTTAACTTACGGGTCTTTCAGCAAGGTTCTCCTCAAAGCTGGTTTCTGTCCCTAGAATGTAAGGACAAAGTCTCTATACCCCAAGTAACTCCAAGGTCCACACCAGTATCAACTCCAACGTAGAGTTTATTTTCCTTATGTATGAACATCCACAAAGTTGAGAAGAGAGAAAGGTGTTAGGAAGACAGATCAATTCAGGCACTCCAGGCTTCTTTGCCATTCGATCCTGAGTGGATATAGCTCACCTGGATAGTCACCCAAGGGCACTAGCAGCCGGCATGTAGCTCGAACAGTCTATCAGATTCCCTAATGGATGCGTTCAGGAGATCCTCTGCCAAAGAATCTATAGTGTCCCGAACCTCCTAATGGTCCCGTTGTTTAGATCCCTTTTCGGATGGATGACATACCTCCGAAGAGTTACTGTGTCCCTTCCTTCACTGTGATCTCTCACCAGTCCTTCGGAACGGTCCTCCCCCAGCCTCCTCTTCTAGAAACAGGTCCCCTCGCAAGATGGCACCCTGGGATTCCTCCTCCCGAAGTGGGCTACAGCTAAAGGTGCTGGGCCCAGGGCTGAAGTTGCAGTCCCAGGACTAAAGGTGCCTGGGACTGAAGCACATGTGGCCCCCATAGCCTGGAGGGCCATGCACTTGAACTTGGACCGTAGGTTCTCCCTCTCTCCGGGCATGGGCCCTGGGAATTGCTTTTTCTCTAATAGCGATCCGCCCCTTTTGTACCATCTCCCGGCATGCACAGCGGGTAGACCCTGCCCACTGCACGGCTGCCGAGAGAGGACACTCAATTGCCACTCCATCACCTGTAGTTCAACCCCGAGTACAAGAGACAGCGCCACCCATACTTCTTAGGGGAACTGCACACCAGGTGAAACAGCAGCAAGGCAGAGTCCAGTAAATTGAAAGATTCGAGCCAACTACCATTCGAATCACCCCTAAATTTAGTATAGCAATCCCTAAATTTAGGGCCCCGCTACACACTCCCCTTTCTTAAAGAGACACTGTCCCCAGTGTCTAAAGACAAATTTGCACACTCAATCCTGAGCAGGCGCAAACTTACCTTCAGAACTATGTACAAAAAAAAACTAACTACCAGGGTGCCTGAATCAAAGAAGTAAATTTCAGCAAAGAGGAGAAAGACAGAAACATTTTCACAACAATGACATTCCCTCCCACCATCCTATCGCAACTAGATCCCACCCAATCTCCGGTGAGTTGCTTGATGGTCTCCTGCATGGGAAATAAACACATATCACAAAAAAAAAAAAAAAAAAACATTCTATCACTTCTGTATGTACATGAATCAAACCATCTCTCCTAGAAAAGATAATTTGTTTCATCTAAACGGCCCACAGTAAGCCTAGTGTATTTTCAAATAGCAGTACTGTGTAAGTGCTTTAAAAAGTTTAGCAGCACACATATATTTCTCTTGATCTCGGCGACTTCCAGCTTGGCCCTGACTAGCTCTACCCCAAAGTCTTTTTTTTTCTTTTTAAAAAAAAAAACAATCCTTCAAAAAGTAAAAATCCCTGGGAATAGAGTCAGCACAGCAGTTCAAGGCATTGTCCCCGAAGCGGTAACAAAACAAAAGTCCCACTTCAGAGGTAAAAGCGTGGATCAGGAAGGATCAGAGATTTCCAGTCCTTATCCAAAGTCTCAATTCAATAAGTCACATCATCTTTGTCCTTACTGCAGATCACGACCCGATCCGCATGTATGTGGCGACCAAGGGTCCAATCTTTTCGGCAGCCCTTGTATCTTCCAGTCATTACGGCCGAACATGAAAAGTACCTGTGGCCTTTCTTTACCTCCAAACGATCCCAGATAAAGTCACTGTACCATCGTTCTCGAGAGGCTTCGATTTCAAATAGCAAGTTCTTTGGGATGTATGGGTACTCCCATCCATAGTCCGTAGCAACCTTTTGGTTCAAGAGCCGTTGCAGTCGGGCTAAAGGAGGCATGGATGCCCGATCTCCAGCTCCTGGCAGGACGATGGCATCTGGAGATCTCCTAGGACGCACAGGCTCCAACTGTGGCATAGGAGGCCTTAATGGTGAACGGGCCTCCGAAACAGCAGGCACGGGAGACACCTGAGCTCGCAAAGTGGGCACGGGAACAACTTCTCCAGCATTAACAGGGGCTTCCACCCGGGGTGTAGTATCCCCAGAGTCTATGGGCGATCCCTTTACACTACAGGGAGAAGTTAGCGAAATCTTGTCCCATCCCTTACTGACAAACAGTTCATCAATCTCCGCTAAATCTCCCAAATCAGAGGAAGAGTCTATGTCCGAAGAGTCCCACATCTCTGCTGGCAAGCAAACTCTCGTGGACACAGTATCAGCTTTCAAAAGTCCCCTTGGGTCAGGTACCCATGCGTCTCTAATAGAACGGACACTGACCCTTGTTCCTTTCCCCGGCCGACCTCGACCTTCACCCGACGTGAATCGTTCGGAAACTCTTCCGGCTGGGCGATCCGAGTCAGGCGGGCGCTGGGGTGGGCCTCCACTGTGGCCGCAGGAAGCCTTTTATGAGTCCTACCTTCCTTTTGGCAAGCGGAAGGGAGGACTCCGTTACGACTGAGGCAGCATCCGCTGGGTTCTCCTCCTCAAATTCCTCAATGGCCGGAGCTTCAGTCTTTACATCCACCACCTCCGCGGGACTGCGTTTGGGAATTGCGGTGATAGCGCACACCTCCTCCTCAGGAGTAACAGCACTTGAGATCCAATTCACTCGGTAAACCTTTGGCTTTTCTGTTGGCTGTTCTACCTCAAACAGGAATTCCCCACAGCGGGTGCATCTCCCGAAAGGCCGAAGGTGCACAATCAGTCCCCGACACTTTACACAGATCATGCCTAAGGCCTCTGCATCTCTGCATGCATAAAGGGAAAAGCAGCCTCTGGGCTTCAGCCGGATCCCTGTGTCAGTCAAAGAGGCAGCAATAGGGGTCACATCCATGGTTGGACCGGGCAAAAGAGTACAAGATCCCGGTGAAGCAGGTTTCCATGAAGGAGCAGACATGTCGCTTCGTCAATAGTCCAACAGATAATGCCCCTTTTGGGGCCAAATGCACCACGAGGAGCTCACACTTGGCGGGGCTCCTCCCCTTTCTTTTTACTTCGCTGCACTTACTTTGCAGGCTTTTCCAGACTTGAGACACGCCCACGAACTACGCAGCCAGAAATACAGCCAGGCCTGAATCTTCCTTTCTCTTACTTGTGGCGCAGGTTGAATTAAAAAAAAACATGACCGACCTCCACGGAGCCTCACAGGGGAATAAAGTCCAACTTTTCCCGGGGGGGTATATACCGCAAAATCCCAGAGGAGCCCCCACATGTAGGGACACGGCACCCTCTTTCTCCCCACTGTCCTTGGCTCACTCACAGGAGAAAAAGGCACACCATGCCTACCATGCCCGTACCCCCTGGTTTGCAGAGGTTAAGCACACTTGTTTTAACTTACGGGTCTTGCAGCAAGGTTCTCTTCAAAGCTGATTTCTGTCCCTAGAATGTAAGGACAAAGTCTCTCTACACCAAATAACTCCAAGGTCCAATCCAGTATCAACTCCAACGTATTATTTTCCTTATGCATGAACATCCACAAAGTTGAGAAGAGAGAAAGGTGTTAGGAAGACAGATCAATTCAGGCACTCCTGGCTTCTTCGCCACTCGATCCCGAGTGGGTATAGCTCACCTGGTTAGTCACCCAAGGGCACTAGCAGCCGGCATGTAGCTCGAACAGTCTATCAGATTCCCTAAAGGATGCGTTCAGGAGATCCTCTGCCACAGAATCTATAGTGTCCCAAACCTTCTAATTATCCCATTGTTTAGATCTCTTTTCGGATGGATGACATCCCTCCGAAGAGTTACTGGGCCCCTTCCTTCACTGTGATCTCTCACCAGTCCTTCGGAACGGTCCTCCCCCAGCCTCCTCTTCTAGAAACGGGTTCCCTCGCAAGGCGGCACCCTGGGATTCCTCCTCCCGAAGTGGGCTCCAGCTAAAGGTGCTGGGCTCAGGGCTGAAGTTGCAGTCCCAGGACTAAAGGTGCCTGGGACTGAAGCGCATGTGGCCCCATAGCCTGGAGGGCCATGCACTTGAACTTGGACCGTAGGTTCTCCCTCTCTCCGGGCATGGGCCCCGGGAATTGCTTCGTTTCTAATGTTGTCCGCCGCTTTTGTACCCTCTCCCGGCATGCACAGTGGGTAGACCACGCCCACTGCGCGACTGCCGAGAGAGGACACTCAATCGCCACTCCATCACCTGTGGTTCAACCCAGAGTACAAGTGACAGCGCCACCCATACTTCTTAGGGGAACTGCACGCCAGGTGAAACAGCAGCAAGGCAGAGTCCAGTAAATTGAAAGATTCGAGCCAACTACCACTCGAATCACCCCTAAATTTAGTATAGCAATCCCTAAATTTAGGACCCCCGCTACAATTGTTTGGGAGAATTAACACCCTAAAAATGAATGTAGTACCCAGTATGTTATATTTATTGCATACAGTTCCCATACAACTCCCCCAGATATTTTTTTAGAAAGATACGAAAAATATTTATATAATTTATATGGAAGGAGGGAAATGCTAGGATAGCATATTAAATTTTATGTAAAAGTAAAGGAGAGGGAGGAGTTGGGCTTCCAGATATCGCATCCTATTATAAAGCGATGGCACTGGTGCATATATAACACTGGTGCCATGATATAGGCAATAGAGCATGGGTACCACTAGAGATAAAAATGGCAGGAAGAAAATTGGGAGGGGCACCATGGATACCGGCAAAAGCCAGAGGATTATCAAAATGGACATCCCCATTAACTCGGAATACACTGGCAGTATGGGATAGGATAAATCAAGCTGGCAAGTACGCCCCAAAAACATCCCCATTAGCACCACTGGGAGGTTACTCATGGTTTCCCCCAGGAGAGGAAAAGGGAGCTGTGTGACCATGGGAATCAGAGGGTAACACAATGTGCTTGAGCTATGCACCATTGGGGGTTTTGATGCCTCAAGCAGAGTTAATATCATCAGAAGGAGATATGGTAATGGCAGGATGGAGATATAGTCAGATGCAAAGCTTCTTTAGACGGTTAGACCCTCAAGTAAGAACGCCTAGCTCCCTAACTATATTTGAGAAAACATGTAGAAAGATATCAAAACCGGATCACTTATTGTCACAGATGCATAAATTAGTATGTAGTGAACAGAATAAAACAACCCCTTACTTTATCAAAGAATGGGAAAAAGAACTGAGATGCAGATTCCCACCATCACATTTAAAGAAACTAATTACAATCATACATGCCACATCCACAAGCTCAGCCATCCAGGAAATGGCATATAAGTTCTTAGCCAGATGTTATTGCACTCCGGTGCAACTAGCACAAATATACCCAACAATAGATGATCGATGCTGGAGGGGATGTGGGGAGAGGGGCACCTACCTCCACATATGGTGGGAATGTCTAAGGATAAGGGTTTTTTGGGAGTAAGTGGCGCCATGGAGCGGAAAAATGTCGGAGGAAAAAATAGAATTTACACCGATACAGTTCCTGTTCCATGGAACCACAAGAGCTATAAAAACAAATAAAAACAGTATTGTACAGCACTTATTAAATGCGGCCAAGAGATTAATACCAAGGTACTGGAAGCAAGTAACATGCCCCACCCTCCAAGAATGGAAAAGGGAAGTGGCTAAAATAATGGCAGCAGAAAAATGGATATATGATATCAGGCATAAACAGGAGAAATTCAAAAAAATCTGGGAAATCTGGAAAAAAAAAAACAAGAAATAGATGGATAATGGAAGACCTAAAAGCCTTAGGAAGCTCTGAAAAGGGATATAGGAACTACTGAAAGAAAGATGGGGAACAATCTACAGCTTTTTTTTAATGTGTATGTATTTATGTGGTTAACGACTGTTGCGGAACAGTCACTTGCTTTGCTCTCTCAATGGCTCCCAAAACTTGCTGCTGATGCTCTTGGGAGAGGTACGGCAAAACCTGGGCGCAAATCCCATTTAACCTTTTGCAAATTTCAGCCTGTTTGTGCATTTCAATGTTCAAGCCATGTGACATCTCATAATACATGACGTAGTGTCGTTGCATCTCCGATTTCTCACTGGCCAACTTGTCACATTCCAATTTTAGACTGTGATATTGTGCCTGATCTACGGTACCTGTCGGGGAAGATAGTCTTACCCGGGTCTCAGCAGCACGCGCGTCGGTTCCAGCAGCACGGGTCTGTGCACAGGTAGTCACGGGGTTGGCTTCAGCGGGGCCCATCGGGGCGTAAGCAGAAACGAGGGGGGCCAAATCATTCCCCAGTAGTACATCCGCTGGCAAATCCTTCATCACCCCCACATTCACGTGTCCCGAACCAACCCCCCAATCCAGGTGAACACGGGCAACGGGTAGCCGGAAGACGGTGCCTCCCGCTACTCTTACGGCTACAGTGTCTCCGGTGTGTTGGCTCTCTGGGATGAGGCTCTTCTGTAGTAGGGTCATGGTGGTGCCAGTATCACGTAGGCCATTAGCTACCTTTCCATTGACCCAGACCGTCTGCCTGTGTTGCTGCCGGTTGTCCCGGTTAGCTGCTTGTATTGGATCAGCCTCGTGCAGGACGCCCCATTGTTCCTCCAATTCTTCAGCTCCGCGGTTGTCTGGGGCCGCTTCCGTGTGATAGCAATGAGCGGCAGCCCGTGCTGGAGGGGGTGGCCCTGGTTGAATCCATGCCACTTGGTCCTGGTTCTGAGTGCAGTCTCTCTGATAGTGCCCAAATTGCTTGCACGAATGGCACTGCACTCCCTTGCGCCCGAAGTATCGATTTGCAGGGGGGTAGGGATTAGCCCGGGTCGTTGTGTAGCTGGTGGCCCTGGGTTATTGTTCAGTGGTCTGGTATGTCTGAAGCCAGTCTGTGATGGCCTGCGGGCATCTTGATATTCATCAGCTTGCCTGGCCGCTTCCGAGAGAGTGGTAGGTTTGCGATCCCTTACCCACTCCTGTACCTCTGGGTTTAGTCCATTAAAGAATTGCTCCAGTAAAATCAGCTGGGTGATCGCATCTGCTGTGGTTGCCTGACGGGCTTGCAGCCAAGCTAGGGCTGCCCTTTGCATTCGGCAAGCCCATTCGGTGTGGGAGTCCTTCTCCTGTTTCTTTGTGTCCCAGAAGCGTCTCCTGTATGCTTCTGGGGTGATGGCATACCTTGCCAAAATAACTTCCTTTACCCGGCAATAGCTTGCGATTTCCTCCTCTGGCATGGCTCTGTAGGCTTCTGCTGCACGGCCTGACAGCTTACCAGCTAAGATCCGTACCCAGTCTGTCTGGGAATCTTGCAGGAAGCTATCGATCTCTTCCTCTGCTTCCACAAACTTTTTAAAGGCATCATGGGGTACTTTTAGTTTTGTCTCTGGTGCCGGTGTAGTCATTAGCAGTCTCTCAGAGGCACGCTGTTCCGCCAGCCGGAGTTGGGTCTCCCGTTCTTCTCTCACCGTGATAAAGGCATCCACTTGGGCTAACGTTGCCTGTACCAGCTCGGTGGAGGGGTTTTCTCCATAAAACACTAGCCTGCGTTTCACTTCTTGGTCAAACTCGGTCTCCATGGCTTCTGTAGCCATATTGTGTGCCCGATCTCCCTCGGTCAGTTCTGTAATCAGCTCGGCTTTGGTTTTTTTGCTGGCGCTCTTCCCTCTTGCTTCCAGCAAATCCTTTAACGTTGCTCATTTTAATCCAGCATAGTTTGTCTCCATTCACACTTCCATTCGTGTAACCGAATTTTCATGAACGCTGCTTCCTCTTGCTGCAAGGCTTTAATCCCACTGCTGCCAACCAGTGTCGCGGAACTCCAAAGTCCGCTGGGAAATCCTTGAAGCTGAGGAAGTACTGACTTATCCAAGGCAACCTGTTACCCTCCCAGAACTGTGTGTCGTCCAGTTACTGGGGGGGTAACAGGTTGCCTTGGATAAGTCAGTACTTCCTCAGCTTCAAGGATTTCCCAGCGGACTTTGGAGTTCCACAACAACGACTTTCCTCACTTAATTTAAAATTTTCTTTTTTTCTTCTCCCTTCTTGGGGGGAGGGGGAGATTTCAAAACACGTACAGTTAGAAGGAAACACGACAATTGGAAATAAGAAGACACACACACACAAATACAGGAAGATAACACTTTTTCTTCCCCCCCTTTTTCTCCTTTCTTTTTTTTCCCTCCCAATCAAGGGAGGGAAATCTGAATCACGGATAAACAAGTAGAAGAAAAATAGGGAAATACATAAATATCACATTCGTAAAGCACATAATATAGATATATTAATATACCCTACCATATTCACTACACTTCCCCCCTCATCGCTGGCACCTCTCCTCTCCTTCCTCCTCCCCCTTTTTTTATTTTTTTTCAGGGAGGAAACGAATAAACCACTACAAAGTGAAGAAAACTAAGTGTCAATGAAATGTTTAAATGTTATATGGAATTGGAAAATTTAATAAAGAGAAGCTAAACAAAAAAAAAGACAGTATAAATAAACGGAGCTGCCCATCCTTAGAGAGGATTCTGCTAAGCTCAACATGATACCAGCATCTGTGTCTGTGTTATTTGGAGATAAACCAGTGCGCTTTTCCCGATTCAGCAGACCTCGAGTGGGAAAAGACATCCAGAACCAGCAAAGGCCCGCCTATGGTAAGAAAATCATACTTCAAGTTTTTTGAACATGTTTGCTGTTCTGTGTTCGGGATATTGATTCTCTGTCCGCTGGATGGGGTAAGGTCTGCTAGGCAAAAGAACCTTATGTTTTTTGTCGCTTTCTGTATAATGGTGGGATTTTAATTGTAGGTTATATTTTTGTAATTTTAAGTAGGTCTATTAATGGTGGGAGTACCTATATTTGAATCCTCTATAGGTCCCATTAAATACAAACCTAAAGTGTATGCTGTGTGTATGACTGAACAGGCTGACACCGTGTGTAAGTAACTGATGCTGTGTAATAAGTTTGTGATGCATATGAGAAAAGGAGACTGTGTGTTGTGTGTGACTGAGCAGTTTGTGTAAATGGCTGCTGCATATTCAAGTAGCCATGTGGCTGAGAGGGGGAAAGGCGGCCAGGCATGGCTGTTACATCACTTACAATAGGAGCTGTTTGCTGAAAGGGAGGAAGGGAGGGAGTTTGTTGAAAGGGAGGAACCATTCGCCCTTTGAATGGTTTCCGGTTGTTTTTGGACGATAGCATGGGGGAGAGCTCTTTTGTTTTGAGATGAAAAGATCATGCATGCAAGCATCACGGTTTGTATTTCTCAATGTCTTGTTCCTATGGAAGCTGATGCCAGAGTAAGTATATAAACTTTATTTGGGAACAAGACTGTATGTTTGAGCCGTGTTATTTTGTGTTTCATGTAACTTTATAATTTTTGATTGAAGAGCCTATGTTTGGTTGGCCAAGGGCCCTAGTAGTATGTAGCCTAAAATGTTTGTCTACGGTTTAAGTGTTCATTTGGTGTCTCAATTGTGTAGTTTTTGTGGGGAGAAATTTTGGCTTTCTAGTGAAGAAATCTCGGTTTGTGCTGGTTTTGGCGGGATTAGCAATTGCATTTCCATGTGGCCCAATTGTCGTCGGCCATTTTGTTGTAGTACCATGTGGTCATGGCCTGGCTTTCATTGGCTATTTTGTGGTGGCTTGATTTTCGTTTGTTGAAAATTCCATTTCGTGTCTGCAGTGTTTTGGTTCTGGTGGAATTTCTCTGCTTTTGCGCCAGATTTCAACGTTTAGTGTGAGTTAAGTAGTACGGACTGTTCTGTGTTAAAAAGGTGATTTTGGTTTGTAGAGGCGCAATTTTGGTTTTGTTAGCGTTTCTTCTAGTAGGCACCATTTTTGTTTTCCTTTGTGTGTGTGAAGCTATGCAGTCTTGTATTTTTTTGTTTTCCTTTTAAGTGAATTCAGTCTTTTCAGGTTTAGCTATTTTTGTACTTTTAATATACTTTTTAGTGGTCTGACTGCCATGGGGATATGGGAGTAGAGGGGGATTAACGCCCATTTGCAATATGGGGGGTTTATTTTGCCCTTTCCTGGACAAAAGGTTTTTTGTTTTTTTTAAAGACGTTAATGATTTTGTTAATGTCTTGATAGACATTGTTTTGAAATTCAGGGAAGATGAAGCTAGGCTTCCCCCCCCCCCTTTTCCTGTCCATTAATATGATGTGATGTAGCAATAGGGATGAGCTTCGAGTTGGAGTCGAACTCATGTTCGACTCGAACATTGCCTGTTCGCCCGTTCGCCGAACAACGAACAATTTGGGGTGTTCGCGGCAAATTCGAAAAGTCTATGGGAGAAATCTAAAGTGCTAATTATAAAGGCTTATATGCAAGTTATTGTCCTAAAAAGTGTTTGGGGACCTGGGTCCTGCCCCAGGGGACATGTATCAATGCAAAAAAAAGTTTTAAAAACGGCAGTTTTTACGGGAGCAGTGATTTTAATAATGCTTAAAATGAAAAAATAAAAGTGAAATATTCCTTTAAATTTTGTACCTGGGGGGTGTGTATGATATGCATGTAAAGTGGCGCATGTTTCCCGTGCTTAGAACTGTCCCTGCACAAAGTGTCATTTTTGAAGGAAAAAAAGTCATTTAAAACTCACTCGCGGCTATTAATGAATTGTCGGCTTTTATCAATACATAGAAAAGTCATTGATAAAAAACAAAAAAAAAAGCGTGGGGGTTCCCCCAAATTCAATTACCAGGCCCTTTAGGTCTGGAATGGATAATAAGGGGAACCCCGCCGCAAATTTTAAAAAAAATGGCGTGGGGTTCCCCCTAAATATCCATACCAGGCCCTTGAGATCTGGCATGGATTTTAAGGGGAACTCCACCCCAAATTTAAAAAAAAATGGCGTGGAGTCCCCCCAAAAATCCATACCAGACCCTTATCCGAGCACGCAACCTGGCCGGCCGCAGGGGAAGAGGGGGGGACGAGAGAGCGCCCCCCCTTCCTCCTGAACCGTACCAGGCCACATGCCCTCAACATGGGGAGGATGTCCCCATGTTGATGGGGACAAGGGCCTCATCCCCACAACCCTTGCCCAGTGGTTGTGGGGGTCTACGGGCGGGGGGCTTATCGGAATCTGGAAGACCCCTTTAACAAAGGGGACCCCCAGATCCCGGCCCCCCCTATGTGAATTGGTAAGGGGTACATTGTACCCCTACCATTTCACAAAGAAAGTGTCAAAAATTTTTAATAAAAACACACACACCTTGGAAAAGTCCTTTATTAAAAAATAAAAAAATAATAAAAAATAAAAAAACATTCCAGCGATGAAATCCAGTGTCCCGTGGCGATCCGATGTCCAGCGCTGTCCGTCATTGGTTGTGCCTGTGCGGACCTGATGGGGAACTTCCTCCGCTGTGTTTTAAATGTACCCCTTACCAATTCACATAGGTGGGGGCCGGGATCTGGGGGTCCCCTTTGTTAAAGGGGTCTTCCAGATTCCGATAAGCCCCCCGCCCGCAGACCCCCACAACCACCGGGCAAGGGTTGTGGGGATGAGGCCCTTGTCCCCATCAACATGGGGACATCCTCCCCATGTTGAGGGCATGTGGCCTGGTACGGTTCAGGAGGGAGGGGGGGGGGGCGCTCTCTCGTCCCCCCCTCTTCCCCTGCGGCCGGCCAGGTTGTGTGCTCGGATAAGGGTCTGGTATGGATTTTTGGGGGGACTCCACGCCATTTTTTTTAAAATTTGGGGTGGAGTTCACCTTAAAATCCATGCCAGATCTCAAGGGCCTGGTATGGATATTTAGGGGGAACCCCATGCCATTTTTTTTTTAAATTTGCGGCGGGGTTCCCCTTAATATCCATTCCAGACCTAAAGGGCCTGGTAATTGAATTTGGGGGAATCCCCACGCTTTTTTTTTATTTTTTATCAATGACTTTTCTATGTATTGATAAAAGCCGACAATTCATTAATAGCCGCGAGTGAGTTTTAAATTATTTTTTTTCCTTCAAAAATGACACTTTGTGCAGGGACAGTTCTAAGCACGAGAAACATGCGCGACTTTACATGCATATCATACACACCCCCCAGGTACGAAATTTAAAGGAATATTTTACTTTTATTTTTTCATTTTAAGCATTATTAAAATCACTGCTCCCGTAAAAACATCTATTTTTTAAACCTTTTTTTGCATTGATACATGTCCCCTGGGGCAGAACCCGGGTCCCCAAACACTTTTTAGGACAATAAATTGCATATTAGCCTTTATAATTAGCACTTTAGATTTCGAACGTTCGAGTCCATTGTATTTAATAGGGTTCTAAAGTTCACACAAACATTCTGTCTGTTCGCAGGTTCTGGTGCGAACCGAACAGGGGGGTGTTCGGCTCATCCCTGTGTAGCAACAGGGAGTTGGTGAGGAGCTTGGGGTCTTTTGAAATGAGCATGTGGGCAAAGGGACTGTGTTTTGGAAGGACAATGGAAAACACTTTGGTTTTTCAATTTGAATTCCAGTTGTTTTGTAAAGTTTTATACTGTAATACCGTTTTGGGTAGAGAGTAAACGGGAGGCATATTGTTGTAACATCTAGATACAGAGAGAAGCCACATTGTTCTGTAGAGAAAGTGGGCATAAGTGTTCTTTTCGGTTTAGTCTGGCGACGCAGTGTACGGTCATACAATGGAAAACTCTTGTGTATGCATACACTGTGAGGTGTAGAGACCTAATTCAGGGGGTGATAATGCCTCGGTTAGGGTTTTCTAGTAGGGTGACTGGACCATATAGTGGTTGCAGTCCATCAATCCACCGTAAAAGAAGGCACCGGGCGGTGCTCCCCTAAATGGGTGCAAGGGTTTCCCTGGATGCAGGGGTGAGACGATTCGAATCGCCAGGGGCAATGCGCAGTCCGTGCAAGGGAAGGAAAGTGAGGCTTCCCACAGTCAGACGGCTACACAGTACATGAAGTCTAGTTTTGGGGCAAAGGATATTTAACCCCAAAAAAATTGACATATGTGGTCCAAGGATACTATTTGGGGTATTACTCTGGAGGGGACATTTGACGCCTGGAGGTGGGAGAAAATTCATAACTGAGTTTTAACCCAGGCTCTGGGCAGCAAAGACCTTTGATCTAGCTAGACTGCGGCTTCAGAAATCTGTAATGATGAGTGGGTTGATGGATGTGTAGTACACGCTTTTGTGGTTAAAAATTCTCATGCCTGTTTTTGAACTTTGTATGGCTGGTTCACACAAGGTTTTCGAGCTGCTCTCGTGCTTTTTTTCCCATTTAATTTTTTTCTATTGCTAAAAGAGTGAAGGCAGCATTCTGTCTGTATCTCCCCCACATTTGTATCTGAATGTTTGTCTCATGTTTTAGCCTTCTCATTGTTTGTATGTAGTAACATTAATATGTTAGAACTTACCGCAGCGACCCTCCTATGTGTCGCGGATGTTGTATTTTTGTAGTGTCAGCGAAATCAGGCTGTACGCAGAGAACACAGCCAGATATCGTGTCTCTAATAGTAACACATTTCAATTCAGTGATATAATCCATCTTAAGCTAAAATTCACTCACCTTCCATTCGATTCCCATTCATTCAAATCAAGAAGCATAACCACACTGTTAGGTTCATCTCGGCATCCCAGCAAACACTGCTCGCCCAGAGCCTCACAGCTCCATTTTATTAAAATCTCAGCCTGAAGTGATGTCACAGCATGTGACCTCCTCCATAGGAAGTGAGCTCACAACATGTGACCACCTCCATGGGAGTGGTCATCACAGGATGTCCCCTTCAAACAGGAAATGTCCATATAAGGGCATCCCTCTAACAGGATGTCCCATACAATACATGAATACAACAAAAGAACCAATCACAGACATGTATACATTCAAATAGACTAGCAGTGACGTGCACTGCTTCCAATAACGGGAACCATATGAAAATTATGGCTCAATGGGCCATAATTGTCGTATAGTTATGCTATAGTTCTCATGGACGCAGATCTGTCCGCTCGGAGTCATTTAATGCAAACGCCAAAAAGTGGCCAGTCCCCCGGCAAGGCATAAAACAAACATCCCTAAAAGAACAAACATCGCTGTGTCCACAGGAAGATTTTCGCGCCACCGTTCCTCCACCAACGTCTGTATGTGCGAATACGCTCACATGAGCGCATTACAGCAAAACCGACACTGGGGGGACATCTGACAACATACATTAATAACATTTTCCACAATAGTAGGAACGGGAAAGTAAGGGCTACAGAGTGTTTCGTTGTTGGTTTTGAGGAATGTCATTGACAATTTACCAATGTACAGGAATGTCATTATTGTTTGCCATTCTTTGCAGGTTAAATATGAAGGATAGAGTAATAACTTTTTGTTTATAAGTATTTTTTCAGGTCCAAGGAGTTTGTCACGTACCTGGTAGATGAGCCCAACGTGCAGGGAGTGGCCTCTCGTAAACCTCTGGCTCGAGAACCCCTGATAGAGCAGACAGGGGCTCAAGAGGGCAAAGGGACACAAGTGCCTGGCAGGAACTGAAGCAGGCGGAGATAGAAGCAGCAGTCTGCAACTGAAGGTAGCTGAAGGAGGCGTGCGGTGGTCCGCAGCAGACACTTGAGGACCAGGAGGCAGGCTTGGAGAAGACAGGCCGGGTCAGACACAAGTGGGCAGACAGGTGCAAGCAGGATCCAGGAGTAGTTAAAGTCCAGGCCGGGTCAGTATATCAGGCGGGCAGCAAACTGGTTGAAAGGAGCAGGCAGGAGCGAAGTCGGGACGAGCCGGGGTCAAGGCAGGCAGCAAACAGGAGAAGTCAAGGGAAGCCGGATCAGGTATCAGAGTAACACAATCAGAGGTTCTGGCAGTAAGGGTCTCAAGGGAACGCTGTAGACCGGACAGCAAGGATGCAAGGTGACAGCTCTCCTTAAATAGGCAGTCTTGGCGCCAAGTACCGTTATAGGTGCGCGCGCGTGCCGCTATCGCGCATCAGCGCGCGCTCATGCGCCGCTATCGCGCATCTGCGTGCGCCCGTGAGCCGCTATCGCGCACCCGCGCGCCGCTATCGCGCATGCGCGTGCGCCGAACAGGTCTCCTGTGCACAGGTATTCTGAAACCCAGATTGCTGGGATGATTGTGAGAACGTCCTTCCTGACATTGCCCCCCTCCTACGGGCAGCCTCCGGATGCCCAACTGGGCCAGCCTACCTGGGTGAGACCTTTTGAAGGCCATGATCAGTCTCTTGGCATGAATGTTTGTTTCAGGTTCCCATGAGTTTTCCTCAGGGCCATAACCCTTCCATTTAACCAGGTATTGGATTTCGTTGCGCCTTTTCCTGCAATCCAGGATGGACTCGATTTCAAACTCCTCCTCATCATTAATGAGTACGGGCTCAGGAGGGCCAATACCTCGGTTAGGGAAGGGATCTGGAACTGCAGGCTTGAGTAGAGACACATGAAATATCGGGTGTATCCGAAAAGATTCCGGTAGTTTCAGCTCATATGCCACATCATTAATTTTCCTTGTCACAGGGAAGGGACCCACAAATTTAGGGCCCAGTTTCTTAGAAGGGCATGCCATCTTTAGATTCACTGTTGACAGCCAGACTTGATCTCCAGGTGTTAGGTTAAGTTTTTTTGTCGAACGCCTCCTTATTACGCTCCTGAGTCCTTGCCATTGTTTCCTGAAGTAACTTACTGTTGGTATTGAGGACGTTTAGGGTCTCTTGGGCGGCTGGAATCGCACACTCCGGAATGTTGTTGGAAAGGGTGGAAGCCGTAGTTCGCAAAAAACGGTGATTGCTTGGTAGCAGAGTGGACGGAGTTGTTGTATGCGAACTCGGCGAGGGGTAATAATGGTACCCAGTCGTCTTGGGAGAAGGCAGAGAAACAGCGTAAATATTGCTCCAGGGTCTGATTTGTGCGTTCTGTCTGACCATTGGTCTGGGGATGATAAGCTGAAGAAAAAGAAAGGTACATTTTTAAAGATTCGCAGAGTGCCCTCCAAAACCTGGATGTAAACTGCACCCCCCGGTCCGATACAATGTTCCTAGGAATGCCGTGCAGCCTTACTATTTCCTTGATGAATAGTTTTGCGGTCTCGGGGGCAGAAGGCATGCATCTCATGGGCAAAAAGTGGGCCATCTTGGACAGTCTGTCCACTACCACAAAAATGGTAGTGCAGTTTTCTGACGGTGGTAGTTCAACAATAAAGTCCATCGAAATCATTCTCCAGGGTCTGTCCGGAATGGGTAGAGGTCTCAACAGGCCCCAAGCTTTGGCCTTGCTGCCTTTGTTCTGAATGCACGTAGTACATGATTCCACGTAGTCTTTGCAGTCCTTAGACAGTTGAGGCCACCAAAACGTGCGTTGGAGAAGTTCGGATGTTTTATGCACCCCAAAGTGGCCAGCCAGCACGTGATCGTGACAAGATTTGAGAACGTTAATCCGTAATTGCTGAGGTACGAAGATCTTGTCCTTAAACCATAGCAGGTCGTCCTTCAGCTGCAGGGTCACATCCGGTGGGTAGGATTCCTTGGTGGAAGCCTGTTTGATCTGGGAAAGTAAGTCTCCTTGTAGCAAGAGGAAATTCCCGGCAGTCAGGATGGTGTCTGGAGGTGAGGGAGCTTCGGCCCCGCTAAACATCCGGGAAAGCGCATCCGGCTTGGTGTTTTTTGACCCGGGCCTGTAGGTTATGTGGAATGAAAATCTGGTAAAAAAAAGTGCCCATCTGGCTTGACGTGGTTTTAGTCTCTTGGCTACTTTCAAGTACTCCAGATTCTTGTGATCCGTATAGATCAGAATAGGATGTGCTGCCCCTTCTAGCAAATAGCGCCACTCTTCCAATGCAGCCTTAATTGCGAGTAGTTCTCTATCCCCCACATCATAGTTCCTCTCAGCTTCGGACAACTTCCGAGAAAAGAAAGCGACTGGATGCAACTGAGACTTGGGACCCTGTCTCTGGGAGAGCACTGCCCCCACTGCGATCTCAGAGGCATCTACCTCCAGAATGTAAGGCAGAGCGGGGTCAGGATGTTTTAGGACTGCGGCAGAGACAAACTGATCCTTTAAGGTGGAGAAGGCAGCCTGGGCTTCTGGGGTCCAGTGGAATCGAATGCCTTGCTTCGTCAAGCTGGTGATGGGTGAGATGATGGAGGAAAATCCTCGGATAAACTTGCGATAAAAGTTCGCAAACCCTACAAAGCGCTGGATTCCCTTTTTGTCTGTAGGAATTGGCCAATCCAAGATGGCAGAAACCTTTTGTGGGTCCATTTTGACTCCTTCTATGGAAATAATTAGTCCCAGAAACTGAATGCTTTGTTGTTCAAATTCGCATTTCTCGGTTTATGCATAAAGGCCATGCTGACGGAGTCGGGTTAACACTTTTCTGACATGCTCTCGATGGATGGACAAGGTAGAGGAGAAAATCAGGATATCATCCAGGTAAATTATCACAAACAAGTCTAGGTAATCTCTGAAAATGTCATTCACAAAGTGTTGGAATGTGGCAGGGGCGTTGCACAGACCGAAGGGCATTACAAGGTATTCAAAATGCCCGAATCGGGTACGGAAGGCAGTCTTCCATTCGTCCCCACTACGAATCCAGACCAGATTGTAGGCTCCACGAAGATCCAATTTGGTGAATATAGCTGCAGCTCCGAGTCTCTGGAATAGTTCTGGCACTAAAGGAAGGGGGTACCGGTTTTTAATGGTAATCTTGTTGAGCTCACGGTAGTCTACGCAGGGGCGTAGAGAATGGTCCTTTTTCTCTACGAAAAATATTCCTGCCCCTGCTGGTGAGGTAGAAGGGCGGATGAACCCCTTCTCCAGGTTGTCGTCGATATAGGTCTTGAGGGTCGCTAGCTCCAGTTCGGTCAGAGGGAAGATCCTTCCAAATGGCACCTCCGCCCCGGGGAGGAGCTCAATCGGACAATCATAGGATCGGTGTGGGGGGAGTGTTTCTGCACCCTTTTTGCTGAACACATCCAGGAAATGGTGGTATATTTCGGGAACGGACTGGCGGGTTTCAGCGTCAGTGTCCAAGCAAAGCAGTGGAGAGGGGACATCAGCAACTTCTGGTATACAGTGCTGACGACAGTAGGGGGAAAGGAAGTTGATCTTGCTCATGGCCCAGTCAATTTGTGGGTTGTGTGCCCTCAGCCAGGGCATGCCCAGTATGATGGGAAATAGGGGGGACTCAATGATGTCCAAGCAAAGTAACTCCCGGTGATTACCGGAGATGGTTGCACATAAAGGGACGGTTTCCTGCGTGACTGGCCCAGATTTAATAGCCGACCCATCGGCCAGGTGCACAGAAAGTCCCTTAGCTCTGGGTTGCAGGGGGACTTGGAATCTGCTGGCAAAGGAAGCATCCATAAAACCGCTGCAGGCCCCGGAATCAATTATGGCGGTAGTTTGTATACTCCTTCCTGGAAGCTGTAGGGAGACAGAGACAGCCAGATGAGTTGCGTTGTCAAACGGAGTAGGCGAGTAGGTAGAAGAGATAGAAGGACACTTACGGGTCTTCGCGGGACAGGACCTCACATAGTGTCCAGGTTCCCCGCAGTAGAGGCAGAGGTTGTGGAGTCGTCGTCGTTGGCGTTCCTCGGGGGTGAGCGAAGGGCGAAGCAGGCCAAGTTGCATCGGTTCCGGAGCATCGGCAGAGGGGTGAACAGGAGCCATAGGAGCTGAATGAGCAGGGTTGAACACACGGGGTAGCATCCATACAGGGCGAGAAGGGCCAGCGATACGTTCAGCTCTTCGTTCCCTTAATCGTCTGTCAATTAAGGTAGATTGAAGAATGAGAGCATCCAGTGTTGCTGGGATGCCGACCCAAGCCAGTTCTTCTTTAAGGGGCTCGGAGAGGCCCATACGGAACTGGTGGTGCAGGGCAGCATCGTTCCAATTCGTGTCCGAACTCCAACGTCTGAATTCGGACACATAGTCCTCCACGGGCCTACGACCCTGTTGCAGGGAACATAATGCTGCTTCCGCGGTGGCTGCTTGTTGGGGATCCTCGTAGAGGAGATCCATGGCTTCAAAGAAGGAGCTCAGGAGGTTGAGGCAGTTGTCTTTATGCTCCAAGAGGCGATGGGCCCATGACTGAGGTTCGCCTGATAGTAGGGCGATGACAAAGCCCACCTTGGTAGTTTCAAGGGGAAACGTCCTGGGTTGTAGAGCGAAGAAGAGCTCACAGGCGTTACAAAAAGCTCTATATTTACTGCGGTCTCCAGAAAACCTCTCGGGAGGAGGAACCCGGGGTTCAGGCGGCAACATGACAACCGAGGGTGCAGGTGACGTTCCGGATGCGGCAGGTGCTGTACTGGACAGGGTCTGGACACGCTCCTCTAGGCGGGTATAGCCTTCCTGTAAGTTCTTGACTGCCGTAGTTAGTCCATCTAGGTGACGGCAAAGTTCCTCCATGGGAGAGGCTCCCTGCGTGGGCTCGGACATGGCTGTCCGGTACTTTCACGTACCTGGTAGATGAGCCCAACGTGCAGGGAGTGGCCTCTCGTAAACCTCTGGCTCGAGAACCCCTGATAGAGCAGACAGGGGCTCAAGAGGGCAAAGGGACACAAGTGCCTGGCAGGAACTGAAGCAGGCGGAGATAGAAGCAGCAGTCTGCAACTGAAGGTAGCTGAAGGAGGCGTGCGGTGGTCCGCAGCAGACACTTGAGGACCAGGAGGCAGGCTTGGAGAAGACAGGCCGGGTCAGACACAAGCGGGCAGACAGGTGCAAGCAGGATCCAGAAGTAGTTAAAGTCCAGGCCGGGTCAGTATATCAGGCGGGCAGCAAACTGGTTGAAAGGAGCAGGCAGGAGCGAAGTCGGGACGAGCCGGGGTCAAGGCAGGCAGCAAACAGGAGAAGTCAAGGGAAGCCGGATCAGGTATCAGAGTAACACAATCAGAGGTTCAGGCAGTAAGGGTCTCAGGGGAATGCTGTAGACCGGACAGCAAGGATGCAAGGTGACAACTCTCCTTAAATAGGCAGTCTTCGCGCCAAGTACCGTCATAGGTGCGCGCGCGCCGCTATCGCGCATCTGCGTGCGCCCGTGAGCCGCTATCGCGCATGCGCGTGCGCCAAACAGGTCTCCCGTGCACAGGTATTCTGAAACCCAGATTGCTGGGATGATTGTGAGAACGTCCTTCCTGACAGAGTTTCTGAAAATGTATGTACATAGAAAGCAGGTGTATGTAGACAGCTGTACACATGCATAAATACACTGGGGCGACTCCGGACGCGACTTCTGGTTGCCCCGAGTTGCCCCAAGTCGTGCTATTTTTAAAACGAATTGAAGTGAATGGAGATGTTTTAATGCACACGACTGCAGTCTCTCCGACTTCAAAAAAGGTTCCTGTACTACTTCAATCAGACTTCTAGGCGACCTGTAGGCAACTTTTACCATTGATTTCAATGGAAGTCGCTTAGAAGTCTGATCAGTGTTCATTTTGAAGGCAACTTTACAGGAAGAGAACATACATTTCTCAGGCAAACCCCTCCCTCCCCCATCTCATTGTTTATTTTTCCTGCACCACTCTAAACCCTGCATTTCTTCCTTCAGTTTGTAAGGAGGAAGAAAATGGGGGGGATAAATGTAAGAACGACAGTTTTCAAACTAATAATACTAACCTTTCTAATTCTACCCAAGTGTGTGACCTATAAGGCCACGACTGTCTTTCTTTGATGGAATTTGAATCAGCAACCAGCAGCCTGGTGAAGGACGCTCCCATCCCAGAACCTTTTTGTCAATGGTTCCTGGTATTACACCCCAGATGGTAAGCCACGCACAGGTTATGCAGTGAGCACAGTCATTAAGTTTCCACATGTCTGGGTTATTGTCATATGAGGTTTGTTTGGAGGTCAACCAAAACCAGAGTTGTACTTTCCTTTAGCAGCTGTTGCCTACATTCTCAGCTGATGGGGTAGGTGCAGTCACTGTAACATGAACTTCAAAAGGTCCACCACAGGGTTCATGAGTCCCTCCTGGACCCTGGCACAATAACCAGTTTACATTCTTACCAACCAGGTGACTGGGTCGTTGTAAAGAAGCTTGAGGGACGAGACCAGGCCAACCACTGCAAGAAGCTGCTCAACCACACCAAAGAATGAGGAGTATCTTTGTTTATTTTTTTTTGTTTAGTATATTTTAGCAAGGGTAACGATGAAAAGCATCCCAACTTATTGTTTAACGTGTATTCTTCGACTAGCTAAGAAAGCGAACAGGACCAATTGCTGGGTCTACTCTGAATCTCCACTGAGCTTTAGTATCCCAGCGATGACAGCGGTACATAATATATATATATATATATATATATATATATATATATATATATATGTATGATGTTTATAGTTTTAACAATAGCTCTGCCTCTTGCCAGTTTAGATTTTGGGACAAATAGGTAGCCCACAAGTGTGCTTCAACTTTAGTTTGGTATCTATGCGGATCTACAGCTTATAAGGTAACTCCCCCTAATGCAAGAGGTTCATGCGTACTGGTGAAACTCATCCCAGCATCTTATGTTGTGGCCGATCATGAGGATCTGATGGTGCGAGAGAAGGTAAGAATGGCAGGGACAGCTAGAAGGGAATTGTTCACCAACTCCGACCAGGTCTGGGCATGGTTTCCTGCGTGTACAAGGTGGGAGCTTGAGCTTATGAAACAATTGAACAATTTCTCATCCATTGTGGATGAGATGTTCATTTAAACTGTTGAAGCTACAAGGAAGACCCCACAGGAACAATGGCAAACCAGACCTTTCTATTAAAAGATAGCCCATGATTACTTGTTGGCATCCGAGTGGGGTTTCTGTGAATTCATATGTAGCACCCTGCTCCCAATGAGTGGGCGCTATGTGTTAAAATTATAGTTGTCTGAGCAATAGTTTGGCTCAGAAGGATTGTGTTTCAAATGATACTCTGTTTCAGTTCAGCTGGTTGCATGATTTTCCTCCTGACAGTGGGTGTCGCTGTCACCACTGGTTAGGATAGGAAAGGCAACAGGCTGAATGCATTGGGTATCTCTTTCTCAGAGGCAACTCAAGGGGCGTGGTTAACCCGCTGTGCATTCTGGGAGAGGGTACTTAAGTGACAGACACCATTAGGGTGGAGGAGAGTTGGGGGTCGTCGTTCGTTGGTGGTGGGCACCAGCCACCCGATCCCGACCTGAGGGCCCTCATGGCCTCAGGGAAGTGCTGGCAGTTTCCGCCTCTGGGCCACATTGGCCTGAGGCTCCGTTACTGAAATGTAGGCCCAGGAGTTACTGGGGGCCTACTGATCCGGGGATGATCCTGTGTGTGTCGCCTTACCTGCTGGAAGGGACCAAGCAATTGAGGACTCAATTGGAGGATGCATCCAGATCATAATCTACCTCACAGTACTGCCGGAACGGCTGGAAGATCCTGGCACTGAGAGCTGTGTTCTTTATTCAGAAGGTAACCCAGGAAAGGGTTACACCAAGTCTGTGGCAGAGACTGTTCTATTTTCACCAAGTCTGTGGCAGAGACTTTTCTATTTTCACTAAGTCTGTGGCAGAGACTGTTCTATTTTCACCAAGTCTGTGGCAGAGATTATGGAAAAGAAAAGTTGCGCTATGAGTCCAAAATATTATTATTTGGATAGTGAAAAGTCCAAACAGAAATGCTTAAAGGGCTGATGTCAATTAAAACACTGATCTTGGGTCCTATAGGCTGGTGAAGTTGTATGCTTACCAGAAGATAAGCCAAATCGAACAGATGGCTATAACCCAGCCTAGGCCTTTAAATGCACTTCGGATACAGGTTTTTCCAATGATATTGAAGGACGATAATAGAAGGGTACTCTGCAGTATGGGGTCAGTTATCCAAAAATTGCATGTATTGAAAAAACAAAAAACAAAAAACATAGTGTGATCCTGCCACAAAGAATCCCCCTATAAGAGACTGATGCTATAGGGTGGGGGAGACGATAAATAACCAGTGAGTGACTCCTATATTAGTGAACCATCACCACACATATAGTCTCCTTACCAGAGATGCACAAAAAAGGAGGTCTTATAGAGTGTAGAAATGACAAACAAATCCACCCTGAAGTGCACCGCCACCCAATATAATGTCTGCTTACCAGATTGCAAACATGATATGCAACACCAATCAACGCAGGTCGGTGGATGGCTGGATATTTGTGGACGTCTATACAGGTATAATTAAAAGCATGGGGTGGATATGGATTCCTCACTATCAACAAGAACTTCCGTGTAGTCCGGATGGTGTATCAAACCAAGGAGAAAGAATAGGAACTGGATAGTGATTTATTGTAAAAAATTTAAAGTTACACTTACATCAGCGAACAGATAAAAGGACATGTGTACAAGTCAGCCGGCTAGAAAGCAAACTCCCGTCCTATGAGTGTGGTGACGTCAGCACGTACCCCCTTAGACGCATTTCGTCATCGTAGACATTGTCAATAAGGGACGGGTAGCGAGCTGAATCACCACAATTTATAAAACCATGCCTCCCTTTGAAGCTCGGACATGGGTGCGCGGCCGCCATCTTGGATGATGGAAAGCTGCGTCAATATCAATAAAAATATCCTAATACTGCCAATACCTCTTAAAAGTACACAGGAAATGCAGAAAACAAAAGAAATGGTTACACTTAACCTCGATCTGAGTCCTGCATGTAAATCAAGAACGGCCATGTTGGTAAATGGCAAAGATTTGAATAAATCATATCGATCTCCCATATGATGAGAAACAATTAATGTAAAAATTAAATGAAATTATGTCAGAGGACAAAAAAAAACGCACAACTCACCAAAAGGTAGGTGGAGCGTTCCAAAAAAAGAAAAAAGGAAAAAGAAAAAAAGAGGAGAGAAAGAAGGGAAAATTTTATTTATTATTTCCCCTACAAATAAATTCTAAATATAATTTTATGTAACCAAATTAGAACTGTGTCTATGACATTATGTATTGAACACACACAATGTTAATATCCACAAAGTGACATTTATGTGATATTTAATTGGTATACATATACCTCATTGTACAAATAAAAAAAAATTACTACACCAACGTGAAATTATGAAAATAACTATTTATTTTATATTTATAATGAATAAATATCCATGTGATTAAAAAAAAAAAAATGAATTATATTATATGCAAAATAAGAATATGAAATTAAATCATAAATATTGTTATAATGCTAACAATATTGTGATAAGGTGAAAAAAAAAATTCTTTCCATATATAGTTTATATGGGAATAGTCCCCACCGTTGTGATGTGTGAATATTATAATTGTGCTGTAATGTGACAAAAACCATGGGTACACCAGTCATCGACCAGCAACCCGTGCCGTTTGTAAGTTATTCCACTGTAAATTGATTACTCATCAAAATAATATATTAAAATAAAATAAAAAATTATATATATATATATAATTAATTATACCAAATGTATAAAAATACCCATCCCATAGGACATTTTGGGATTTGTCCCATGGGTAACTGATAATCAAAAGAATTATTATATGAAAATCACATGCATGACTGAGAGCAAGTTCACATAATCAAGAATTGTCTATGAATGCGTTCACATCTACGTCAATATTTAACCCATGAGGTGTATAGGTCCTGGCCCTAAAAATCCAAGACATTTCGAGTCTAGAAATGTCCCTTACAAGGGAGCTACCCCTCCATTTAGGGCTGAATTTGTCGATACCTAAAAACAAAGTGTTAGAAGGATCACGTTTGTGTACCAATCTGTAATGTTTAGATACAGAATGATTTTTAAAGCCAGATTTGATATTTGTGATTAGGGATGAGCTCGATGTTCGAGTCGAACATAGGTTCGACTCGAACATCGGCTGTTCGCGCGTTCGGCGAACAACGAACGATTTGGGCCGTTCGCGCCAAATTCGAGTGACGCGAACGGCCCACAATACACTGCGCCATCGCAGTGTAATCCCGGCACTGTGATTGGCCAAGCATGCACTGTGACCCTGCATGCTTGGCCAATCACAGCGCCGGCAGCGAGGAGAGCAATGATTGGCCACAGGCAGGATGCCTGTGGCCAATTATAGCTGAGGGGGTTTAGTACACGCCCCACACTATAAAAGGCCGCCAGCGCGGCGGCCTTGTGTAGTGTGTTCCGGAGCAGGGAAAGTGAAGGATAGGCAGGGACAGTGTCAAATCTTGTCAAATCTATTCTTTGCTAAACCTTGTGTGTAGGGACAGAGAAGGATAGGCAGGGAGAGTGTCAGTGTCATATTCTTTGCTAAACCTTGTGTGTAGGGAGAGAGAAGGATAGGCAGGGAGAGTGTCAGTGTCATATACTTTGATAAAACTTGTGTGCAGGGAGAGAGGATAGGCAGGGGACAGTGTCAGTGTCATATTCTTTGCTAAACCTTGTGTGCAGGGAGAGAGAAGGATAGGCAGGGAGAGTGTCAGTGTCATATACTTTGATAAACCTTGTGTGCAGGGAGAGAGAATGATAGGCAGGGGACAGTGTCAGTGTCATTGTTGCTAAGCCTCCTGCACATTATACACCTGAAGTTAGCCCGTATTGCTGCTTTTTCCTGGTGTGTTACACCAACAGGATTTTGCGGCACTTACAGCGGGCGGAGTGTGCCTCCTGATCATATTACACCTTAACTTAGCCTGTATTGCTGCTTTTTCCTGGTGTGTAACACCAACAGGATTTTGCGGCACTTACAGCGGGCGGAGTGTGCCTCCTGACCATATTACACCTTAACTTAGCCTGTATTGCTGCTTTTTCCTGGTGTGTTACACCAACAGGATTTTGCGGCACTTACAGCGGGCGGAGTGTACCTCCTGACCATTTTACACCTTAACTTAGCCTGTATTGCTGCTTTTCCCTTGTGTGTTACACTGTTGTGGAGATTTTTATGGAGATGCATTTAATATGTATTGTCATAGTGTCACCCAGTGTTAGTACTTCCGCAACCCGCTCTAAAAGAGCTGATTGGGGTAGTCTGAGGCTGGTTGAATCCCGTCTGATAGGGGAAAACGTTTTGAGGTTGGAGTGTGATGTTTGCAGGGTGCGGATATGTCCGCCAACGGGGGCCCTCTGTGCATTAGCATGGACGATCGTTAAGGAGGGGATATGCTCGCTCTGCAATGACATCATTGGTTATAGGCGGATGGGCGCTCTTGTCTCTGCTATGTCTGATCAACATTGGTTGGAATTCGTAGCGTGCGTCTGCAGATAGCCTCCCTCCCCCATTCAATAATAGTATAATCTTATTATGCGTTATTCTATGGAATAGCGCAGAATAAGAATTCCTATCAACGGTAACTTAAGCCATCCTACGTTTATTGTATTCATGTATGACATCTCCTGTTGGAAGGAATGTCCAAGTGTTGTCATTTTCATGTGAGGAGGGAACATCCTATGAGGTTCCCGCCCATGGGGAGGGGATTGGTTGCTGCAGCCAATCACCTCCTGTCTTGAGATCTTTTGAGTTTAATAAAAGCCTATGAGTAGGCGTCGGCTTAACAGTCTTTGCTGGAATGGCCTGATAAGAAGATAAGCTTTTGTGGTGCTGCCTTTCTTGAATGAATGGGAATGAACGGTGAGTGGATCTTTAGCAAACTTAACTTAACGATAGCATTACTTCAAGAAGATGAAATCTGATGTGTGCTTAAGATAGCACAGGAATTATAGGCTGTGTGCTCTGTAAACAGCAGAATAAGAATTCCACAACAACACCAACAGGATTTTGCGGCACTTACAGCGGGCGGAATGTGCCTCCTGACCATATTACACCTTAACTTAGCCTGTATTGCTGCTTTTTCCTGGTGTGTTACACCAACAGGATTTTGCGGCACTTACAGCGGGCGGAGTGTACCTCCTGACCATATTACACCTTAACTTAGCCTGTATTGCTTCTTTTTCCTGGTGTGTTACACCAACAGGATTTTGCGGCACTTACAGCGGGCGGAGTGTACCTCCTGACCATATTACACCTTAACTTAGCCTGTATTGCTGCTTTTTCCTGGTGTGTTACACCAACAGGATTTTGCGGCACTTACAGCGGGCGGAGTGTGCCTCCTGACCATATTACACCTTAACTTAGCCTGTATTGCTGCTTTTTCCTGGTGTGTTACACCAACAGGATTTTGCGGCACTTACAGCGGGCGGAGTGTACCTCCTGACCATATTACACCTTAACTTAGCCTGTATTGCTGCTTTTTCCTGGTGTGTTACACCAACAGGATTTTGTAGCACTTACAGCGGGCGGAGTGTACCTCCTGACCATTTTACACCTTAACTTAGCCTGTATTGCTGCTTTTCCCTGGTGTGTTACACCAACAGGATTTTGCGGCACTTACAGCGGGCGGAGTGTACCTCCTGACCATATTACACCTTAACTTAGCCTGTATTGCTGCTTTTTCCTGGTGTGTTACACCAACAGGATTTTGCGGCACTTACAGCGGGCGGAGTGTACCTCCTGACCATATTACACCTTAACTTAGCCTGTATTGCTGCTTTTTCCTGGTGTGTTACACCAACAGGATTTTGCGGCACTTACAGCGGGCGGAGTGTGCCTCCTGACCATATTACACCTTAACTTAGCCTGTATTGCTGCTTTTTCCTGGTGTGTTACACCAACAGGATTTTGCGGCACTTACAGCGGGCGGAGTGTGCCTCCTGACCATATTACACCTTAACTTAGCCTGTATTGCTGCTTTTCCCATTTCCCTGCAGGCCATTAGAATGTCTGGAAGGCAAATAAGGAGAGGCAGACAGTCAGGAGCCAATAAAAGAGGGCATGCAGGCTCTGTGTCTAGAGACAACAGTGCTGGTCGTGGACGCGGTGCATCGCCATCAGCACGTGGCCATGGGACACGCTTGTCCTTCTTTTCGGCAGCTGGACGTGTTGAGTAGTGATGAGCCGAACACCCCCGGGTTCGGTTCGCACCAGAACCCGCGAACGGACCGAACGTTCGTACGAACATTAGAACCCCCTGATAAATACAATAGATGCGAACGTTCGAATTCTAAAGTGCTAATTATAACGACTATTATGCATGTTATTGTCCTAAAAAGGGTTTGGGAACCCGGGTTCTGCACCAGGGGACATGTATCAATGCAAAAAGAAGTTTTAAAAACGGTCGTTTTTCGGGAGCAGTCATTTTAATGATGCATAAAGTGAAAAAAAAAAAGTCAAATATTCCTTTAAATATCGGACCTGGGGGGTGTCTAAAGTATGCCTGTGAAGTGCCACGTGTTTCCCGTGTTTAGAACTGTCCCTGCACAAAATTACACTTCTAAAGGAAAAAAAAGGCATTTAAAACTGCTTGCGGCTTTAATGTAATGTCTGGTCCCGGTAATATGGATGAAAATCTTTAAGAAAAATGGCATAGCTACCCCATGACCCCCCCCCCTACCCCAGCCCATTACCAGCCCCTTTGGGTCTTGTATGGATATTAAGGGGAACACCGCACACAAAATAAAAAAGGCCCTATATACTCTGAACAGCCGTATACAGGCGGTGCATACAAGACAGGGACTGTAGGTTTGTTCTTATGTAGAATGTATTTGTAATTTTGAACAGGTACATTGTTTAAGTGTAGCTCCAGCCCAAAAATCTATTTTTAAACTTTTTGGAAAACATAGGTAAGGGTTATCACCCCTGTAACATTTGTTTTGCTGTCTGTGCCCCTGTTCAGAACATTTCACCTCACTTTCCGTCCCAATGACAACTGTTTTTGAAATGTGGTGTTTTTCTTGAAACAAGGATTGGTGATAAAGCATCAGTACAGAGGAGACACCTTTCTCCCATATTAATTCTTACAGGAGAGAATTTTCCTTCCTAGGGGTAGATTTCCTCTTACTTCCTGTTGTCTTCTTGCGTTTGCAAGTAGGAGTCGTTTGTAAGTTGGATGTTTGAAAGTAGGGACCTGCCGTATATACTCTGCAGAAATAGGCCCCTTAGTTGTTGGTGTTGGCACAACACTGTAAGCACTCACAGTTACTCTTGGTTGGTGCTGGAACGCCCTGCTGTCAACTATTATATCAGGAATTGTAATTACATATAATTGTTGAACAGTGGTAGTAAAAATTGGGCCTTTGATGGTGGTGCTGGTGCCACAACACTGTAAGCCCTGACAGTTACTCTTGGTGGGTGCAGCAATGGGCCCTGCTGTGAATTATTAGATCAAGAATTGTAATTGCATGCCCCTGTTGAACAGGGGCTGAAAAATTGGGCCTTTCGTGGTGGTGGTGGTGGTGTTGCCACAACACTGTAAGCCCTCAGAGTTACTCTTGGTGGGTGCAGGAATGGGCCCTGCTGTGAATTATTAGATCAAGAATTGTAATTACATGCCCCTTTTGAACAGGGGCTGAAAAATTGGGCCTTTCGTGGTGGTGGTGGTGGTGGTGGTGGTGGCGTTGCCACAACACTGTAAGCCCTCAGAGTTACTCTTGGTGGGTGCAGCAATGGGCCCTGCTGTGAATTATTAGATCAAGAATTGTAATTACATGCCCCTGTTGAACAGGGGCTGAAAAATTGGGCCTTAGGCACTGGTGGCACAACACTGCAACCCCTCACAGATACTGTACTTGGAGCACAGCAATGAGCCCTGTTGTAAAGTATTGCTTAAAAAATTGTAATTACACGCCCCTGTTAAACAGGGGCTGAAAAATTGGGCCTTAGCCACTGGTGGCGGCACCCATAAACAAAAATGATCTTCCAAGCTATCATCATCAATCGTATCATTGAGGACTCGGAGGAGGAGGATAGCCAATCAACATAACAGCACAGGCACTCAGCATCAGCATCAGTCTTGAAGGGATGTGACATGTTAAAATCAATTAGTCTGTTATATCAGCATCAGGTGTGTGGTAGCTGGTGGTGATCCAAGACTGGTTCATCTTGATGAAAGTCAGTCGATCAACCGAGTCGGTGGACAGGCGCACCCTGTGATCCGTGACAAATCCTCCAGCAGCACTGAATGTGCGTTCCGAAAGAACGCTGGATGCAGGACAGGCCAGTAGCTCAATTGCATACTGTGCAAGCTCTGGCCAGTGATCCATCCTCAAGACCCAGTAAGCCAGAGGATTTTCGGTGGGGAAGGTGTCCAAGTCTGACCTTGCCCCTAGATATTCCTGCACCATGTTTATCAGACGCTGGCGATGGTTGCTGGAACCGATCATACTTTGGGGCTGCGGACTAAAGAATTGTCTGAACGCATCGGTCAGACGGCCACCTTCCCCACCGCTCCTTCTTTGACTGGCCGAAGCCTCAGCAACTCGTTGTCCAGGACCAGGAGTTTGTAACCTCCCAGTCTCTGGGAACGCGTTGCACAGACCTTTCTGCAAGGCCTCCCGGAGTTGTCTCATCCTCTGCTCCCTCTGCGACGGTAACATAAGGTCCGCAACCTTACCCTTGTACCGTGGATCAAGGAGAGTGGCCAGCCAGTAATGGTCCCTCTCCTTGATCCGAAGAATACGAGGATCCTTCCGCAGACTTTGCAGGATCAGGGAGGCCATGCAGCGTAGGTTAGCTGAGGCATTCGGTCCGGAGTCCTCTGGGTCACTAAGGACGACATGATCCGCAGCCACCTCCTCCCAGCCACGTACAAGTCCACTGGTTTCTTGGGACTGTAAATCATCCCTAAAAGACTGCTGCTGATGATGCTGAGTGCCAGCCTCCACCTCCATGCTGACACAATCCTCCTCCTCCTCCTCCTCCTCCTCTTCCTGTGCGATGGGTGGGACAGAAGGAACACTGTCTGGGTAAAGGGGGCCTTGAGAGGCAAGGAAGTCCTCCTCTTCCTGCCTCTGTTCTGCCTCAAGTGCCCTGTCCATTATTCCACGCAGCGTGTGCTCCAACAGGTGGACAAGAGGTACAGTGTCACTGATGCATGCACTGTCACTGCTCACCATCCTCGTGGCCTCCTCAAATGGTGCCAGGACAGTGCATGCATCCCTGATCATGCCCCACTGGCGTGGAGAAAAAAAAACAAGCTCCCCTGACCCTGTCCTGGTGCCGTAGTCGCACAGGTACTCATTGATGGCCCTCTGCTGCGTGTGCAGCCGCTGCAGCATGGCCAACGTTGAGTTCCACCTGGTGGGCATGTCACATATAAGGCGGTTCTTGGGCAGGTTCAACTCCTTTTGCAGCTCAGCCAGGCGAGCACTGGCATTATAAGATCTGCGGAAATGCACACAGACTTTCCTGGCCTGCCTCAGGACATCCTGTAAGCCCGGGTACCTGCCCAAGAACCGCTGCACCACCAGGTTAAGGACCTGAGCCACACAGGGCACATGGGTCAGTTGTCCCTGTCGGAGGGCGGAGAGGAGGTTGGTGCCATTGTCGCAAACCACCATTCCTGGCTTAAGCTGGCGTGGCGTCAACCACCTCTCGGCCTGGCCCTGCAGAGCAGACAGGACCTCTGCCCCAGTGTGGCTTCTGTCCCCCAAACACACCAGCGCAAGCACGGCATGGCATCTTTTTGCCTGCGTACTTGCGTAGCCCCTTGAACGGCTACGGAGCACTGCTGGTTCAGAGGACAAAGCACAGGAAGAGGCCATGGAGGAAGAAGAAGAGGAGGGGGTGGAGGAGAGAGGTGTGTCACAACCACTAGTAGCATTTTGTAGGCGTGGCGGTGGAACAACATCCAACACTACTGCACCTTGTCCTGCATCCTTCCCAGCTGCCAAAAGAGTGACCCAATGGGCCGTGAAAGAAAGGTAACGTCCCTGTCCATGCCTGCTGGACCATGAGTCAGCGGTAATATGCACCTTACCGCTGACCGCCCTGTCCAGCGAGGCCAAGACATTGCCTTCCACATGCCGGTAGAGAGCCGGAATAGCCTTCCGTGAGAAAAAGTGGCGTTTGGGAACCTGCCACTGAGGAACCGCACATTGCACAAACTCACGGAAGGGGGCCGAGTCTACCAACTGAAAAGGCAGCAGTTGAAGTGCTAGCAATTTAGCCAAGCTAGCATTCAACCGCTGGGCATGTGGATGGCTGGGAGTGAACTTCTTTCGACGGTCCAGCAGCTGGGGCAGGGAAATTTGCCTGCTAGAATCGGACGTCGGTGTACTGCTAGCAGAGTGGCCGCAAGTACTTGGCTGTGACACACCTAATTCTACACCTTCATTCCTCTCAGTGCATGTTTCAGAGAGGACTGAAGTTATAGTGGGGTTGGAGATCCCAGCTGATGCGGTGCAAGGAGAGGTCCGCTTTGTTCTTTGGTGTGGGTCTTTGAGGTAGGCTTGCCAACGAGCTGCATGGCAGGTCAACATATGTCTGGTCAGGCATGTGGTACCCAAGCGGCTGATGTTTTGGCCACGCGATATACGCTTGAGACATATGTTGCAAACAGCAGCTGTGCGATCTGATGCACTAGCCTCAAAAAAGGCCCACACCAAAGAACTTTTTGAATGACGGGCAGAGGCAGCGCCCTGCACAGGCGGAGCTCTGCGGTGTGATTCCGTCGGTGTACTGCCCTTACGCTGGCCACCAAAGGGCATCCTGCCTCGTTGGAGATGTGCCTCCTCCTCATCCTCCTCCTCCTCCTCTCTCCTATTAGGCACCCACGTGGAGTCAGTGACCTCATCATCCCCTCCCTCCTCATCACTGGAGCCAATCTGGCAGTATGCTGCAGCTGCTGGAACATGACTGCCAGATTGGTGTCCTTCTTGAGCATCCCCTCTGTCTGCTCTCACGCTACTGCCTTCCTGTAGCTGGGTTTCATCATCAGACCCTTCGAAACGCTGGGCATCCTCCTGGAGCATGTACCCAACACTGTGCTCAAACAGTTCGGGGGACTCCTCAGGAGGAGGACATGGTGGGTCTAGGGAAGGAGTGACTGATGATGAGTCTGACATTGATACCAGGGAAGAGGACGCTTTGGCAGCTGCTTTGCCAGTACCCTGAGCCTGGGTGAGAGAGGATGAGGAGGAGGAGGAGGGCTTGGTCATCCACTCTACCAAGTCTTCGGCATGATGTGGCTCAACATGTCCAGCTGCCGAAAAGAAGGACAAGCGTGTCCCATGGCCATGTGCTGATGACAATGCACCGCGTCCACGACCAGCACTGTTGCCCCCAGACACAGAGCCTGCTTGCCCTCTTTTATTGCCTCCTGACTGTCTGCCTCTCCTTGTTTGCCTTCCAGACATTCTAATGGATGGCCTGCAGGGAGATGGGAAAAAAGCAATAAGGGCTACCTTCAGGTGTCCTTCTCTGTCCCTTTACTTAAGGATTTCTAAATATGGTTGAGGATGATTGCTTTCGCACAGAATAGCACAATGACAATTTCCCTGACTGTCCAAAAAACAAGGATTTCAAAGATGGTTGATGAGGAATGCTTTAGCACAGTATAGCACAAGGAGAATTTCCCTCACTGTCCTTCCCTGTCCCTAGAAACAAGGATTAGCACAGTAAAACACACTGACACTCTCCCTACCTATAGTTTTCTGTCCCTAGAAAAAATGTTTTTTTAAAGATGGTTGATGATCAATGCTTTAGCACAGTATAGCACAAGGAGAATTTCCCTCACTGTCCTTCCCTGTCCCTAGAAACAAGGATTAGCACAGTAAAACACACTGACACTCTCCCTACCTATAGTTTTCTGTCCCTAGAAAAAATGTTTTTTTAAAGATGGTTGATGATCAATGCTTTAGCACAGTATAGCACAAGGATAATTTCCCTCACTGTCCTTCCCTGTCCCTAGAAACAAGGATTAGCACAGTAAAACACACTGACACTCTCCCTACCTATAGTTTTCTGTCCCTAGAAAAAATGTTTTTTTAAAGATGGTTGATGATCAATGCTTTAGCACAGTATAGCACAAGGAGAATTTCCCTCACTGTCCTTCCCTGTCCCTAGAAACAAGGATTAGCACAGTAAAACACACTGACACTCTCCCTACCTATAGTTTTCTGTCCCTAGAAAAAATGTTTTTTTAAAGATGGTTGATGATCAATGCTTTAGCACAGTATAGCACAAGGAGAATTTCCCTCACTGTCCTTCCCTGTCCCTAGAAACAAGGATTAGCACAGTAAAACACACTGACACTCTCCCTACCTATAGTTTTCTGTCCCTAGAAAAAATGTTTTTTTAAAGATGGTTAATGATCAATGCTTTAGCACAGTATAGCACAAGGAGAATTTCCCTCACTGTCCTTCCCTGTCCCTAGAAACAAGGATTAGCACAGTAAAACACACTGGCACTCTCCCTACCTATAGTTTTCTGTCCCTAGAAAAAATGTTTTTTTAAAGATGGTTGATGATCAATGCTTTAGCACAGTATAGCACAAGGAGAATTTCCCTCACTGTCCTTCCCTGTCCCTAGAAACAAGGATTAGCACAGTAAAACACACTGACACTCTCCCTACCTATAGTTTTCTGTCCCTAGAAAAAAATGTTTTTTTAAAGATGGTTGATGATCAATGCTTTAGCACAGTATAGCACAAGGAGAATTTCCCTCACTGTCCTTCCCTGTCCCTAGAAACAAGGATTAGCACAGTAAAACACACTGACACTCTCCCTACCTATAGTTTTCTGTCCCTAGAAAAAATGTTTTTTTAAAGATGGTTGATGATCAATGCTTTAGCACAGTATAGCACAAGGAGAATTTCCCTCACTGTCCTTCCCTGTCCCTAGAAACAAGGATTAGCACAGTAAAACACACTGACACTCTCCCTACCTATAGTTTTCTGTCCCTAGAAAAAATGTTTTTTTAAAGATGGTTGATGATCAATGCTTTAGCACAGTATAGCACAAGGAGAATTTCCCTCACTGTCCTTCCCTGTCCCTAGAAACAAGGATTAGCACAGTAAAACACACTGACACTCTCCCTACCTATAGTTTTCTGTCCCTAGAAAAAATGTTTTTTTAAAGATGGTTGATGATCAATGCTTTAGCACAGTATAGCACAAGGAGAATTTCCCTCACTGTCCTTCCCTGTCCCTAGAAACAAGGATTAGCACAGTAAAACACACTGACACTCTCCCTACCTATAGTTTTCTGTCCCTAGAAAAAATGTTTTTTTAAAGATGGTTGATGATCAATGCTTTAGCACAGTATAGCACAAGGAGAATTTCCCTCACTGTCCTTCCCTGTCCCTAGAAACAAGGATTAGCACAGTAAAACACACTGACACTCTCCCTACCTATAGTTTTCTGTCCCTAGAAAAAATGTTTTTTTAAAGATGGTTGATGATCAATGCTTTAGCACAGTATAGCACAAGGAGAATTTCCCTCACTGTCCTTCCCTGTCCCTAGAAACAAGGATTAGCACAGTAAAACACACTGACACTCTCCCTACCTATAGTTTTCTGTCCCTAGAAAAAATGTTTTTTTAAAGATGGTTGATGATCAATGCTTTAGCAGAGTATAGCACAAGGAGAATTTCCCTCACTGTCCTTCCCTGTCCCTAGAAACAAGGATTAGCACAGTAAAACACACTGACACTTTCCCTACCTATAGTTTTCTGTCCCTAGAAAAAATGTTTTTTTAAAGATGGTTGATGATCAATGCTTTAGCACAGTATAGCACAAGGAGAATTTCCCTCACTGTCCTTCCCTGTCCCTACAAACAAGGATTAGCACAGTAAAACACACTGACACTCTCCCTACCTATCCTTCTCTTTCCCTAAACTAAAGGAATCCAGGTTAAGCAAGAAAAAAAATTGTCACTGTCCCTGCCTATGCTTCTCTTTCCCTGCTCCGGAACACACTACACTAGGCCGCCGTGCTGGCGGCCTTTTATAGTGTGGGGCATGTACTAAACACCCTCAGCAATAATTGGCCACAGGCATCCTGCCTGTGGCCAATCATTGCTCTCCTCGCTGCCGGCGCTGTGATTGGCCAAGCATGCAGGGTCACAGTGCATGCTTGGCCAATCACAGCGCCTGGATGACACTGCGATGGCGTAGTGCATTGTGGGCCGCGAATTAGGCGCGAACGGCCCAAATCGTTCGTTGTTCGGCGAACGATCGAACAGCCGATGTTCGAGTCGAACGTATGTTCGACTCGAACACCGAGCTCATCCCTAGTGTTGAGCCGCATCATGACGAAGACTTGGTAGAGTGGATGACCAAGCCCGCCTCATCCTCCTCATCCTCTCTCACCCAGGCTCAGGGTACTGGCAAAGCAGCTGCCAAAGCGTCCTCTTCCCTGGTATCAATGTCATCATCAGTCACTCCTTCCCTAGACCAACCATGTCCTCCTGAGGAGTCCCCCGAACTGTTTGAGCACAGTGTTGGGTACATGCTCCAGGAGGATGCCCAGCGTTTCGAAGGGTCTGATGATGATACCCAGCTAGAGGAAGGCAGTAGCGTGAGAGCAGAGAGAGGGGATGCTCAAGAAGGACACCAATCTGGCAGTCATGTTCCAGCAGCTGCAGCATACTGCCAGATTGGCTCCAGTGATGAGGAGGGAGGGGATGATGAGGTCACTAACTCCACGTGGGTGCCTAATAGGAGAGAGGAGGAGGAGGAGGATGAGGAGAAGGCACATCTCCAATGAGGCAGGATGCCCTCGGGGGGCCAGCGTAAGGGCAGCACACCGACGGAATCACACCGCAGAGCTCCGCCTGTGCAGGGCGCTGCCTCTGCCCGTTATTAAAAAAGTTCTTTGGTGTGGGCCTTTTTTGAGTCAAGTGCATCAGATCGCACAGCTGCTGTTTGCAACATATGTCTCAAGCGTATATCGCGTGGCCAAAACATCACCCGCTTGGGCACCACATGCTTGACCAGACATATGTTGACCTGCCATGCAGCTCGTTGGCAAGCCTACCTTAAAGACCCACACAAAAGAACAAAGCTGACCTCTTCTTGCACCGCATCAGCTGGGATCTCCAACCCCACTATACCTTCAGTCCTCTCTGAAACCTGCTCTGAGAGGAATGAAGGTGTAGAATTAGGTGTGTCACAGCCAAGTACTTGCGGGCACTCTGCTAGCAGTACACCGACGTCCGATTCTAGCAGGCAAATTTCCCTGCCCCAGCTGCTGGACCATCGAAAGAAGTTCACTCCCAGCCATCCACATGCCCAGCGGTTGAATGCTAGCTTGGCTTAATTGCTAGCGCTTCAACTGCTGCCTTTTCAGTTGGTAGACTCGGCCCCCTTCCGTGAGTTTGTGCAATGTGTGGTTCCTCAGTGGCAGGTTCCCAAACGCCACTTTTTCTCACGGAAGGCGATTCCGGCTCTCTACCGGCATGTGGAAGGCAATGTCTTGGCCTCGCTGGACAGGGCGGTCAGCGGTAAGGTGCATATTACCACTGACTCATGGTCCAGCAGGCATGGACAGGGACGTTACCTTTCTTTCACGGCCCATTGGGTCACTCTTTTGGCAGCTGGGAAGGATGCAGGACAAGGTGCAGTAGTGTTGGAGGTTGTTCCACCGCCACGCCTCCAAAATGCTACTACTGGTTGTGACACACCTCTGTCCTCCACCCCCTCCTCTTCTTCTTCCTCCGTGGCCTCTTCCTGTGCTTTGTCCTCGGAACCAGCGGTGCTCCGTAGGCGTTCAAGGGGCTACGCAAGTACGCAGGCAAAAAGATGCCATGCTGTGCTTGCACTGTTGTGTTTGGGGGACAGGAGCCACACTGGGGCAGAGGTTCTGTCTGCTCTGCAGGGGCAGGCCGAGAGGTGGTTGACGCCACGCCAGCTTAAGCCAGGAATGGTAGTTTGCGACAATGGCACCAACCTCCTCTCCGCTCTCCGACAGGGACAACTGACCCATGTGCCCTGTGTGGCTCAGGTCCTTAACCTGGTGGTGCAGCGGTTCTTGGGCAGGTACTCGGGCTTACAGGATGTCCTGAGGCAGGCCAGGAAAGTCTGTGTGCATTTCCGCAGATCTTATAATGCCAGTGCTCGCCTGGCTGAGCTGCAAAAGGAGTTGAACCTGCCCAAGAACCGCCTTATATGTGACATGCCCACCAGGTGGAACTCAACGTTGGCCATGCTGCAGCGGCTGCACATGCAGCAGAGGGCCATCAATGAGTACCTGTGCGACTACGGCACCAGGACAGGGTCAGGGGAGCTCTGGTTTTTTTCACCACGCCAGTGGGGCATGATCAGGGATGCATGCACTGTCCTGGCACCATTTGAGGAGGCCACGAGGATGGTGAGCAGTGACAGTGCATGCATCAGTAACACTGTACCTCTTGTCCACCTGTTGGAACATACGCTGCGTGGAATAATGGACAGGGCACTTGAGGCAGAACAGAGGCAGGAAGAGGAGGACTTCCTTGCCTCTCAAGGCCCCCTTTACCCAGACAGTATTCCTTCTGTCCCACCCATCGCACAGGAAGAAGAGGAGGAGGAGGATTGTGTCAGCATGGAGGTGGAGCCTGGCACTCAGCATCATCAGCAGCAGTCTTTTAGGGTTGATTTACAGTCCCAAGAAACCAGTGGACTTGTACGTGGCTGGGAGGAGGTGGCTGCGGATCATGTCGTCCTTAGTGACCCAGAGGACTCCGGACCGAATGCCTCAGCTAACCTACGCTGCATGGCCTCCCTGATCCTGCAAAGTCTGCGGAAGGATCCTCGTATTCTTCGGATCAAGGAGAGGGACCATTACTGGCTGGCCACTCTCCTTGATCCACGGTACAAGGGTAAGGTTGCGGACCTTATCTTACCGTCGCAGAGGGAGCAGAGGATGAGACAACTCCGGGAGGCCTTGCAGAAAGGTCTGTGCAACGCGTTCCCAGAGACTGGGAGGTTACAAACTCCTGGTCCTGGACAACGAGTTGCTGAGGCTTCGGTCAGTCAAAGAAGGAGCGGTGGGGAAGGTGGCCGTCTGACCGAAGCGTTCAGACAATTCTTTAGTCCGCAGCCCCAAGGTATGATCGGTTCCAGCAACCATCGCCAGCGTCTGATATACATGGTGCAGGAATACCTAGGGGCAAGGTCAGACTTGGACACCTTCCCCACCGAAAATCCTCTGGCTTACTGGGTCTTGAGGATGGATCACTGGCCAGAGCTTGCACAGTATGCAATTGAGCTACTGGCCTGTCCTGCATCCAGCGTTCTTTCAGAACGCACATTCAGTGCTGCTGGAGGATTTGTCACGGATCACAGGGTGCGCCTGTCCACCGACTCTGTTGATCGACTGACCTTCATAAAGATGAACCAGTCTTGGATCAGCACTAGCTACCAAACACCTGAAGCTGATATAACAGACTAATTTATTTTCAAATGTCACATCCCTTCAAGACTGATGCTGATGCTGATGCTGAGAGACTGTCCTGTTATGTTGACTGACTATCCTCCTCCTCCTCAATGATCCGATTGACGATGATAGCTTGGAAGAACATTTTTGTTTCTGGGTGCCGCCACCAGTGGCTAAGGCCCAATTTTTCAGCCCCTGTTTAACAGGGGTGTGTTATTACAATTTTTTATGCAATGCTTTGCAGCAGGGCTCATTCCTGCACTCCAAATAGAGTATCTGTGAGTGGTTGCAGTGTCGTGGCACCAGCACCAGTGGCTAAGGCCCAATTTTTTAGCACTTTAGATTTCGAATGTTCGCATCCATTGTATTTAATAGGGTTCTAAAGTTCGTGCGAACTTTCGGTCCATTCGCAGGTTCTGGTGCGAACCGAACCCGGGGGTGTTCGGCTCATCACTATTTGTGATGTGTTCGTTACATCTGACCTGTAGGGGGCGCTTAGTCCTTCCAATGTATTGTAATCCACAATGGCATTGGAGTAAATATACCACCCCCTCAGTGGCACAGGTAATGAATGGTTTGATATCATGTCTCATTTGATTGCTAGTGAACAAAAAACTAGTTGTCCTTCTGTGAGTACAGCTATTAAGAGAACAAACTCTACACTTGTGACATTTATAATAACCCGTGAAATGTCCAAAAAAAATTATTTTGGAGGGAGGGTCAAGGATGTTGGGTGACACCTTATTTCTCAAAGAGGGAGCACCCCTGAAGACTACCTGAGGTCTTTCAGGCAAAATTACTCTCAATGTACGGTCATTATTAACTATATGCCAATGTTTAGACAACATTTACTTAACCTTTTTATGCTGCAAGGAGTAAGTGGTAATGAAAGGAATCCCCTGTGAGAAGACACCCTCTCGCTGGCGAGGTCTCTCAATAAGGAGGTCTTCACGATTGAGTGACTTCACCAAATTAAGAGTGGTCATTAGATCAGATTCAATATACCCCTTTTCTACAAATCTCTGAGTGAGTATGTTAGCCTGTTGTAGAAACTCATGTTGGCTAGAGCAATTCCTTTTAAGTCTGATATACTGACTTTTCGGAATTGATCCCAGCCAAGGCCTATGATGGCAACTAGTAGTTGGTATAAATGAGTTTCTATCCGTAGACTTGAAATATGTAGAAGTGACCAATTTGTTTCCTTCAATTTTAATTTTCAGATCCAAAAAGTTTATTTCAGAGTCACTTGTCTCATATTTCAATTCTATACCTCTCTGGTTGTCATTGAGGGAAATCATAAAGGCATGAAGAGACGAGGGATCTCCTTCCCATAGGAGGAGGATGTCATCTATGTACCTGGCCCACAGGCCGAGTTGCGGCCTGCGGTCAGCATAGATGACATCCTCCTCCCACCTGGCCATAAACAAATTGGCCAGGATAGGGGCATATTTAGCCCCCATAGCCACACCTCTGTCCTATCTATAGAACTGGTTAAAGAACCAAAAATAATTATGCGTGGCAGCGAAATCCAATAGTTCCATCAAAAACAAAATTTGATCCGCATGAAGCCCAGAGTCCCTATCAAGGAAACATTGAACAGCCTCAAAACCCAAATGGTGAGGAATAATAGTGTAAAGAGACGTGACGTCAGCTGTAACCAATATCATGCCAGGCTTCACATCTATTTGAGACAGAATGTTAATCACATGTCGAGGGTCCTTGACATATGAGGGCATCTGCCGAAACAAGGGGTTGTAAAAAAAAGTCAATATATCTGCCCACCCGGGACGTCAGTGAATCAATGCCACTTACAATCGGACGTCCCGGGGGCAGACCGGATCCTTGTGGATCTTCGGCAAATAATACATTGTAGGTGTTCTAGGTGCTCTAGGAACCAAAAAAAGGCCCTCTTTTTTGCTCAAAATACCAACAGATAACCCTTTAGATATAATTCTATTCAGGTCTCGTAGGTATGTAGACTTAGGATCTGCTGGTAGGGGGGTATAGGTGTCAGTGTCACTCAATATTTTACACATTTCGGTCATGTAGTGCTTTTTGTCCAGGACTACAATCCCCCCCCCCTTATCAGCAGGTCTAATGACTAGGTCCCTGTTCTGGCATAGTGTCAAGACCCTCTTGAATCAGTTTACTGTTTCTGGCCTTTTTTTACTTCAAGGGATTCCAAATCTCTAATCAATACTTCCCTAAATACTTTAAGTGATGGTGCTAAAGAGCCCGGAGGGTTAAAAAGGGAGGCGTTAGCCAACCCTGAATGGAGATACTCACTAGTTGTTTGGTTACTAATACTTGTGATAGGGTTATTAGCCATATATCTTTTGATATTTAATTTCCTGACAAATTAGCACCATCACTTAAAGTTTTTAGGGATGTATTGATTAGAGATCTGGAATCCCTTGATCCCCTAGTAACATTGTGTGTGTTCAATACATAATGTCATAGACACAGTTCTAATGTGGTTACATAAAATTATATTTAGAATTTATTCGTAGGGGAAATAATAAATAACATTTTCCCTTCTTTCTCTCCTCTTTTTTTTCCTTTTTTCTTTTTTTGGAACGCACCACCTACCTTTTGGTGAGTTGTGCGTTTTTTTTTGTCCTCTAACATAATTTCATTTAATTTTTACATTAATTGTTTCTCATCATATGGGAGATCGATATGATTTATTCAAATCTTTGCCATTTACCAACATGGCCGTTCTTGATTTACATGCAGGACTCAGATCGAGGTTAAGTGTAACCATTTCCTTTGTTTTCTGCATTTCCTGTGTATTTTTAAGAGGTATTGGCAGTATTAGGATATTTTTATTGCTATTGATGCGGCTTTCCATCATCCAAGATGGCAGCCGCGCACCCATGTCCGAGCTTCAAAGCGAGGCATGGTTTTATAAATTGTGGTTATTCAGCTCGCTACCCGTCCCTTATTGACCATGTCTACGATGACGAAACGCGTCTAAGGGGGTACGTGCTGACGTCACCCCGCTCATAGGACAGGAGTTTGCTTTCTAGCTGGCCGGCCTGTATACATGTCCTTTTATCTGTTCGCTGATGTAAGTGTAACTTTTAATTTACAATAAATCGCTGAGACGGTATCACACTATCCAGTTCCTATTCTTTCTCCTTGGTTTGATACACCATCCGGACTACACGGAAGTTCTTGTTGATAGCGAGGAATCCATATCCACCCCATACTTTTAATTATACCTGTATAGACGTCCACAAATATCCAGCCATCCACCGACCTGCATTGATTGGTGTTGCATATCATGTTTGCAATCTGGTAAGCAGACATTATATTGGGTGGCGGTGCACTTCAGGGTGGATTTGTTTGTCATTTCTACACTCTATAAGACCTCCTTTTTTGTGCATCTCTGGTAAGGAGACTATATGTGCGGTGATGGTTCACTAATATAGGAGTCACTCACTGGTTATTTATCGTCTCCCCCACCCTATAGCATCAGTCCCTTATAGGGAGATTCTTTGTGGCAGGATTACACTATGTTTTTTTGTTTTTTCAATACATGCAATTTTTGGATAACTGACCCCATACTGCGGAGTACCCTTCTATTGTCGTCCTTCAATATCATTGGAAAAACCTGTATCCAAAGTGCATTTAAAGGCCTAGGCTGGGTTATAGCCATCTGTTCGATTTGGCTTATCTTCTGGTAAGCATACAACTTCACCAGCCTATAGGACCCAAGATCAGTGTTTTAATTGACATCAGCCCTTTAAGCATTTCTGTTTGGACTTTTCACTAGCCAAATAATAATATTTTGGACTCATAGCGCAACTTTTCTTTTCCATTATTTCTGTGCTTATCCCACTATTGTTGCTGCTTGGAAGGGTCTATATTTCATTTATAATTCGTTCAACTGATTATTATATTGATTTTTCTTAATTTATTACACAATAAACACGGTTTTGCTTTTAATTTATACTGTGGCAGAGATTATATGTGATCGAGCTACGCATCGGTTGCTAGGCCGGTGAGATTGAGCCTATCCAGTGTTTGTTGAGTCCAGCGTGGAGACAGTTGTTCCTTTGGACCTAGGAAAATTCCTGTGATCCGCAACTAAGGTACCTGAGTCCTCCCCATCCCTTCAACCCCCTCTGTTGGAACTTTATTCAATAAAACCCTTGAAAGAGTTTTTGTGTTGGTGCAGACTTCTTCTGGACAACTGTTCAAGGAGAACCCCTGAGACGAGCATACGGAACAGTAAGGTAACGGCAGGCCCAAATTTAAATCAGCAGCTCCTACGGGGGTATCGCTACACATAGGTAAAGATTGTTGTACCTGGATCCATACTAGTGAAAAAGTTCAGGCCCATATGGATAAGTTTAGATCCCTACAAGGCAGAGCCAGAGCTATAGCTAGCGAAGGTTGGAATCCTTTTAAGAGTCTGGGAATCTTTGGGGATTTTTTTATTTTGCAGCGGATCATTATTGAAGGAAGTAGGGGTATATATACTCATGTTGTTTTTGTTTCTATTCCTTCTATATGCCGTGTTGAGGTGCTACTGTTGCCTGATTGGATGAGTGAACAGAGCCCGAGCAAGTGACCACAGATTCCTCGCTGAGATGAGACGCCCTGAAGCCCAACCCAAGTACAAGACACAGAGGATCCCAGACCGACCGGCCTTCATGTCCTCCTCTAAGTCATCCCTCCTGAAGAACAGAGTCTACATGTCAAGCCGCGTTTTCCTTTTTATGGACTCATATGGACCGTAAAGACTGATTAATTTCCAGGTGTAAGAAGAAGATCAAGATTAATCGAGGGACACATGGGGGCATATGACAAAGAGGAAGGACTGGTGTGGAAATTTTTATTAATGTATGTTGTCAGATGTCCCCCAGTGTCGGTTTTGCTGTAATGCCCTCATGTGAGTGTATTCGCACATGTAGACATTGGTGGAAGACCATTGGCCACGTAAACCTTCCTGTGGACACGGCAGATATGTTTGCTCTTTTAGGGATGATCGTTTATGCCTCACCAAGAGACTGGCCACTTCATGGCGACTGCATTAATGACTCAGAGCAAACAGATCTGCGTACATGGGAACCATAGCATAACCGATCAAAAATTATGGCCCACTGAGCCATGATAGAGTACGGTTTGCGTCACTGGTAGCTGTGGAATGGTGTGCACACGGTCATGTTCAGAGCCCTGTAAGTAGTGTTCAAATTGTGAGACACTTTGTGTCTCACAGAAAGCATGCCGCATGAATGGCTCTGCACACGACCGTCCCCAGCGGGGATCAGGCATCCCCAGCGGAGTCCCTCCTTAAATCAGGCATCCCCAGCGGAGTCCCTCCTTAAATCAGGCATCCCCAGCGGAGTCCCTCCTTAAATCGGGCGTCCCCAGTGGAGTCCCTCCTTAAATCAGGCGTCCCCAGTGGAGTCCCTCCTTAAATCAGACGTCCCCACCGGAGTCCCCCTCATTAAATCGGGCGTCCCCAGCGGAGTCCCCCTCCTTAAATCGGGCATCCCCAGTGGAGTCCCTCCTTAAACCAGGCGTCCCCAGCGGAGTACCCCACCTTAAATCAGGCGTCTCCAGCGGAGTCCCCCTCCTTAAATCCGGCGTCCCCAGCGGAGTCCCCCTCCTTAAATCCGGCGTCCCCAGCGGAGTCCCCCTCCTTAAATCCGGCGTCCCCAGCGGAGTCCCCCTCCTTAAATCAGGCATCCCCAGCGGAGTCCCTCTTTACATTGTGAGTCCCCAGCGGAGTCCCTCTTTACATCGTGTGTCCCCAGCGGAGTGCCTCTTTACATTTTGTGTCCCCAGCGGAGTGCCTCTTTACATCGTGCGTCCCCAGCGGAGTGCCTCTTTACATCGTGCGTCCCCAGCGGAGTGCCTCTTTACATCGTGCGTCCCCAGCGGAGTGCCTCTTTACATCGTGCACCCCCAGCGGAGTGCCTCTTTACATCGTGCGTCCCCAGCGGAGTGCCTCTTTACATCGTGCGTCCCCAGCGGAGTGCCTTTTTACATTGTGCGTCCCCAGCGGAGTGCCTTTTTACATCGTGTGTCCCCAGCGGAGTGCCTTTTTACATCGTGTGTCCCCAGTGGCCTCTCACAGATCGGTGTTCTGTCAAAAGCTCCAACCTGTCAAAACTCCAACCGTGGCAGCAGGCCATGGGACGAGGGGTTGGCAGCAGCTCCATGTGTCTGTCTCATTCCCCTGTGTTCAGTGGAGAGGGGAGGGGCCGATCCATGCAGCTAACCCTGGCTTCAGTGTACAAGAGAATTGTGAAGAGAGAAGCCGATTAATTTGCTGTGCGTATAGGAGGACCCTCCCCTCTCCACAAGGGGAAAGAACCTGCTAGCCCGGAAAGAGATCTTGCGGCTGTACCGTTTGCCATTTTTTTGGAGCCGGAAGCAGCTGCGGTTTCAAAAACATTCCCGTTTCCATGTTGACAAGTATGGTAATGTACGATAAAGAATTTTTTTTTTCTACATACTTGCGTGTAAAATCCATTTCTTGGGGTACATCACAGGGCACGGAGGTCCCTCCCCTCTTTCTGGGAATTTATTCCTTGCTACAAAATGGAGGTACTTCCTGTATAAAAGGGGTTATATAGGGTTATATTCCTGCTTGATTGATCTGCCAATGTTCATTCACCTATAGGTGGCGCATAACTCTGTGTCCCGTGTTGTACTCCAAAAAATTGATTTTACAAGTATGTATGTATGTATCTAATTTTTTTTCTGGCAGACATTTCTTCATCCACATTGATCGATGTGAATGGAGGAAATTGTTAGGCTCTTTTTCTTTTTTGTTCAGGTATGCCCAGCATTGGCAGCATGTGGTGGTCAGTGAGAGGTTGCTCCTATGCTTCGTTATATACTTTTTATCACTTTTTTCTGGACGAGATTTCATCCACATCGATCGATTTGTTTTGTCGTTCAGCCCACAGGCTGCATGAAAAAAAAGAACATTACATGTATGCCCAACATCGGAAGAGTAGGTGTATGTGTGGCGGAAGCTTCTAATGTTGGGCATAAAATTCCAGGACAGTTAAAACACACCCCAAATGACCCCTTTTTGGAAAGTAGACACCCCAAGGCATTTGCTGAGAGGGAAGTTGAGTCCATGGAAGATTTTTTATTTATTTTTTGCCATAAGTTTTTAGAAAATTACAAACAACATTTTTCTACAAACTTGTTACTTTAATTATATTTCTCACACATGCCATGGATATATGTGGAATTACACCCCAAAACACATTCTGCTACTTCTCCCCAGTATGGGGATACTACATGTGAGAGATTTTTTGGCAGCCTAGCCTGAAATCCAATGAACACCAACAGAAGCCTGAAATCCAATGACCACCTTCAGGCTTCACTTCTTCACTACCTTTCACAGTTTCGGAGGCCTTGAAATGACAGGATAGTATAAAACACACCCCAATTGCCCCTTTTTGGAAAGACACTCCAAGGTACTTTCTAAGAGGCATGGCAAGTATTTTGCAAATCTAAATTGTTGCCACAAGTTTTTGGAAAATGAAAGAAAACATATTTGTATTTATTTTTTTTCATTTTTCAAAACCTTGTGACAAAAATGAGATCTGCAATATACTCACCATGCATCTTAACAAATTCCTTGGGTGTCTACATTCCAAAAAGGGATCATGGGGGGGTTGTACTATCCTGGCATTTCAGGGCCTCCAACCAACAAGATGATGGTTTGCGATTGGACAAAACTACGAGGCTTGCTCACTAATGGCTGACAAGATTTAAGAACAAGAGCTGCTGTTGTATGAGGAGGATTTAGATTTTGTGGGAATTTCAGAGACTTGGTTCAACAGCTCTCATGATTGGTTGGCAACCATTCAAGGGTATTCCCTATCTCGCAGAGATAGGGAGGGTAAAAAAGGGGGAGGAGTATGCCTTTATATCAAGATTGATGTACAAGTGAATGTGAGGGCCGACATCACCAATGGAGTAAGTAAGGAGGTGGAATCCTTATAGGTAGAGCTTCAAAGGGAGGAAAACCAAGGGGAAAGTAATACTGTGAGTATGCTACAGGCCCCCTAAACAGAGAAAGGAGGGGGACCTCCTATCACAGCTTGGAATGGCGGCAAGGATGGGAAGTGCCATTATAATGGGGGATTTTAATTATCCAAACATAGACTGGGCGGAAGGAACCGCGCATTCGTCATTTCCTAAATATCTTGCAGGACAATTTCATGAGTCAGATGGTAAATGAACCAACAAGAAACAAAGCGTTACTAGACCTACTAATTACTAACAATACAGACATAATCGTGGATGTGCAAATACGGGGAAATTAGTGTAGCCAAGGTTTGCAACTGTGCTTATTATTAACAGACAGTTTGTTGTTTTTTTATGAGTTTGGCTCCCTCTAGTGCATGCTGGATTCTGTGTTTTTCTTTCTCCTGTGAGAATGATCAGAGTAATGCATCATGGAACATGTAGTCCGAGATGAGGAAGTGACACTGTTAGCCGGATCAATCTGGACCACAGACAACAGAATGCTGTGCGCACAGAGCAGCCTGCTGGGAGAGGAAATAAAAGAGCGGGTGTGGCCTGTTTTTGCTCTCTCTGGACGCCGGTCTGACCCTGCCAGCAGGAGGTCTGTGTGACAGAGTGCTGAGAATCTGTGGCCTACACAGTGGGGAGCCAGAACGCCAGCCTCAGAGGGATCTCAGAGGACAGAATCACTATTCCAGTACAGCAGACCGGCCTGTGTTCCAGACCATCTGAAGGCACCTGCAACCCAGCCCACCGGGAGTTGCAGTGCGGCGTGGCACCGCCATTTCCACAGGACAGCAACACAGAGAATTCCGTCCGGAACCCTCTATTCATCTGACTCTATTCATCTGACGTCTGTAATGGTGAGCGTGCACAGCCCATGTGATAGTTGATAACAGTACTGCTGAGTAATTTTTATACAGACTGGCTGGTGATACTTTGTAGTTCCACGGATGTGAATCTACTTCTTCCCAGACCTCACGCAGCAGGCGCTTGGGGCCCATATTCCCCATTGTGCTTTAAAGCCTGTATTGTAAACATTTCTCTAACACAGTCAAAGGAGGAGCATACATGTGTTATAATCCCTTCAGATAAGGTGCAGTTTAGTTCATCTTTGTTCTCATTTTCAATCTTGGATTACAAATGTAGCGCACACCCTCTCCCCACTCCCCTCTATTAAAGTTTTCCAACTCGCACTGTCTCTGGTCTAGGGGTATGATAGGGGAGGTCTAGGGGTATGATACCGCTGCCGGGAGAGGCCAAAAAGGAAACTCAGCACACAGCGATATCCGCCCGTCAGCCCATGGTGACAGCGCCACCCAGTGGACCACCGGTGTCACAGAAAGATTCAAAATTTTACCCCGGGAAAGTAAGTACCCGCTACACTCTCCCACCTGTCATTTGACACTGGTCCCCAGTGTCTGGAGTGAATCATGCCCTCAACGGCTGACACAACCCAATCCAGAAACCAACTATCAATTTAAAAAAACTAAAATTTTTAGGAAACTATCCTAACGGAGAAATTGTGTCTGAGCCCCTGTAACAAAAGAGGAGTGAAAGACAACATTAAACATGAACTCACATTTCAACAATAAACCTTTCCCTCCCATCCTAACTAAGAACCACCCCAGGTTCCATAATCTTGACGGGATGCTCTCCTGCCGAGGGAAAAGAAAAAACAAGACCAACACACAAAAACCCTGACACATGTATTCGTGTAAGAAGAAAAGAAACCTCTCCGAAAATAAATTCCTTTCCTCCAAAGAGTGAGTGCATGAAAAGTGTTTAAAAAAAACGTTGCACAAGACTGCCACCTGGTGACAGCCTCGCGGTACTGCACTCGTGGAGCTTTTTTTTCTTCTCTTTAGCCCTATCTAACCCCAGAGTCTGTGATCTCATTGCAGGAAGAGGGAAAAGAAAAAAAACACAGGAATAGTTCCTCATTCCTTTGGGCACACAACAACAACTGCCCCGAAAAGTTCAATCAGCATGATAAGAGCGGAGTCTCTGTCTCCTATAAGTAAAAGCGAGGATGCGGCAAAATCAGTGGCTTCAAGTGTTGATCCACGGTCTCCAGATGATACTCCACATCTTCGCCTTCTTTGCGTTGGATCAGCACTTTATCTGCATGGATGTGTCTTCCTAACATCCAATCGGCCTTGCAATCTTTGAAACGCTGTGAAGCACTAGGAGAGCACGCCAGGTACCTGCGGGCGTGTGGAACTTTTAGGTGGGTCCACACAAAGTCATTGTACCAGCGCTCTCTTTACACCTCCACCTCATAGAACAAGTCCTTCGGTAAGTAGGGATACTCCCATCCTTACTCCTCTGCAACTTTTTGGCCAAATAGGCGTTGTAGTCTTGCCAAAGGAGGCATGGTAGCTCTGTCTCCCTCACCAGGCATAAATACCGAGTCTGGATGACGAGGCGCTTTGACCACCTCCAATCTGGGCATTGGTGCCCTCAGCAACAGTCTCTTTACCCCAGCATCAGATGCAGGTTGCGCCGGGGTTGTAGGGACAAACTGAGGACAAGATTCTTCTCCAGGCGCTGTCGCCTCCACCCGGGGCGTACTTTCCCCTGTTGACATGGGTGAATCCCGAGATCTGTGGAATGAAGCAAGCGGTACCTTGTCCCAGCCTTTCTCGGCAAACAAATCATCAATGATGGCATCATCTCCCAGGTCCGAGAGCGATTCCAGGTCAGAGGTGTCACACTCCTCCGCGGGGATGTAGCTCTTTGTAGAAACGGAGCCTCCACACTCCGCGGACTTACTAGGCCATGCCTTCCCGACACCTCCTCCCACACACCAAGTCCCTTCGCCTGGCTTACCTCGGCCTTTCCTTGAAGCGGGACGTCCGGAACCCTCGTCAACGGATCCATCCGGGCCTGGCGTAAGCGGGCGAGACGGTCCACCACCAGCGCTGGTCGGGGCTACCACGCTGGTTCTTTTCTTCGGTGGCGGACGCTGCGAGACAGTGGTGACCGAGTCAGCATCCTCGGATTTCTCCCGTAGAGTTTTAACGACCTCTTCCCTGGTCGCTGCAGTGTGCGCTGGGGTTACTCTCACAGCAGTGATTTCTCCTCTCTGAGTGGTGGTACCCGAAGCCCGGCCTGGGTAGATGGTTCTCGGCCTTTCTACTGCCGAATCCACCTCAAACGTGAACTCCCCACAGGCCTCACAACGTCCGAACGGCTTCAGCAGGCACACCAGTCCCGAACACCAGGGACAAATCATACCCAGGGCCTCAACGTCCATACATGAGTATAGGGCGAATCGACCCCTTGGCTTTAGTCGAATCCCCGTATCCGTTATTGGAGCAGCAGCAGTCAGTGTCGTGGTGGAAGGATGTACCGGAATCCACGAGGTGTGTCCAAACATGGCGACCTGTTGCTGATCCATCGCACACTGCAGAGTTTTCGCGTCAATGTCCCACGTGCAGTCCCTTCACACGTATTGGACTCCTCCCCTTTGCTCCAGTTCGCGGGCTTTCTTTACTTTTTCTAGGTTGAGCCACGCCCACGAACTAAGCGGCGGGGGTTGTGTCTGTTGGCGCAGTGCAATTAGAAACCCCCACGTGTACTACTTCACACGGCTGAGCTTCCCCCCGTTCACCGCTCTTCCTGCGCGGGCCTTTCCCTTCTTGGGGTCATGTCCACGGCTTCAAGCAGGGCTGCACTTTGGCCTATTCGTTTAACTCTTCCAGCAGAAACGTTCCATACAGTAATGCACAACACAATGCCGGACCCGAGCCCCCACGTGTAGCGCACACCCTCTATTAAAGTTTTCCAACTCGCACTGTCTCTGGTCTAGGGGTATGATAGGGGAGGGAGAGGGGTGAGCTACGCCAGGCTTCCACCACAGTTGTGTATGTGGTCTCAGCAATGTCTCTTGTTACCTTCGGGTCTGTGCTGTGCATCGGATCCTCCCTCCAAGAGTCTCCTTCAAACCTCGTCCGCCAGAAATTGAGCCACACACACCGTTAAAGTCCAACACTCCTTTATTTAGAACATAATATGGACTCCCTTGGCTATAGAACAGAAAAAGGAGGTGTGTGTACGAATAGGCCCAGACACAAGTTCGATCCTCCACTCTCCTCCCTGAGAGTGGGTTATGGTCTCCGCACGAGGGAAATTCTCCTTCCGGACGGTCTCCGACAAGAGACTCACCCGTCACCGGCAGTCTGCTGCACCGGGTCTTCAGATGAGGAGCTCTTCCCAGTCCATTACGCCCACCTCGGATTCAGGCATCCATCCCCGGAGTGCCTTAGGATCCTTCCCTCGCGGAACTCAGTGTTGGGCACTGAGCTCCGGACCTCCATCCAAGTACCTCACCCCAGGACTAAAGGTGCCTGAGGTGGAACACGATCTCCGGTGGTCCTCTAGGCGTAGGCCGCCTAGAGGACGAACGCGAACCACCGTCCGCAAGCTGAAGGTGCCTGGGACGAAGACCCCATGATCAAAATGGCCGGCCCCTTTATACCCTCTCCCAGCAAGCACGGCGGGTTCCCCGCCCCACCATATCGCTGCCGGGAGAGGCCAAAAAGGAAACTCAGCACACAGCGATATCCGCCCGTCAGCCCATGGTGACAGCGCCACCCAGTGGACCGCCGGAATATACCACCGGTGTCACAGAAAGATTCAAAATTTTACCCCGGGAAAGTAAGTACCCGCTACACAAATATTACTGCAGTATAACCAACAGGCTAGCTGAAGATAACGGGAACCGAAGGAACACTTATCATTTCTTCTCTGCTGTGCACAACTTCCTTACATTTCTTTTGCTTATTGCATTGAACTAGGGAGCCAAACTTTAGGATTTTGTGTTTGATATATACATTGTGTTTGATATATACATATGTTTATCACTGTTTGCTGGTCTGTGTGTTGAGGACATAGAGGGAAGATATCCAGTATATGTGTAAAGCCGTGTACACACGATCGGTTTCACCGATGAAAACAGTCCGATGGACTTTTTTCATCGGACAAACCGATCGTGTGTGGGCCCCATGGGTCTTTTTTCCATCAATATTAAAATATAGTAAAAAGTTGTAAATTTTACCGATGGAAAAAAAAACGATAGCAAATTTCAATCGTTTGTGGGGAACTCCATCGGAGAAAAAACCCACGCATGCTCAGAATCAAGTCGACGCATGCTCAGAAGCATTGAACTTAATTTTTCTCGGCTCTTCGGAGTGTTTTACGTCACGGCGTTTGGGACGGTCAGTTTTTTGACTGATGGTGTGTAGGCAAGACTGATGGAAGTCAGCTTCATCGGATTACCGATGGAAAAATCCATCGGTTTAAAATCCATAGGAAATCCGATCGTGTGTACAGGGCTTTACAGTGTTGGGTATTTGTTCCTCTGTCTACCTGTTCACATAGGTCTTGTAGTGGATTTATGTCATGTGTAGCAGTTATGAGACCTATTCACTGTTAAATTACACACTTGCCGACCAGCCGCCGCAGTTTTACTGTGGCAATATGGCTCGGCTGGGTGAAACAACGTTATGTTACGCCGCTTCGCCCTGTGGCCACTAGGGGCGCCCACCCGCTGCTCGCCCCGGAGCCGATGCGAGTGCCCGGTGGGCGCGTTGGCCGCCGGGCACCCGCGTCTGTTCATACAAAGTATAAACAGCTATCTGTCATTTCCCCTAGTAAATCCCATCCCCCCCCCACAGTTAGAATTACTCCCTAGGACACACTTAACCCCTTGATCGCCCCCTAGTGTAAACCCCCTCCCTGCCAGTGACATTTTTACAGTAATCAGTGCATTTTTATAGCACTGATCGCTGTAAATTTGTCAATGGTCCCAAAAATGTGTCAAAAGTGTCAGATCTGTCCGCCATAATGTTGTAGTCCCGAAAAAATCGCAGATCGCCACCATTACTAGTAAAAAAAAAAAAAATTATAAAAATGCCATAATTCTATCCCCTATTTTGTAGACGCTATAACTTTTGTACAAACCAATCAATATACGCTTATTGTGATTTTTTTTTATACCAAAAATATGTAGAAGAATAGATATCGGCCTAAACTAAGGAAAAAAATTGGGGGGAAAAAAACTTGGGATATTTATTATAGCAAAAAGTAAAAGATATTGTTTTTTTTTTCAAAATTGTCGCTGTTCTTTTGTTTATAGCGCAAAAAATAGAAAGCGCAGAGGTGATCAAATACCACCAAAAGAAAGCTCTATGTGAGGGGAAAAAAAGGACGCAAATTTTGTTTGGGTACAGCATCGTACGACCCCGCAATTGTCAGTTAAAGCGATGCAGTGCCAAAATGTAAAAAGTGCTCTGGTCAGGAAGGGGGTAAAATCTTCCGGGGCTAAAGCGGTTAAGCTGTGTTTGCTCATGCCATTCTTTGTGTTCATCTCATCCCAGTAAACATATCTGAGTTGTTCAGTGATATTGTGTGAGTTTATCGCAGCTGTGGCGGGATGGAACCCAAGGTGTCAAAGGTAAGAGAGGATTTGCAGAGTCGAGGTAACCAATGGGGTATAGAGTCTACTAGCAGCCCTCACGGGGGTACCGCTACATTTGGAGGTCCCAACGCCATTTGGGACACGCAAGCAGATCAGGTGACGTGTCCAGGGTGGAAGAAAACATGGACCCGGCCACTGCCACTGAGTGGAGTCGGGCGTATTGAAGTCGGCTGAAGCAAACCACCGATCTGAGGCTACCAGGAGTCGGATGGTTTGACAGGGAGGTGCGGCAGTTGATGAGGAAGGCCGTCCCAGTACAAGGGTCTTAACTTTTGGACCTGAAGCATGAGTTCGAGGAGGACTGCACATATGTCCTTTTGGAATGAAAGAAGAGTATTCCTGTCAGAGTTGCCAACTGTCAGTGAATTTACAAACAGTTTGCAAAATCTGTAATTTTGGCATCTGTCTGTGAAAGTCAGTTCTGGACATCCAGACTGAATATCCGTAACGGACATTCATGGACAGATGCAAAAATTACGGATTTTACAAACTGTTTGTAAATTTACTGACAGTTGGCAACTCTGATTCCGGTGCAGTTTCAGAAGAGTGTTGTGAGCCTGGCAGAAGGCCTGGATGGTCAAGTGATTTCAGTGCAGTTGCCAAAGGAAGAGGATGAGGATTCCCCTCTGCTGCTACAAGGAAGTCTGGTCGCAAATGGCCTAGTTGTAGGAGGCCGGTCGCAAACGGCCCAGCTGTGGGAAGCCCGATGGCAGGAATGCCTCCTGCCTCTTTCTATACAGACATGAGTCGTTTAGTAGAGAGCCTGATAAAAAATCATGCCATCTCTGCCAATCAAGGGTATAGGAGGATACAGATTTTCTCGGGCCGTGTCCCCAGACGAGAAGGTGAGGAAGAGTTTGACAGCTGGATGGATAAGGCCATGCAGGCAATGGAGGAGTGGAATGTGTGAGAAACAGTGAAGAGACAGCGAATCAGCAAAAGTCTTCGCAGTCCAGCAGCGGATGTTATTCGAAGCCTAAAGAGGGGAAAACCAGATTGCGAGGCTATGGGTTATATAGAGGCTCTCTGTGCAGTTTACGGAAGGGTAGAGAAGCCACCAGATCTAATGTACAAGTTTGAACATATTCACCAGTGGAGAGGAGAGAAGTTGTCCGATTATGTTGTCCAAGTGGATCGGAATCTGCATCAAATTATTACTTAAAGAAGGGGATTGATCTTCGGGAGGCGGACAGAGCCAGGCTAGACTGGGTCCTGCAAGGGGCTAGGCCAAACCATCCAATTGTGCTCCGGCTACTATTGAGGGGAACATGGGAGGCCCCTTCCTACCCAGAGCTGATGGGGTTAGTAAGGGAGGAGGAAGCCCTATTGGACAAGAAGAATCAGGAGGCCCTGCTCGCAGTGAAGACACCTCAGAAGGGTGAGAAGGTGGCAGCCCAAGTGGATGCCAGTGTGGTGGAAAGTGATGGAGTCTGAGTGGGGGGCGTGCTCCAAGACCCCTGTGGTGCAATTCACACCAAAAGTTACTCCAGTAAAGCCGCCAGAGAATGGAGTTCAAGTTCAAGAGCAGGTACAGCAAGCTTTGTTGCATGTTATGGAAGCTCAGGCAAAAGCACAGGCAGAGAGGACGGGCATTCGGAAGTACTACAAATGTGGCGACCCAGGGCACTTCAAAGCTCAGTGTTCACAGAAGGAAGTAAGTGCCGAGCTGTTGGCGGAACTGGTGAAGATACTACAAAAAATTATTCAAAGATCAGCAGGCGGGAAACTTCAGGGGGTCTAAGTGAGGGAGACAACTGAGAACCCCGATGAGAAACAGAGCTCCAGAATTTGAAAGGAGGAGAAGGGCCAGAAGGAGGCCACAGAAAAAGGGTGTGACACACTTACCCTCCCCGTCTTTGCAGTCAAGTAACCCGGCACCGGGGTCAGGGACCCGGGCACAAAGGGTCAATGCTTTGCCATCACCTAGGGTCACGGTTAGGTCCTATCAGAACACACCTAAGAGAGATTGCAAGCCTAGTTCAACCAAAAACAACCCAGTGTCACCGCCTAGGGTTACTGTTAGGTCCCCACAGAGTACACCCAAGAGGCACTGCAAGCTCAACCCTACCCAGAATAACGCAGAACGCTTTCAACATGAGCCCGACTTATTGATGGAAAGACTCCTGACGCAAGACTTTTTTTAAAAAGGCCTTCAAAAGAGCCTGTTCAAAAACTAGACATGAGCTTATATATAACCCCATGTCTGCTAAAAATAAAACTAATCCAATCCGAATTATCACCAAATTCTCGAACCAACATACAAGCATTGAAAACATCATTGAAAAATACTGTCACGTACTGAAACTGAAGCCCCATACACACTATCAGTTTTCTTGCAGGTTTTTCTCTTCAGGTTTACCAAAACCATGTAGTGCAAGGGCCTGCCTGATTGCATACGAATTGAAACTCTTAAGGTTTGACCTCATATTAGATGGTTTTGGTAAACCTGAAGAGAAAAACCTGCAAGAAAACTGATAGTGTGTATGGGGCTTGAATCCTACAATTGGTCCCTTTGTACAAGACAATCCCTATTTTACATTTAAATGGGCAAAATCACTAAGGGACCAACTAGTGATGAGAGAATATCTGAGAGGAGGGGGAAATCGTGACCCTTGAAAGCGCCCTGGAACCTTCAAATGCGGGGGTTGTGCCTATTGCCAGTTTATGAACACAAAGCAAAATATACGATTACCAAATGGCGAAAAATATGCACTAAAGCATTACGCTAATTGCCGAACTTTCGGCGTGGTTTATCTGTTGCTATGCGACTGTGCATGTCTTTATGTGTGCAAGACAAGCCTGGAATTTTGGAGGCAAGTGTATCGACATATAGCCTCCATGAAATCGTGCAACCCCAGCCTCCCTCTGGGCAGACATGTTTCGGCTATACATGCTGGAAATTTTCCAAAAATTTCCTTTTTGATTTTGGACCGGGTACACCCGGGTTTACGCGGCGGCGATTGGAACAAGATCCTGTTGCAAAATGAACAGAAATGGATCTTCCGCCTCCACGCAACAAGACCCCCGGGCCTGAACGATGCCATCTCGTTCAGACCATTTTTGGAGGGCTTTGCGTCTGGAGGATCAGAATGGGACCCCAATGACGCAAACCCACTTCATTTATTCTGAATCATTCTAATTAGGTCCACAGGCCTAAGACACAAACAATAAAAACATCAATCAAGCTTGTCAACTTATTAACTCCCCATTTTAGGTATATTGATATATAAGTTATAAATCCTTTTTCGTACATGTAATACTGGATACATAATGCTTGTATAACTTATATGTCTTTGATTCTCTGGTCTTAGAATTTCCAACCTCCTAATAAGCTTTTTTGAATATCTTAAACTCGCTTATATTTATATTCATGTTGTTCTTTTTTATTTTTTTCTTATATTTGTATGGGTCTTTTATTTGCTGCTACAGATCAGGACCAGGGATGAGCCGAACACCCCCCTGTTCGGTTCGCACCAGAACCTGTGAAAAGACAGAATGTTTGCGTAAACTTTAGAACCCTATTAAATACAATGGACTCGAACGTTCTAAATCTAAAGTGCTAATTATAAAGGCTTATATGCAAGTTATTGTCCTAAAAAGTGTTTGGGGACCTGGGTCCTGCCCCAGGGGACATGTATCAATGCAAAAAAAAGTTTTAAAAATTGACGTTTTTACGGGAGCAGGGATTTTAATAATGCTTAAAATGAACAAATAAAAGTTTTTTTTTTTTGTTTTTTTTTGACACTTTCTTCGTTCCCCTTAAAATCCATGCCAGATCTGAAGGGCCTGGTATGGATATTTGGGGGAACCGCACGCATTTTTTTTTTAAATTTGCGGCGGGGTTCCCCTTAATATCTATACCAGACCTGAAGGGCCTGGTAATTGAATTCTGGGGGACCCCCACGCTTTTTTTTTATTTTTATAAATGACTTTTGTATGTATTGCCGGGAGCCGACAATTCATTAATAGCCGCGAGTGAGTTTTAAATTACTTTTTTTCCTTCAAAAATTACATTTTGTGCAGGGACAGTTCTAAGCACGGGAAACATGTGCCACTTTACATGCATATCATACACACCCCCTAGATACGAAATTTAAAGGAATATTTCACTTTTATTGTTTAACTTTAAGCATTATTAAAATCACTGCTCCCGAAAAAACGGCCGTTTTTAAAACTTTTTTTTGCATTGATACATGTCCCCTGGGGCAGGACCAGGGTCCCCAAACACTTTTTATGACAATAACTTGCATATAAGCCTTTATAATTAGCACTTTAGATTTCTCCCATAGACTTTTCGAATTTGCCGCGAACACCCCAATTTGTTCGCTGTTCGGCGAACGGGCGAACAGGCAATGTTCGAGTTGAACATGAGTTCAACTCGAACTCGAAGCCAGGGCTGGACTGGGACCAAAATTTGGCCCTGGACTTCATCCAGACCGGCCCACTTTAATTCAATAAAATGCTGCCCCCCAAAAAAATCACGCCCACTAAAAGGCCCCTACATCCATTATTGTATATCATGAGAGGGTGAGCGAGAGGGGAATGAGAGAGAGAGGAAGGGTTGAGGGAAAGGGGATGAGAGGGGGTGGGTGAGGGAAAGGGGATGATAGGGGGTGGGTGAGAGAGGGGGGTGAGTGTAAGAGAGAGGGAGTGAGTGTAAAAGAGAGGGGGTGAGTGTAGGACCCCTTACACACTGAGGCGTTTTTCAGGCGCTTTTGGGCTAAAAATAGCGCCTGTAAAGCCCCTGAAAAACGCCTCCGCTGCAGTCCCAGTGTGAAAGTCCTCCAAGCAGCATCTTTGGGGCGGTGGAAGAGCGGTGTACACACCGCTCCTGCCCATTGAAATGAATGGCTGAGAGACAGAGGAGGGGGCTGAGAGACAGAGGAGGGGTCTGAGAGACAGAGGAGGGGTCTGAGAGACAATGGGAGGGAGCTGAGAGACAATGGGAGGGAGCTGAGAGACAATGGGAGGGAGCTGAGAGACAGAGGAGGAGCTGAAATACAGAGGGGGAGCTGAGAGACAGAGGGGGAAGCTGAGAGACAGAGGGGGAAGCTGAGAGACAGAGGAGGGGAGCTGAGAGACAGTGGAGGGGAGCTGAGAGACAGTGGAGGGGTCTGAGAGACAGTGGAGGGGTCTGAGAGACGGGGGAGCTGAGAGACAGAGGAGTAGTCTGAGAGACAGAGGAGGAGTCTGAGAGACAGAGGAGGGGTCTGAGAGACAGAGGGGGGGTCTGAGAGACAGAGGGGAGCTGAGAGAGAGAGGAGGGGATAAAAGAGGGGGGACTGAGAGACATGGGAACTGAGAGACAGAGGGGGGGACTGAGAGACAGAGGGGGTCTGAGAGACAGAGGAGGGGTCTGAGAGACAGAGGAGGGGTCTGAGAGACAGAGGGGGAAGCTGAGAGACAATGGGAGGGAGCTGAGAGACAATGGGAAGGAGCTGAGAGACAATGGGAGGGAGCTGAGAGACAATGGGAGGGATCTGAGAGACAGAGGAGGAGCTAAAAGACAGAGGGGGAGCTGAAAGACAGCTGAGAGACAGAGGGGGAAGCTGAGAGACAGAGGGGGAAGCTGAGAGACAGAGGGGGGAGCTGAGAGACAATGGGAGGGAGCTGAGAGACAATGGGAGGGATCTGAGAGACAGAGGAGGAACTAAAAGACAGAGGGGGAGCTGAAAGACAGCTGAGGGACAGAGAGGGAAGCTGAGAGACAGAGGGGGAAGCTGAGAGACAGAGGAGGGGTCTGAGAGACAGAGGGGGAAGCTGAGAGACAATGGGTGGGAACTGAGAGACAATGGGAGGGAGCTGAGAGACAATGGGAGGGAGCTGAGAGACAGAGGAGGAGCTGAAATACAGAGGGGGAGCTGAGAGACAGAGGGGGAAGCTGAGAGACAGAGGGGGAAGCTGAGAGACAGAGGGGGAAGCTGAGAGACAGAGGGGGAAGCTGAGAGACAGTGGAGGGGAGCTGAGAGACAGTGGAGGGGTCTGAGAGACAGTGGAGGGGTCTGAGAGACGGGGGGAGCTGAGAGACAGAGGAGGAGAGCTGAGAGACAGAGGAGGAGTCTGAGAGACAGAGGAGGAGTCTGAGAGACAGAGGAGGGGTCTGAGAGACAGAGGGGGGGTCTGAGAGACAGAGGGGGGTCTGAGAGACAGAGGGGAGCTGAGAGAGAGAGGAGGGGATAAAAGAGGGGGGACTGAGAGACATGGGAACTGGGAGACAGAGGGGGGGACTGAGAGACAGAGGGGGGTCTGAGAGACAGAGGAGGGGTCTGAGAGACAGAGGAGGGGTCTGAGAGACAGAGGGGGAAGCTGAGAGACAATGGGAGGGAGCTGAGAGACAATGGGAAGGAGCTGAGAGACAATGGGAGGGAGCTGAGAGACAATGGGAGGGATCTGAGAGACAGAGGAGGAGCTAAAAGACAGAGGGGGAGCTGAAAGACAGCTGAGAGACAGAGGGGGAAGCTGAGAGACAGAGGGGGAAGCTGAGAGACAATGGAGGGGAGCTGAGAGACAGTGGAGGGGAGCTGAGAGACAGTGGAGGGGTCTGAGAGACAGGGGGGAGCAGAGAGACAGAGGAGGAGAGCTGAGAGACAGAGGAGGGGTCTGAGAGACAGAGGAGGGGTCTGAGAGACAGAGGAGGGGTCTGAGAGACAGAGGGGGGGTCTGAGAGACAGAGGGGAGCTGAGAGAGGAGGGGATAAAAGAGGGGGGGACTGAGAGACACGGGAACTGAGAGACAGAGGGGGGACTGAGAGACAGAGGGGGGTCTGAGAGACAGAGGGGGGTCTAAGAGACAGAGGGGGAGCTGAGAGACAGGGGGAGCTGAGAGACAGGGGGAGCTGAGAGACGGGGAGCTGAGAGACAGGGGGGCTGAGAGACAGATGGGGGGCTGAGAGACAGAGGGGGGGCTGAGAGACAGTGGAGGGGTCTGAGAGACAGTGGAGGGGACTGAGAGACCGACAGAGGGGGGTCTGAGAGACAGAGGGGGGAGCTGAGAGACAGAGGGGGAGAGCTGAGAGACAGAGGAGGAGAGCTGAGAGACAGAGGAGGAGAGCTGAGAGACAGAGGAGGAGAGCTGAGAGACAGAGGGGGGTCTGAGAGATAGAGGGGAGCTGAGAGACAGAGGAGGGGCTAAAAGAGGGGGGACTGAGAGACAAGGGAACTGAGAGACAGAGAGGGGTCTAAGAGACAGGGGGGTCTGAGAGACAGAGGGGGAGCTGAGAGACAGAGGAAGAGCTGAGAGACAGAGGGGGGACTGAGAGACAGAGGGGGAGAACTGAGAGACAGAGGGGGAGAACTGAGAGACAGAGGGGGAGAGCTGAGAGATAGAGGAGGGGGCTGAGAGACAGTGGGGGGATCTGAGAGACAGAGGGGGAGCTGAGAGACAGAGGGGGAGCTGAGAGACAGAGGAGGAGAGCTGAGAGACAGAGGAGGAGAGCTGAGAGATAGAGGAGGAGAGCTGAGAGACAGTGGGGGGTTCTGAGAGACAGAGGGGGGTTCTGAGAGACAGAGGGGGGGTCTGAGAGACAGAGGAGGGGTCTGGGAGATAGTGGGGGGGCTGAGAGACAGAAGAGGGGGCTGAAAGAGGGGGGACTGAGAGACAGAGGGGGGGACTGAGAGACCGAGGGGGCAGAGAGACAGAGGGGAGGGCTGAGACAGACCACATAGCACTGTCCGTTTTTGCAGTCCCTCCTCTGCTCACCTCCCCGCGGTCTCAGTGTTCTGGCATGTTTGTGTAGGATGCCAGGTACCTGATGGCCATCAGCGGCAGCGCCGAGTCTACCTCTTGATCCGGGGGGTGCTCACGCTGCTCTGCTCCTTACAGCGGCGCATGTTCTCTTCCTCCAGGCTCCCAGTCAGCCTGCCCTCCGGCCCAGGCCGCATGATTCCTGGAGCAGAGTGGAGATGGAGGAATCGAGGTTCTGGGAGCGCCGGGGTGGCCGCGCTCGCTACTGTCCGCCTCTTCGGTGGTCAGGGAGGGGGTGGAGCTCTTCTCCCTCGGAATTTTACATCCAACTGCCCTCCTCGATGGCCACCTTCCCCGAATCCCCGCCGCTGTTTGCTGCCACGCTCCCGCTGCAGCCGAACTGCATTAAAAAAATGGGCCTCAAAAAAAAATTTTTTTTTTTTCTTTTTGTGAGGGCCGCTGTTTGCTGCCACGCTCCCGCTGCCGCCGAACTGCTGCCGCCGAACTGCATAAAAAAAACGGCCCACATTTTTTAAATGGCCCACTGAGCCACCGGCCCACTGGGAAACTCCCGGTAGTCCCTATGGCCAGTCCATCCCTGCTCGAAGCTCATCCCTAATCAGGACCAAAACCATGCATTTGGAGAGATGCTTTTTTCGGGACGGGGTCTTTCACTCGGCGCACGGAAGCCATTACGTCATTCTGTTGAATTGATGTAATTGGCCTCGTGATCTGGGTGTGGACGGCCGAGTTTATCTCTCGTTGCCATGATACTCATTGCATCGCGAGCCGCTGACCCAGACGCCGGCCACCTGCCCACCATGCACGTCACGTCTTTTTCCACCGAGCGTGTGATGTTATGACGCTGTTTCATTTCAGCTGCATTCTGACTCATGAAGCCTCGTAGGGCACCTCCTCCGTCCGGCCCCTTTACCAATTAGCAGACAGCTGTTAGGGGACTTGTTTACTCAGCAGCACAATATAAGACGGACGCCTATGCGTCCAGTCTTATGCTGCTGCAAGCATGTATATATGTGTGTACGACTGTGTGTCCCAAGCGTGTCGAGATCCTACGGGGTAAGATGACCGCACCAGCCAAGCAGACACTGGCTGCAAAAAGCACCTAGAGGTGATTCAGTTCGCATGTGAGCGCTATACAAGTCACTCATTCATTCACTGAGTGGATCATCTCAACACGTACTCCAAACCACAGGTAAAAGCCAGTTTCTCTGTCATGACCTTACTATATATATATATATATATATATAATTTCTTGGCAATGATCTTGGGGAGTCTATGCTATCTTATAATTACATTTATGGTTATGCATTTGACTCTGCGGTGTGTTGGACATATATAATATAGTCCCACACTGCTTTTTTAAGGCAACACATGTGCTTATATGATTGATTCACTCATATATTATCCCCTTTTCAGATTATTCTGGGTTTCCACCTGTGGTCCGATATAGCTATTTGGGCACATTTCAATCCGCCTTTGCACTTTAAAATGCAAGATTCTCTCTTTCTGTTCCCATAAACAGGTATGTGTGGATAGATTAATACACTTAAATCTTTTTTCATACTAATGTATAGTACAATTATTATATCTTACTATCCCACAATAACAATAAGGCCTCGTACACACGACCGAGTTTCTCGGCAAGAACCAGCAAGAAACTTGCTGGCAGAGATGTCTTGCCGAGTAAATCGGTCGTGTGTACGCGGCTATCGGGTTTCTCGTCGAGAAAACCGACAAGTAACCTCGACGAGAAAATAGAGAACCTGCTCTCTATTTTCTCGTCGAGATTCTCGTCAGCCTGTTTCTCGATGAGAAAAGTGAGTGTGTGTACACTTACCTGTCCGCCGGGAAGCCCGCGCATGTTCGAAATGAATTTGACGCATGCGCGGTAGCTTCCTAGGCATAGATAGGGTATACCAAGATGGCGGCGACGGTATCGAATGTGACGAGCGCATGCTCGTCGTAGTCGATGACGTCACCGCGTACGCTCCATTCAAAGAACCGCGGGTTCTTTGAATCGAGCGTGTGTACACTCGGCCGGGACAATTTTCTTGTCCAAGAATCTCGTCAAAAAAAACGACATGTTTTTTTCGACGAGAATCTCGGCCGTGTGTACGAGGCCTACGCTTTGTTCTTTTTGTTTTTCTTCCTGGTTTTCGTTTTCTCTATCTTCCCCCTCCTTCTCTAGATGTAAGGAATGTGAGGGGCTATTTGGTCTGTAGTCTTTTTTGGTCGTAGGGTCAGGGCCGATCCTAGGGTCACAGACGCCTGGGTGCAGAAATATTTCTGGCGCCCCCACATGGGCGTGGTCATCTTACAAACTCCTCCCCTTTACACATGTTTCTATGGCAACGACTCAAACACAGAGATGCTCCCCTAAGAAGTCTTTGTTTCCCTGGGATCCTCCCATGATCTTCTAACAAGAAAGAAAATACAGGAAGAGCGTACCCCAATGAGACCTGGAGGGGAGTCTCTCTGATGCACACAGAGGGGGCTTCTGTTAGAAAGAGCCCCCAGACATGGTACAGGAGATGGTCAGAGTAAGTGATTAGTACAGATAACTTACTCTGTCATTTCAGGCAGGGACGCCTTCCCTGCTCTCCATCCTTACATATTCCCCACAGCAGCCGATGGAAGAGGGGAGGGGGGAACCTGGCAGAGCTGGGGGGGGGGGGCAGGCAGGAGACAGTACAGGGTGACAGGAGAATGGCAGGATAAAAGGAGAACAGCAGGGGGACCTCAGAAGAGCACAGGGGGGACCTCAGAAGAGCACGGGGGGTACCGGAGAAGAGCACAGGGGGGGGGACCAGAGAAGAGCACAGGGGGGGGACCAGAGAAGAGCACGGGGGGGGCAAGAAAAGAGCACAGGGGGGGGGGACCAGAGAAGAGCACAGGGGGGGGGGACCAGAGAAGAGCACAGGGGGGGGACCAGAGAAGAGCACAGGGGGGGACCAGAGAAGAGCACAGGGGGGGGACCAGAGAAGAGCACAGGGGGGTGGACCAGAGAAGAGCACAGGGGGGGGACCAGAGAAGAGCACAGGGGGGGACCAGAGAAGAGCACAGGGGGGGACCAGAGAAGAGCACAGGGGGGGACCAGAGAAGAGCACAGGGGGGGACCAGAGAAGAGCACAGGGGGGGGACCAGAGAAGAGCACAGGGGGGGACCAGAGAAGAGCACAGGGGGGGACCAGAGAAGAGCACAGGGGGGGGACCAGAGAAGAGCACAGGGGGGGGACCAGAGAAGAGCACAGGGGGGGACAAGAGAAGAGCACAGGGGGGACCAGAGAAGAGCACAGGGGGGACCAGAGAAGAGCACGGGGGGGACCAGAGAAGAGCACAGGGGGACCAGAGAAGAGCACAGGGGGGACCAGAGAAAAGCACAGGGGGGACCAGAGAAAAGCACAGGGGGGACCAGAGAAAAGCACAGGGGGGACCAGAGAAAAGCACAGGGGGGGACCCAGAGAAAAGCACAGGGGGGGGACCCAGAGAAAAGCACAGAGGGGGGACCCAGAGAAGAGCACAGGGGGGGACCCAGAGAAGAGCACAAGGGGGGGACCAGAGAAGAGCACAGGGGGGGTCCAGAGAAGAGCACAGGGGGGAAAAGAAGAAGAGCATGGGGGGGGGCAGAGAAGAGCACAGGGGGGCAGAGAAGAGCACAGGGGGGCCAGATTACAGTAGGGGGTGGGGTGGGAGAGAGCAGAGCAGTTGCTGGGGAAGATCACAGAAGTGCCAGGAGAAAGCTGAGGGGCCCACGGGCAGAAAAAGCTGGAGAGGAGGGGCGGCATACAGAGGAACCAATGCCCTCCATGTTCTTCCTGCAGCTGCTGAATGCCCACTTTTCCTCCTCTGGGCGAAACTCGATACTGGTAGAGACGAATACTGACCTGGTAAGGAGACTGTTATCATCAGTACTGGGAGAAGATGGGTCCACTAAGAACAAGATCCACCCTCAGCTACTGAAGGCCTGTCGGCAAGTGGCAAGAGGAAAGGATACTCCTGAAGAGCGGGGTGCTTGTGGAAGCTGGAGGCCAAGGAGAGAGTGTTACAGCCCGGAGAAGTTGCTCATGTGAAGGCCACAGTCAAGCTGACCTGGGACCAACCAGGCCCTTTTGTTGTGTTGGAAACAGATGAACGAGCGCGAGCTGTTGGACTGGAAATAGTTCCTGAGTTGGTTCCCACCAGGGATCTGACAAGAACCGTAAAAAGTGCCCATCAGTCTGAGGAATGTGACAGATCAACCAATCACGTTGGGGGCCCGTATGTTGGTGAGGCAGGTGAGTGCAGCCACTCCTGTATTCCCTGAAGAAGCCAAAGATCCAAAGGGTGGTCAGCAGCTGCAGAAGGAGTTCCAGCGTTGTGCTGAAGTCTTATCTCCTGTTTGGCAGTAAAGAATGAGGTCCCAATTGATGAGATGGGAGAAGAGCTTTTCCAAGGATGATTTTGATGTGGGGTGTGTTAGAAGTGCTCAACATAGGATCTGGTTGCAGGACTCCAAGGGCAGAAGATAAGGCAGGTGAAGACAAGCCGGGTCATATACTGGTGGGCATGTCAGACACAGTTGCAAAAGGCAGGAGCGTAGTCAGGATACAGGCCGGATAGGTAATAGGCTGGCAGCCAGGTAGCAGAGGGAGCAGGCAGATGCGTAGTCAAAACAAGCCGGGTCAGATGCAGGCAGAAAGCTGGAACGTCAGTAGCAATCCGGGTCAAGTGCAGGAACAGGTAACAGATACAAGGCAACGGGAACATACTGGAATGCTGTAGAGCAGACAGCATTGAGTCTGGGTACTGACCCAGTTTAAATAGCCCGCTGGGCGCCAAAGAGCATCATGAGGTGCGTGCGCATGAGCACGTGCATGCGCTAATGCGCGCACGCGCAACAGTGGTATTCTGACAGGAACTGAAACAACAGGCCGTCTTCTTCGGCTGCCATCTTGGGTGCCGGCATGCCCTTCCTGACAGCTAGGATACCCCTCAGTGATTTGGAAGATTTACTAGACCAGTTGGCGGAGTTGAAGAGGTCAGGAGTCATTCATGAGTCTCGGAGCCCTTTGCATCCCCCATTGTAGTGGTGCGGAAGAAGAATGGATCACTACGTATGTGTAGTGACTATCGGACTCTGAACTGGCGCACCATCCCAGATCAATACACACCCCGCATTGAAGATGCACTCCAGTGTCTTGCTGAAGCCAAGTGGTTTAGTGTGCTCGATTTGAAGACCGGGTATTATCAGATCCCCATGCATCCAGAAGATCAAGAAAAAATGGCATTCATTTGCCCGTTTGGGATTCTATGAATTCAGTCGAATGCCTCAAGGTTTTTCGGGGGCTCCCACAAACTTTAAATGGCTAATGGAGAGAACAGTAGGAGACATGAATCTTGTGAAGGTGCTGGTGTATTTGGATGACATCATTGTGTTCAGTAGAACGCTAGAAGAACATGAAACTCGGCTGGAAAAGGTGTTCTCTCGCCTCCATGAAGAAGGATTAAAGCTGTCGTTGGAGAAATGCCAGTTTTATAGAACCTTGGTCACATATCTGGGTCATGTTGTCGCTGCAGGAGGGGTTGCTACGGACCCACAGAAGTTGGAGGCTGTTACCACCTGGCCAAGGCCAAGGACTGTAACCGAGCTAAGATCTTTCCTAGGGTTCTGTTCCTACTACCGACGGTTCATGGCTAACTATGCCAAGATTGCCCGGCTTCTCAATGAGCTGATGCAAGTGGCCACGGGAGAAGGAGAAGATGGAGTCAAGGCGAAGAAGGGTGGTGCTTGCAGGAAGGGAGAGTCGATTCATGGACAGTGGACCCCTCAATGCGAAATAGCATTTTGGCAGCTGAGTCTCACGGAAGCCCCAGTCCTAGATTGTGCTGACCCTGGCCTGCCTTATGAACTTCATGTAGATGCTAGCAGAGAAGGATTAGGAGGAGTCCATTATCAAGAGCAGAATGGTGGACTCAGACCGGTGGCCTACGTGAGTTGTAGCCTTACCCCATCTGAGAGGAACTACCCTGTTTTATAAGCTGAAATTCCTGGCCCTAAAGTGAACGGTAGGGGACAAATTGAAGGACTATCTATATGGGGCGGAGTTCGTTGTCAAGACTGATAATAATCCCTTAAGTACATTCTGACTTCAGCCAAATTAGATGCTACAGGACACAGGTGGCTGGCAGCCTTGGCAGGGTTTTGGTTCAGTTTAACCACTTGCTTACTGGGCACTTTGTCCCCCTCCTGCCCAGACCAATTTTCAGCGTTCAGTGCTCTCACTCTTTGAATGACAATTGCGCGGTCATACAACACTGTATCCAAATGACATTTTTATCATTTTCTTCCCACAAATAGAGCTTTCTTTTAGTCGTATTTGTTCACCTCTGCGGTTTTTATTTTTTGTAATTTTTTTTTTAAAAAGACCGATTTAAAAAAAAAAAAACTGTTTTATAGTGCCCATCACTGCCACCCATCAGTGCCCATCACTGCCACCTATCAGTGCCACTTATTAGTGCCATTTCTCAGTGCCCACCAGTGCCACCTATCAATGCCCTTCAGTGCCACCTTTCAGTGCCCACCAAAATTTTGCAAACAGGTCATTTTTCTCCTTCATTGATATACGCTGATGAGGCTGCTCTTATGGGCACCGATGGGCTGCACTGATGGGCACCGATGGGCTGCACTGATGGGCACCGATAAGGCTGCACTGGTGGACACTGATAGGTGGCCCTGGTGGGCACTGAAAGGTGGCACTGAAGGGCATTGATAGATGGCACTGGTGGGCACTGAGAAATGGCACTAATAAGTGGCACTGATAGGTGGCAGTGATGGGCACTGATGGGTGGCAGTGATGGGCACTGATCAGCACTGGTAGGTGACACTGATAGGCAGCACTGGTAAGTGGCACTGATGAGGCACTGATTGGCACCACTGGTGGGCATTGATAGGTGGCACTCATGGGCATTGTTATGTGGCACTGCTTTGCACTGGTGGGCACTGGCAGGCGGTACTGGTGGGCAGAGATGTGCCTCTTCCTCTTCTGGACCGATGTCCCTTGCACAAAAGCCGGTGATCGGCTTTTTTCTCCTCACGCTGTCAACGTGAGGAGAAAAAAAAACACTACCGAGCTTTTGTTTACATCATGTGATCAGCTGTCATTGGCTAACAGCTGATCACATGGTAAGGAACCGGGATCAGCCTCTTACTCAGATCTGTGATCCCCCGAGTCTCAGTGACTTGGGGATCACAGCGCGCGCCCTCCACGGGGCACGTGGGGAGCGTGCAAAGGGGAGGATTCTATTGACGGCCTCCCGGAAAAGCAGGTCCGCGCTGTAGCCGTGATTTGGCTATAACGTGGACGATAAGTGGTTAAAGTATCGGCCTAGAGTTGGAAACCGAGATGCAGATGCTTTGTCCCGCAGGCCTCATAGGAAGAAAGAAGAGCTGGAAGGTTGGGCCTATGTAACTGAAGAGGGTGTGCGGTCCTTGTGTCAGGGCATGGCCCAGAAGATGAAGGGAGGTGTGGTTGCTGAATATATCGGGGTTCACCCCTCTGGAATACCTAGGCGCTACTGTGGGCTGACACAAGTGAGAGGAGAAGGCCTACCCCAGTTGACAAAGAGAGACTTGAGGAAAGATCAGGACCAGGATCCCTTAAGCCATCTGGCTATCCAAGCCCTGAACAAGCAGGATCCTGGATTATTGCTGAGAATATACTGCGCTACCTAAACACATGTGTAGCGGGGTCTCCTTTAAGGCCCCGGGACTACGTTACCCAGAACCCTGTTTGGCCACCGCAGAGACTCATGGGAGGGGCTATTTAAGAAGGAGGCGAGGCGGAGCTCGGCCTCTTTGGACACCACGCTTCAAGCAACAGTCTTCCTGTGCGGATCTGCTGCAGTGCAAGGCCTGAAGCCTGGGGCCTTGCGCAACTTCTGAAGAGCCTTCCACCCCACTGTGGAGCCTAAGTGGCATCTGACTTGTCGAGTGAGGACATCAGTTGGATCGGGGACCCGATCGTGGCAGACGCTGTGTGCGGAGACACAGCAGGTGGAAGTCCCGGACTGGGATCGTGTCCGGAGTGGTGAGCGAGCACTTGCTCAATCCAATAGACTGTACCGTGTTTAGGCCTATAGACTGCCTTGGCCCACCGATCGTTTGTTTGTTGTTCCACTGGAGACCAGTAGCAGGACAGAGTTAAAGGGTCTCCAGTATAGTGTTCCTTGTGGCTGCCTACTTTGTGGATTACAAAAATACTGTTTCATCAAGTGCACCACCGAAAGTTTGCATGCAAAGAAATCCTTAAAGAAAAGACTGAGATTTATTCTGTGTCAGGCCTGACCAGGGAGGGGAGATAGACTAGCTGTGCATGGTGGATTACTACGCTGCGCCATTATTGCGTGCTATACCTATTGCTGCAGGGCTCTGTAAGCAAGTTGTATGTGTTATGTTCTGCCTATGCCTTTTAAAACTAAAGTAAAACCGTTATACTTGATCTCTCGCATCAGTGTGTTGTCTTATTGCAAAGAGGTTACCCTTGCAATACTGTTTGATTGTGATACAAGTATAATCCCTAGACTAGCTGTGCCAGAGTGGGTCGAGTAAGATTGCCGGGGGTTGGCGGTGCTGTACACAGGGCCCGAAACAAAATCCAGCGGCTCTCTTAACTGGGGGTAGCGCTACACGTGGGGGCTCTCGAGTCCGGGATCCTGTTGCAGAAAGTAACGCGCCAAAAGTACCAGCATGGACCCACTAGAAGTAGGACAGTGGTGCAAAGCGGTCGGCACAGATCCAGCCGAGGTAGTAGTCATAGAACTCCCAGGGATCTGGCAAGAAGAAGCAGTGAAGCAGCTAGTGATGTCACTGTCCCCGCACCAGAAGGTATGGGTGGTGGATGTCAGGTCGAATTCTTCACTGACCCACGCACTAATAGAGTGGAAGAACGGAGTCCCAGAGCATTTCAAGAATACAAGTGTAGAAGCAATAGATGATCAGACTTATAGCCTAATACACGCGCTGCCGTTCAAGCCAGGAGGACGGATTCAGATACCGAAACTATCTCCATCACCCACCCCAAAAGCAGAAAAAGAGAAAAAGGAAAGTCCCGGATCGCCACCTGCCACCCTCAGCGCAGAATTATGCGCAGTCCTGGGGGAAATTGTAGCCCAGTGTAAAGAAGGATCCTACAGACTACTAAATGTCGGGATACAGAAAACTCAGAATATTCTCTGGAAGAGAACCTGTACCTTCGGGTGAAGAGGGGTTTGAGGAGTGGTTAGACGGGGCCTACTCTAGAGGCCATAAGCAACCTCAAGATGAGCAAGACAGACTGTGATGCACAGGACTATCTGGACATTCTGCAGAATGTGTTCGGTGGAACAGAGAAAATCACTGAGCTCACTTACCAGCTGGAGCACTGCTACCAAAAGACAGGAGAGAAACTGTCAGAGTTCATGAGGCGCCTGGATAAGATCCTGCATAAGATGATTCTGAAGAAGGGGATTGACCCGCGGAAGGTGGATGAGGCCCGTGTCCAGCAGGTGATGAGAGGATCTCAGCCCCTGGACCCCATCGCATTGGCGCTGCGCACCAGGCAGGACGGGAAGAGCCTGGAGTACCCTGACTTGATCCGAGTAGTCAGAGAGGAAGAAGATATGCTGGAGGAGAAGAAGAGGAACCAACCAGTTGAGTCGGTAAATCCTCCTCCGGTGATGGTCAGGACGGCCAATACCCTGGAAAGAGACTCAGAGGTGGATACCTTGAAGTCACAGATGTCCCAAGTATTGGGGATGCTGACCTCCCTGATGGAAAAGAAGTCAAGGGAACCAGAGAGGGAAAATCCGAGGAAAGAGCTGTTTCCCAATACCTCAGTGCCCGCATCTCTGGAAGATTAGGGGGATGTGATTTGTTTCAATTGTGGAGGAGTCGGCAATCTCGCCAAAGTGTGTGCCAGTCCAAAGAAAAAAAAGATGAATAACCGCAAGCCGCCGGAAAACTTCAGCGGGCCCCGGTGAAGGAGTCAACCGGGTGCCCATCATCTCCAGTGAGCTCCAAACTGAATGAGAAGCACATGAAAAGAGTGGACAAGACCCCTCAGAAGAAACACAAGGTTCCTCGGAGGGAACACACCCCAAAGAAAGAGAGTAATGTCCCTCAGCGGGTGGTTACACCCATAAAAAGGAGGTAGATCAATGCATACCAGGCCCAAGAGAGACTTAAGTCGAAAGAGAAATGGAAGAAAGGAAGTCCAAAAGGAAAATGCAAAGATCTGAAGAAAGAGACCCCCTCGAAGCGATATCCAGAGAAGCTGGTGGGTCCCTCCCCGATAGCACCTGTTCAAGTGGAGGGGGTCTACACAAGAGCCATATTGGATACTGGGGCGCAAGTGACCCTGTTGTACCGGGACTTTTATGACAAGCATCTAAGTCACCTACCCATCCAGAAGATTGAAGAGTTGGAGATATGGGGGATTGGGACAGAGAGTTTCCCTTATGATGGCTATCTGCCTATAAAACTGACTTTCGACCCGTCCATAGCCGGGAAGGCTAAAGTGTTTGATACCTTGGCTGTGGTATGCCCCCGACCGCCTGGAGCTAACAAGAGTTCCTTAATAATAGGGACCAACACGGATCTGGTCCGAAGACTCTTGGCCCCTCTAACAAAAGGGAAAGACCCCACAGCCACTGGGATCCATCCAATGTTGAAGACAGCCTACCAACGACTGATCTTAGAACAGCAGGCCCCAGAAGAGGGGGTAGGGAAGGTCTGGAGGCTGGGAAGAAAAGGGATAGTGCTAGAGCCCGGGGAAGTGGCTTGTTTAAAAGCCACTGTGAAACTCACTTGGGAGCAGCCTGGGCCCTTTGTCATGTTGGAACCCGACCCAAGGGGAGAACATTCAGGCTTAGAAGTAGTCCCAGAAGTGATCCTGTTGAGGGCCCTGAAAAAGGCCCACTGTAAGGTACCTGTGAGTGTCAGGAATACTACGGGTGGTCCCATGAAGATCCCAGCCAGGGTGCTGCTGGGCCAGGTGAGCCCTGCCACCCCAGTTGTTTTGTCGGATGTGGAGAAGACAGATGGAGAAAGCACTGTGTGGGAGAAAATTTCCATGGAGAACACAAACCTACCCAGGGCTTGGAAAGAGAGAGCCAAGGCCCAGTTGACCAGGTGGGAAAAGATCTTCTCCCAAGATGAGTTCGATGTGGGGTGTGCAAGGAGTGCCCCCCATCGAATCCGCCTCCAGGAAGACAAGCCCTTCAGGGAAAGAGTCAGGCGAGTTCCGTTAGCAGACCTCGAAGACTTGAGGGAACAGCTCGCCGAGCTAAAACGAACCGGTGTGATTCGAGAATCTAGAAGCCCCTATGCCTCCCCGTTAGTGGTGGTCAGAAAGAAGAATGGATCATTGAGGCTGTGCATAGACTACAGGACTCTCAACAGGAGAACCATACCCGACCAGTACACCACTCCGAGGATAGAGGATGCCCTACAGAGCTTGTCTGGAGCCAAGTGGTTCAGTGTTATGGACCTAAAGAGTGGGTACTATCAAATCCCGATGCATCCAGAAGACAAAGAGAAGACGGCTTTCATAACCCCAGTGGGGTTCTTTGAATTTGATCGGATGCCTCAAGGTCTGTCTGGAGCCCCAGCTACCTTCCAACGTCTCATGGAGAAGACTGTGGGAGACATGAACCTCATCGAAGTCTTAGTATACTTGGATGACATCATTGTCTTCGGAAGAACCCTGGAAGAACATGAAGAGAGGCTGGAGAAAGTTTTGAAGAGACTGAGTGAGGAAGGACTCAAGCTCTCACCTAAAAAATGCCAATTCTATCAGTCATCAGTCAACTATCTGGGGCACATAGTGTCTGAAGATGGGGTAGCCACAGACCCCGAAAAATTGGAGGCAGTCACCTCCTGGCCAAGGCCCACCACTGTGACAGAGCTCAGATCTTTCCTGGGGTTCTGTTCCTATTACAGGAGGTTCATGGAGGGGTTTGCTCGGATAGCCAGGCCTCTGAACGAGCTGCTGTTTAAGACGGAGGGGGAAGAGGATGACTTAGGCCCCAGGAAGCCGGGGGAGTCAGTCAAGGACCAGTGGAATGAGAAGTGTGAAGATGCCTTCCAGATGTTGAAGAAAACCTTAACCACTGCCCCTGTCCTGGCCTACGCAGACCCTAAGAAGCCTTATGAACTTCATGTAGATGCCAGTCATGATGGTTTGGGAGGGGTGCTATACCAGGAGCATGAAGAGCAATTGAGGCCCGTTGCGTATGTGAGCAGAAGTCTGACTCCCTCTGAAAAGAACTACCCCACCCATAAGTTGGAGTTCCTGGCCCTTAAGTGGGCGGTAGTTGACAAACTCAGGGACTATTTGTATGGGGCGGAATTCACAGTGAAAACCGACAACAACCCCCTCACCTATCTTTTCACCACAGCAAACTTGGATGCCACAGGACATAGATGGCTGGCGGCACTGTCTGCCTTCAATTTCAGCTTAAAGTACAGACCTGGGGCTGGAAACCGAGATGCAGACGCCTTGTCTAGAAGATCTCATGTCCCCACCTTCAGTACAGAAAAGTGGACCCAAGTGGCACCCGAAGGGGTGCGGGCCCTCTGTCAAGGGGCTGAACTCCAAGCCAGTGGCGGCTCAAGAGCAGAAGAGATAGGGGTTACCATAGTCGGAGTCCCCAAGCAGTACTGTGGGGTAACCCAACTGGGGGAAGATAACTTGCCAAAATTGTCCAAAAAGGAGTTGAGATCTGACCAATTGGAAGACCCCATGGGGAGATTGGTCCTGGAGGCCCTAGAGAATCAGGATCCGAATAGACTCTTACGTCACCCTTCAAAGGAAGCTCGCCTGTTGAGGAAGGAGTGGGACAGGTTGTAGGTGCATCAGGGAGTGGTCTACCGAAGGGGCCCCTCTGATGACCTGGAAGACAAATGTTAATTGTTCCTGCCCGAGAAACACAGAGAGACTGTCATGGTTGCTTTGCACGACAACCATGGCCACCTAGGGGTGGAAAGGACCTTCCAACTCGTTAGGAACCATTTCTATTGGCCCTGCAGGAGGGCTGAGGTTGAAGAATACTGCCACTCATGTGCACGATGCATCCAGAGAAAGACTTTACCCCATCAAGCTGCCCCAATGGGCCATCTGCAAAGTCAAAGCCCACTTGATCTAGTATGCATTGATTTTCTCTGCCTCGAACCCGACCTTAATGGACTAGGAAATGTTCTGGTAGTAACCGACCATTTCACCCGGTATGCCCAGGCCTTCCCAACCAAAGACCAGAAGGTCTCGACTGTGGCCAAAGTGCTTATGGAGAAATACTTCGTACACTATGGGCTACCACAACGGCTTCATTCAGATCAGGGAAGGGATTTTGAAAGTCGGCTGATCCGGAAGCTCCTGGATTCCTTGGGGATTAAGAAGACAAGGACTACCCCCTATCATCCACAAGGTGATGCTCAGCCGGAGAGGTTCAATCGAACCCTGCTCAGCATGCTGGGGACTTTAAGCAGTGAAAAGAAGCAGCATTGGAGCAACCACATAGCGGCAGTTGTGCATGCATACAACAGCACCACCAGTGACGCTACAGGGTACTCACCCTATCGACTTATGTTCGGAAGATAAGCAAGACTACCAGTAGATCTGGCCTTTGGCACTTTCATAGACCATTGTTCTGCTGCTTCCCACAAGGGATATGTTGATAGACTCAGACGCAATTTGAAATTGGCCTATGAACAGGCCCAGGCGGCCTCAGAGCAAAGGGGGGCCCGCAACAAGAAAAACTTTGATCTGAAAGTTAGGATTCAAGATTTACAACCTGGAGACAGAGTGTTGCTACGGAACTTGGGGGTCCCTGGAAAACACAAGCTTGCAGACAGATGGAGACCTGAACCTTATGTTGTTTGCAAAAGACTACTGGGCCTACCCGTTTACAGACTTAAACCAGAAGGGAAGGTGGGACCCTTGAAGACCTGGCATCGGAACCACCTACTCCCGCTAGCTGAGGCAGTTCGGATACCCCCTGTGATTCCCCTGAGCCAACTTCCACCCTGGATACTCCCAGACCAAACACTCGGTCCCAGACCCCTCAGATCGGGGATACAGAGATCTCGGAGATAAGTGAAGATGAGGGAGAAGAACTTGATTGGCTTTGGCCTTCCCAGGCCCCAGAAACTTCTGCTATTGATCTTCCACCTGAAGAAGACACCATAGACAGAACGCTGAATGCAGAAGCTACTGAGTTCGTTCCATCCAGTCCTTGGTCGGATTCTTGGGAGAGTGCCTATGACTTACTCCCAGAAGAAGATCCAAGGGAATCTATGTACCTCCCTGCTTCGGAGTCCAGTGCTCCCGAACCAGAGGAAGTTCCTAAGTCGGTTCCAGAAGAGGAGCCTGTTTTAACAGAAAGCCCAAGAGGACAGAGGAAGCGAAGAGCCATAAAGCCTCCCAGAAGATTAACTTACCCACAGATGGGGAGGAGTGCGGAAGACACTGTGGTTACTGCCAGGAGGAGTATGGAAGACCCTGATCCTCCCACTGTTCATTTAGTGGGGGTCAACCCCAACTCACTCTCTGGCACAGATAGGCAGGACACTAATGATAGCGTGACCTGTGGGCAGGGAAATTCACTGCCTCGTTTTTGGTGGGAATTTCCTCTGCCAACATCATACGAAACTTTGATTGATGTTGTACGTTCTGTAATTTAATGTTATGTTATCTTTGGGGACCAAAGAGTTTAAGTGGGGGGAGTGTGTAGCGGGGTCTCCTTTAAGGCCCCGGGACTATGTTACCCAGAACCCTGTTTGACCACCGCAGAGACTCATGGGAGGAACTATTTAAGAAGGAGGCGAGGCGGAGCTCGGCCTCTTTGGACACCGCGCTTCAAGCAACAGTCTTCCTGTGCGGATCTGCTGCAGTGCAAGGCCTGAAGCCTGGGGCCTTGCGCAACTTCTGAAGAGCCTTCCATCCCACTGCGGAGCCTGAGTGGCATCTGACTTGTCGAGTGAGGACATCAGTTGGATCGGGGACCCGATCGTGGCAGATGCTGTGTGCAGAGACACAGCAGATGGAAGTCCCGGACTGGGATCGTGTCCGGAGTGGTGAGCGAGCACTTGCTCAATCCAATAGACTGTACCGTGTTTAGGCCTATAGACTGCCTTGGCCCACCGATCGTTTGTTTGTTGTTCCACTGGAGACCAGTAGCAGGACAGAGTTAAAGGGTCTCCAGTATAGTGTTCCTTGTGGCTGCCTACTTTGTGGATTACAAAAATACTGTTTCATCAAGTGCACCACCGAAAGTTTGCATGCGAAGAAATCCTTAACCACTTCAACACCGGGCTTTTTTTACCACATCAATACCGGGCCTATTCTGGCACTTCTCTCCTACATGTACAAATCATCATTCTTTTGCTAGAAAATTACACACAACCCCCAAACATTCTATATGTTTTTTTAGCAGACACCCTAGGGAATAAAATGACGGTCATTGCAACTTTTTTTCTTGCACGGTATTTGCGCAATAATTTTTCAAACGCCTTTTTTTGGGGAAAAAAAATGGTTTCGTGAATTAAAAAATAACAAAACAGTAAAGTTAGCCCAATTTTTTTATAAAATATGAAAGATGATGTTACGCCGAGTAAATAGATACCTAACATGTCACGCTTTAAAATTGCGCACACTCATGGAATGGCGCCAAACTTCGGTACTTAAAAATCTCCATAGGCGACGCTTTAATTGTTTTTACAGGTTACCAGGTTAGAGTTACAGAGGAGGTCTAGTGCTAGAATTGTTGCACGCGCTCTAGCGCACGCGGCGATACCTCACATATGTGGTTTGAACGGCGTTTACATATGTGGGCGGGACTTACGTGTGCGTTCGCTTCTGATCGCGAGCTACCGGGGACAGGGGCGTTTTAATTTTTTTTTTTTTTTTACTTATTTATTTATTTTTTAACACTTATTTTACTTTTTTTTTTTTTAACACTTTTATTCCTATTACAAGGAATGTAAACATCCCTTGTAATAGGAATGTGTGTGACAGGTCCTCTTTATGGAGAGATGCGGGGTCAAAAAAAACCCACATCTCTCCTCCAGGCTGGAAAGTATGAGATCAGTGAAAAAATTTTCACCGATCTCATACTTACAAGCCGCAATGGCGGCTTTGTTTACATCTGAGGACCCGGGCGTAACGTTATCACATCGCGCCCGGGCCTCCGACGATCATAGAGATGACTGGTGACCATCTGGTCACCATTCATCTCTATGCTCGTCACGTGACCCACCAACGACGCCGGAAGATTCGCTCCGGGTCCCCGATCGCACGGGAGAGCCCGGAGAAGCACCGGATGGCGGCGGGAGGGGGGGATGTCCCCTCCCGCCGCCTATAAGAACGATCAAGCGGTGGAACCGCCGCTATGATCGTTCTTATGGTGCGCAGAATCGCCGGCACAAAAAATGGATATCTGAATGATGCCTCTAGCTGCAGGCATCATTCAGATATCCCCCCTCAAAGCAGAGGACGTTATATGACGTCCACCCAGGATGGGAGATCCCATCTGTGGACATTATATGACTATGAGCGGTAAGGAAGTGGTTAAAGAAAAGACTGAGATTTATTCTGTGTCAGGCCTGACCAGGGAGGGGAGATAGACTAGTGTTTTAGTGCGCCACAGGGCGCGTATACAATAATAGCTGCGCGTGGTGGATTACTGCGCTGCGCCATTATTGCGTGCTATACCTATTGCTGCAGGGCTCTGTAAGCAAGTTGTATGTGTTATGTTCTGCCTATGCCTTTTAAAACTAAAGTAAAACCGTTATACTTGATCTCTCGCATCAGTGTGTTGTCTTATTGCAAAGAGGTTACCCTTGCAATACTGTTTGATTGTGATACAAGTATAATCCCTAGACTAGCTGTGCCAGAGTGGGTCGAGTAAGATTGCCAGGGGTTGGCGGTGCTGTACACAGGGCCTGAAACAAAATCCAGCGGCTCTCTTAACTGGGGGTAGCGCTACACATGAATAATAACAATGTGCAGCAGCTCAAAATGTGAGACCACACATTCAAATAGGAACAAAAATAAAGTGGGGAGCTGCGCAAAGGATTGAATAAATCTATGTGAAATTGTATAAATCGAACATGAATTGATAAAAAATCTCATAAATCAATATGTGGAAAATCTAATAAAAAACATGCTCAAATCATGGAAAATAAATTGTTGAGAAAAATGTGTATATATAAACCATAGAAAAGTGTCCAGCCAATATTGAATTAGATAAACCAGTCCAATGATTAATTGTACAGTGCAAGCCACAATGGGTAGAAGTTGTGTGTAGAAGGAAAAAGGGTGAACCTCAATATTGCACCAATGAACACACGTGCACCACCACCTTAAAGGAGCACTAAAGCTTCCCTTTTTTTTGCCTAAAAATAACAAACATGTTATACTTACCTCCACTGTGCAGCTCGTTTTGCACACAGTGGCCCCGATCCTGGTCTTCTGGGGTCCCTCGGCGGCTGTCTTGGCTCCTCCCCGCAAGGACTCCACACCATAATGCGAGTGAGCTCGCATGGTGTGGAGTGATTGCGGGCGCGCTCCCGTGATACAGCGGCGGCCATAGCCGCAGACTGTATCACTCGGCCCCGCCCCCCGCGCGCCGCGTCATTGGATGTGATTGACAGCAGCGCCAGCCAATGGCTGCGCTGCTTTCAATCCATCCAGTGTAGCCAATCGGCGGCCAGGCTGAAAAACGAAGAGGATGACGGGGACGAGCATGGGACTTTCGAGGGGCCAGGTAAGAAAAACAGGGGCTCGGGGGGGGGGGGGGGCGGTATTGTCGAATGTTTTTTCACCTTAATGCATAGGATGCATTAAGGTGAAAAAACATGTAACTTTACTACTCCTTTAAGGATTATTCGCTTACCAGAGGCAAGCTGTAACAAGCCCATAAATATGGTCCTACTCCTCGTCTGTGACAATCTCCAATGCACGAACAGGCAAGCAGTCAGACTGGATAAACTCAATGTGCCAAGCAGCCGCGGAGATCAGCAAAAATTACCCAAGAATAGGGAAACACTCACATAGTGTGTACCGCTTGAGTAAAGAAATTTAATGACTAAAAGTGGTACCTTACAAAGATCGAAGCATAAAACATCCGTAAAAACAGTTGGAGAGCCGGCCGGCATGCAGTCTCCTGTCCAAAGTGATGACGTCAGCGCGTCTGCCTCCCGACGTACGTTTCGCTAACAGATAAAACTGGATGTTTGGGAAAACCAGTCAAAATATTTGTTACGTGTTCATTTAGTCTCACACGAAGAGGCCGCTTAGTCCTGCTCACATATTGTAACCCGCAAGGGCACTGCAGAAGATAAACGACCCCTTCGGTGGAACACGTAACAAAAGTCCTGATCTCAAATTCTAGTAGGGTACTAGTCGATGTGAATTTGTGAGTGCGTCTATGCGAGCACCCACTCAATGAGCAAACCCTGCATTTTCTACATAGATAAAAACCGGTCATATACTCGAAGAAACCTCTCCTAATTGGAGGGGGGTCTAAAATATTGGGAGCCACCCTACCTCTAAGAGATGGGGCACCCTTATAAATAACCCGTGGTTTATCTGGGAGCGTGGATATGAGAACCAAATCATTAGTAAGGATGTGCAAATGTTTACCAATAAGGTTCTTCACACTCCTATGCTGTAAAGAGTAAGTGGTGATGAAAGGAATAGAGGGTGACCTACCTCCTTTGGGTGATTTATCTCTCAACAATTCCTTTCTATCTAGAGTTTTCTGAAGAGAGGCGCTCAGATAACCCTTCTCTAAAAAACGTTTAGTCAGGACCTCAGCTTGAGACAGGAACTCTCTATTGTCTGAGCAGTTCCTCTTCAAGCGTAAGTACTGACTCTTGGGTACTGACTTGAGCCATGTTTCATGGTGGTAGCTCCCGATAGGAATATAGGAATTCCTATCGGTACTCTTGAAAAATGTTGAAGTAGTAAATTGGTTGTCCTTAATACCAATCCATAAATCCAAGAAATTGATTTCTGTCTGGCTTGCTTCAAAATTCAAAAAAATCCCTCTGGTATTCTGGTTTAACTCCTCGATGTAAATATCCAAATCACATCTATTGTTGAGAATCCCTTGTTCAAAACCCCTCTGAACTAGACTCTCCAAACCTAACCGGTATTTGGCTTTAGGGTCTGAAGGGAGTGGGGTGTAGGTGTCTTGATCCCCCAGAATCCTGCTCATCTCAATCAGATAATCTTTCTTATCTAAAATGATGATCCCACCCCCTTTATCAGCTGGCCTTATCACTATCTCTTTGCTTTCACATAGAGAATTGAGGCCATTGACCATATCACGATCAGATCTAGTTCTTTTACTAGGCAGAAGGTCTAAATCACGCAATACCACATCCTTAAAGGGGTTGTAAAGGTTTGTTTTTTATTTTCTAAATAGGTTCTTTTAAGCTAGTGCATTGTTGGTTCACTTACCTTTTCCTTCGATTTCCCTTCTAAATGTTTTTTTTCTTTGTTTTCTTTGTCTGAATTTCTCACTTCCTGTTCCTCCTCATTAAGCTGTTCAGTAAGCTGTTCTGGCTGACTAAACACCACTCGGATGATGGTGTGAAGTTTACTGGGGAGAAACAGGAAGTGAGAAATTCAGACAAAGAAAAAAAACATTTAGAAGGGAAATCGAAGGAAAGGGTAAGTGAACCAACAATGCACTAGCTTAAAGGAACCTATTTAGAAAATAAAAAACAAACCTTTACAACCCCTTTAAAGGTTTTGATAGATGGTGCTAATGCCCCCGGTGGATTAAATAGTGAAGCATTATGAAGGCCTGAATGACTAAATCCATCCGGGTTGCCAGAATCGGTCTGAATTGGGTTCAGCAACATGTGTCGTTTAATACTCAACCTGCGTACGAATTTATGAATATCAATGTAGGTTTGGAATTTATTCAACCCACGAGAAGGCGCATATTTCAGGCCCCTATCTAACACTAGTTTCTCGGGGTCAGTTAAAACAACTGTACTCAGGTTGAATATACCAGATCCTATTAAAGCTTTTTTCTTTTTAGATCGTATCTGTGACAGAACCCACTGTCACTGTGTGTTTTGGAAGGGACTGTGGGCTGGCCGCTTACCCACAGATTATGGCCCAGACTGAGAGACTGGGGGGAGAAGCTGGCATTGAGATAATGTAATGTAATGCTACATCCCTTCTCCCCCACCCCCCCCCTCTTGTTGCTGTGTTTAGCTGTGTTAAGTCATGGCTCATAGACAATGGTCTGGACTGCAGACATACCTCCGCAGGGGATGTGTATTGAAGGGCTGCCTGCTTACCATAATCCCTTTGTTTAACTGTAGTCTCTGTTTCAATGTTAAGTTCCCATTGGTTCTTCCTTGTCCCCTACCCCCCCTCTATGACAAGGCTAAGGGGAGTGTCCCTAACTGTGTGTAAAAGTGTATGTTTTGGATTTAATAAACTGTTAATGCTCTGCATGTTTAACCCTCAACACCTGTCTGGATTGTCTCGAGATTGAGGGGTTAAGGGCTGGGTATGGCGTATCTGCAGGCTGCGGGTGCGTTTGGAGGACAGGAGACACAGGTCTGGCGGATGTGCCCACCTGGGGTATTCGAGATCCGTCACAGTGGTGGCAGCAGTGGGGTGTCTCCTGCAGTCCGGGACATCCAAACCACCACCAGGATTCAAGATCCGGGCAGCCGCCTAGGAGCAATACGGGGACCGGCCAGCATGAGAGCGGAGTTCGGGAGGAGGCTGCAAGGCATGCGGAAGCAACATCGGGGACCAGTGACAGAGCGCACCATGCTCGGCTGGGAGGATGTGATCCGCTGGCAACTCTGGCATGAAATGCTAAGCCACGAGCGGCACCATCAGGGGAAGATCCTTCCCTCCTCCACAGAGATGTACTGGATGCAGTACCATGCGCGAGAGGTGTTCCTGAGGGAACGACCGCGAGATGAGTGGAAGACAGAGCTCGTAAGATTGGTCCAGGAGGAGATGAGGCTGGACGCCAGCTACAGAGCCCTCCGGTGGTTTGCGGCTCAACTGTGGCCAAGTACAGCAGATGGCAGCCCGACAGAAGGCGTTGGCTACGGCGGCGTGGGGCTGCTCCATCAAAAAATGTACGGAGACCCAGACTTTGGGAGCGATGAGGAGTGGCGGCTGGAAAATATCCTGGACTGCCGAGATGAGGTGCTGGACCTCCCCGAAGAGGCGTGTGACCTGGAGGAATTGGAGTTCCTGGTTGAGCAGGAATGGGAGCTCGAGATTGCCTACAAGCGGCTGTTTGACGGTAATCAGCAGCCTGGCATGGCTCCCGTTGCCTGGGACTGTCCTGGAGAAATAGCCGACAGTCACAAAGATGTGGAGCAAATGGGGCTAGGGGGGCCCCTACATTTTCCCGTCCTAACCGCAATGGAAGAAGCGGCGATGATACAGAGGGCACTGCGAGTGCTAGAATGCTGGAACGCACAGGAGGTTCCCCAAGCAGAGAGACAAGATAATAGCATAAAGGTCTCAGAAGGGGAAGTTGAGACGGGCGCTGGAAGGCTGGTAAATGGTGATCAGCAGCAAGTCGAGAGTATCGCATCTGGTGCCCCAGCAGAAGCGCTGGCTACAGGGCAGAGTGCCACTAGCCTCTGTCCAGCATCAGAAAAAGAGTTGGATCCGGAGAGTCTGAGAGATGATTTTCGTGAGCCGTTTCCCCAGCAGCAGATATCCCCAAAGGGAGTGGAGGAAGCAATTCTCCCTCCCCAGCAATTGGACACTACCCGAATGTTCATCCCCGCAGCAGAAGCGCTGGCTGCAGGGCAGAGTGCCGCTGGCCTCTGCCCACCCTCAGAGTTGGATCCAGGGAGTCCGAGGGATGACCTCAGTGAGCTGTTTCCCCAGCACTTGGACACTACCCCAGTGTTCATCCCCCCAGCAGAAGCGCTGGCTACGGGGCAGAGTGCCGCTGACCTCTGCCCACCCTCAGAGTTGGATCCAGGGAGTCCGAGGGATGACCTCAGTGAGCTGTTTCCCCAGCACTTGGACACTACCCCAGTGTTCATCCCCCCAGCAGAAGCGCTGGCTACGGGGCAGAGTGCCGCTGGCCTCTGCCCACCCTCAGAGTTAGATCCAGGGAGTCCGAGGGATGACCTCAGTGAGCTGGTTGCCCAGCACTTGGACACTATCCCAGTGTATATCCCCCCAGCAGAAGCGCTGGCTGCATGGCAGATTGTCACCGGCCCCGACCCAGCCCTCGGTAGGTTTTTGGAGGGTTTGGGAGACAGCCCCTGTCAGAAGTCGCCTCAGCAGCCGGTCACAGAACCAGGAGGGGAGAAAACCCTTCCCCCTCTCCAGCGGCTGAACTCTACCGTTGTATATGTCCCCCTAGCAGAAGCACTGGCTACGGGGCAGAGCGCTGTTGGCCTCTGCCCAGCATCAGAAAAAGAGATGGAGAGTCCGGGAGATAGTCCCTGCAAGATACCTCCTCAGCGGCTGGTAGCTACTCCAGGAGAAAAGCAAGTACCTTTTCCTCCCCAAATGCATAGCACTACCAGCCTACGTTCCCTACCAGCGGAAGTGCTGGCATCGGGGCAAAGGATAATTCAGCTCCCCTCAATATCTGCAACCCAGCCCCGGATCACGGGAGTGCGGACAGCTGTTCCCACTCTGCAGCGGCTGTTTTTTTTCACGGGAGACCGTATGTGCGATTTTGCTCCCCAGCGCCAGAGACTTACTTTTCCTTTTCCTGGTTGCCTGGGGTGGAAGTTTGTGACTAACGCAGGTCCAGACCAGTTGGGGGTCAGGAACCTGGTTAGTCTGTTTTTAAAAGGGGAGAAATGTGACAGAACCCACTGTCACTGTGTGTTTTGGAAGGGACTGTGGGCTGGCCGCTTACCCACAGATTATGGCCCAGACTGAGAGACTGGGGGGAGAAGCTGGCATTGAGATAATGTAATGTAATGCTACATCCCTTCTCCCCCACCCCCCCCCCCTCTTGTTGCTGTGTTTAGCTGTGTTGAGTCATGGCACATAGACAATGGTCTGGACTGCAGACATACCTCCGCAGGGGATGTGTATTGAAGGGCTGCCTGCTTACCATAATCCCTTTATGTTTAACTGTAGTCTCTGTTTCAATGTTAAGTTCCCATTGGTTCTTCCTTGTCCCCTACCCCCCCTCTATGACAAGGCTAAGGGGAGTGTCCCTAACTGTGTGTAAAAGTGTATGTTTTGGATTTAATAAACTGTTAATGCTCTGCATGTTTAACCCTCAACACCTGTCTGGATTGTCTCGTGATTGAGGGGTTAAGGGCTGGTTATGGCGTATCTGCAGGCTGCGGGTGCGTTTGGAGGACAGGAGACACAGGTCTGGCGGATGTGCCCACCTGGGGTATTCGAGATCCGTCACAGTACCCGTTTGTCCCCTCTTCTTCCTCTCTTGGGCCTCCCGAACGTTTGGCGCACTGATTCGATTTGTGAAAACCCCAATACTGGCCACCTTGATTGGATGGCCCAGGACTCTCACTAGTAGAGTGTTGGGATGGATTGAATGAACTCACTGCTCCTCTAGGGCTGATTAGGGATGAGCCGAACCCCCCCCCCCCCCGGTTCGGTTCGCACCAGAACCTGCGAACGGACCGAAAGTTCACGCAAACTTTAGAACCCTATTAAATACAATGGACTCGAACGTTTGAAATCAAAAGTGCTAATTATAAAGGCTAATATGCAAGTTATTGTCCTAAAAAGGGTTTGGGGACCCTGGTCCTGCCCCGGGGGACATGTATTAATGCAAAAATAACTTTTAAAAAAGGCAGTTTTTTTGGCAGCAGTGATTTTAATGATGCTTAAAGTAAAAAAAAATAAGTTAAATATTCCTTTGAATATCGTACCTGGGGGGTGTCTAAAGTATGCCTGCGAAGTGGCACGTGTTTCCCATGTTTAGTACTGTCCCTGCACAAAATGACATTTCTAAAGGAAAAAAAGTCATTTAAAACTGCTTGCGGCTTTAATGTAATGTTTGGTCCCGGCAATATGGATGAAAATCATTGAGAAAAATGGCATGGGCACCCCCCCCCCAGCCTACTACCAGCCCCTTTGGGGTCTTGTATGGATATTAAGGGGAACCCCGCCCCCAAATTAAAAAAAGGCCCTATATACTCTGAACTAGGGATGAGCTCCGCGTTCGAGGCGAACATACGTTCGACTCGAACATCGTGTGTTCGATTGTTCGACGAAGATCGAACGTTTTGGGTCGTTCGCGCCAAATTCGAGTGACGCGAACGGCCCAAAATCCCGGCGCTGTGATTGGCCAAGCATGCACTGTGACCCCGCATGCTTGGCCAATCACAGCGCCGGCAGTGAGGAGAGCCATAATTGGCCACAGGCAGGATGCCTGTGGCCAATTATAGCTCAGGGGGGTTTAGTACACGCCCCACACTATAAAAGGCCGCCAGCACGGCGGCCTTGTGTAGTGTGTTGGCGTGCAGGGAAAGACGTACATAGGCAGGGACAGTGTTAGAGAAATTGTGTGTAGGGAGAGAGAAGGATAGGTAGGGACAGTGTCAGTGATATTGTGTGTAGGGAGAGAGAAGGATAGGTAGGGACAGTGTCAGTGATATTGTGTGTAGGGAGAGAGAAGGATAGGTAGGGACAGTGTCAGTGATATTCTGCTAAACTTTGTATGCAGGGAGAGAGAAGGATAAGCGGGGACAGTGTCAGTGATATTTTTGCTAAGCCTCCTGCACAGTATACAACCGAAGCTAGCCCTTATTGCTGTGATTTCCTGTTGTGTAACACAGGCAGGCATCTGCAGCACTTAAAGCAGGCGTAGTGTGATTCCTGCAAAATATACACCTGAAGCTAGGCTTTTATTGCTCGTAGTTTTTTTTCTTTTGTGTTACACTAAGGGCTCTTTCACACAGGACGGATCAGTAATGATCCGCCCCGTGAAGCTCCGATTGCTCAGTGGGGATCGCTCCGTTGATCCCCGCTGAGCCGGCGGATGACTGGCCGGTTCCCACACACTGTGCAGGGACCGCCCTGTCAGAGCGCCGCTCTCCCCTATGGGGGGATCGGATGATGACGGACCGTAGAGTCCGTTGTCATCCGATCCGATCCGCAGACGGAAGGAAAAATAGGGTTTTCCTCCGTCACACTTTTGCGGATCGGAGCGGGTCGGATGTCAGCGGACATGTCACCGCTGACATCCGTGGCTCCATAGGAGGACATGTAGCATCCATTCAGGTCCACCTAAAAAACTGACAGGCGGACCTGAACGGACCCTCCGTGTGAAAGAGCCCTAACAGGCATCTGCAGCACTTAAAGCAGGTGTAGTGTGATTCCTGAAAAATATACACCTGAAGCTAGCCCTTATTGCTGTGTTTTCCTGTTGTGTAACACAGGCAGGCATCTGCAGCACTTAAAGCAGGCGTAGTGTGATTCCTGCAAAATATACACCTGAAGCTAGCCCTTATTGCTGTGTTTTCCTGTTGTGTAACACAGGCAGGCATCTGCAGCACTTAAAGCAGGCATAGTGTGATTCCTGCACATTATACACCTGAAGCTAGCCCTTATTGCTCGTAGTTTTTTTTCTTTTGTGTTACACTAACAGGCATCTGCAGCACTTAAAGCAGGCGTAGTGTGATTCCTGAAAAATATACACCTGAAGCTAGCCCTTATTGCTCGTAGTTTTTTTTCTTTTGTGTTACACTAACAGGCATCTGCAGCACTTAAAGCAGGCGTAGTGTGATTCCTGAAAAATATACACCTGAACGTAGCCCTTATTGCTCGTAGTTTTTTTTCTTTTGTGTTACACTAACAGGCATCTGCAGGGGCATATAAAAAATATATAATGTGGCGCTGTGAGAGAAGTAGTAAAAAACCCTACTTTGTGTATAGCACAATGGTGCACATAAAAATATGGTGTCAAACAAAACGTTTGTACACAATAGGTGTACACAAATGAATGTGATAAAAATGTAAGTGAATACTAACAGTGAAATAATTGGTATGGGGTATAGGTGCACAACAAAAACCAGCAATTAAACTGGAATATTGATCATACCCATAATAAACAAAAATAAAAATGAAAATATAATGTAGGTGGAGACAAACTCATATAAGGCGTCACAGATGAGTATGTAGAATAATGTCCAATCTTATCACATATGAAAAGAAGTTCATAGGTCAAAATCCAACAAGGAGCTGCATCGTTTGAAAATAGGTTTGAAGGGTGCATCTATCACATTTTCCCCTTTTTACATGGCTTGTTGCCGCCATATTGGTTTGGATTTCTTCCTTTTCAGGTTGGAAATACAGACCAGTGGTGCTGTCGGCATAAGGAAAGAGGTGTCTTGCAGATCCTGACTGTTCCTTGGGTCCACAGAGTAGACAAAGCTTTGTTGATCCACCACCGTACGGTGAGCTGGGTCCACTCTGTCCGGTAAGAGCATTTACTTCTCCCCCATTGGCCCAAGGTGAAGGCACTCCCGGGTGATGTCATATATCCTATATGCCTATAAAGAAAATGTGATAGATGCACCCTTCAAACCTATTTTCAAACGATGCAGCTCCTTGTTGGATTTTGACCTATGAACTTCTTTTCATATGTGATAAGATTGGACATTATTCTACATACTCATCTGTGACGCCTTATATGAGTTTGTCTCCACCTACATTATATTTTCATTTTTATTTTTGTTTATTATGGGTATGATCAATATTCCAGTTTAATTGCTGGTTTTTGTTGTGCACCTATACCCCATACCAATTATTTCACTGTTAGTATTCACTTACATTTTTATCACATTCATTTGTGTACACCTATTGTGTACAAACGTTTGGTTTGACACCATATTTTTATGTGCACCATTGTACTATACATGAAGTAGGGTTTTTTACTACTTCTCTCACAGCGCCACATTATATATTTTTTATACGTTCTATATATCCTATTTGATTTTATGTTTGGCTGCTTCATTTAGTATTTAGAGTTGGCGCAGTATTATTATTATTTAATCTGCAGGGGCATGTAATTACAATTATTGATCTAATAATTCACAGCAGGGCCCATTCCTGCGCCCACCAAGAGTAACTGTGAGGGCTTAAAGTGTTGTGGCAACACCACCACCAAAGGCCCAATTTTTCAGCCCCTGTTCAACAGGGCCATGTAATTACAATTCTTGATCTAATAATTCACAGCAGGGCCCATTCATGCACCCACCAAGAGTAACTGTGAGGGCTCACAGTGTTGTGGCAACACCAACATGCAAGGGGTAAATTTCAGCAGAGTATATACGGCAGGCCCCTACTTTCAAACATCCAACTTACAAACGACTCCTACTTGCAAACGGAAGGAGACAACAGGAAGTGAGAGGAAATCTACCCTTAGGAAGGGAAATTCTCTCCTGTAAGAGTTAATATGGGAAAAAGGTGTCTCCTCTCTACTGATGCTTTATCACCAATCCTTGTTTCAGTAAAAACCCCACTTTTCAAAAACAGTTGTCATTGGGATGGAAAGTGAGGCGAAATGTTCTGAACAGGGGCACAGACAGCAAAACAAATGTTACAGGGGTGATAACCCTTCCCTATGTTTTCCAAAAAGCTTAAAAATAGATTTTTTGGCTGGAGCTACACTTAAACAATGTACCTGTTCAAAATTAAAAAATAGATTCTACTTAAGAACAAACCTACAGTCCCTGTCTTGTATGCACCGCCTGTATACTGCTGTTCAGAGTATATAGGGACTTTTTTATTTTGTGTGCGGGGTTCCCTTTAATATCCATACAAGACCCAAAGGGGCTGGTAATGGGCTGGGGTAGGGGGGGGGGGGGTGATGGGGTAGCTATGCCATTTTTCTCAAAGATTTTCATTCATATTACCGGGATCAGACATTACATTAAAGCCGCAAGCAGTTTTAAATGGCTTTTTTTCTTTTAGAAATGTCATTTTGTGCAGGGACAGTTCTAAACAAGGGAAACACGTGCCACTTCACAGGCATACTTTAGACACCCCCCAGGTACGATATTTAAAGGAATATTTGACTTTTTTTTTTCACTTTATGCATCATTAAAATGACTGCTCCAGAAAAATCTATTTTTAAACTTTTTGGAAAACATAGGGAAGGGTTATCACCCCTGTAACATTTATTTTGCTGTCTGTGCACCTGTTCAGAACATTTCACCTCACTTTCCGTCCCAATGACAAATGTTTTTTGAAAATTTGGGGTTTTTATTGAAACAAGAATTGGTGATAAAGCATCAGTGGTGAGGAGACACCTTTTCCCCATATTAACTCCTACAGGAGAGAATTTCCCTTCCTAGGGGTAGATTTCCTCTCACTTCCTGCTTTCGCCTTCCGTTTGCAAGTAGGAATCGTTTGTAAGTTGGATGTTTGAAAGTAGGGGTCTGCCGTATATACTCTGCAGAAATTTGGCCCTTAGGTGTTGGTGTTGCCACAAGACTGTAAGCCCTCACAGTTACTCTTGGTGGGCGCTGGAACGCCCTGCTGTGAACTATTATATCAAGAATTGTAATTACATGCCATTGTTGAACAGTGGTAGGAAAAAATTGGGCCTTTGGTGGTGGTGCCGGTGCCACAACACTGTATGTCCTCACAGTTACTCTTGGTGGGCACAGGATTGGGCCCAGCTGTGAAATATTAGATCAAGAATTGTAATTACATGCCCCTGTTAAACAGGGGCTGAAAAATTGGGCCTTAGCCACTGGTGGCGGTGCCCAGAACCAAAAATGTTCTTACAAGTAGAGATGGCCTTGCGGTTCGCCCCGCAGTCGGTTCGCGGCGAACTTTGCGCGTTCGCTATTCACCGAACCGGCGAACATATGGCGCTATTCGCGGCCACCATATTCTTTTACATTGTGAAGAACTTTGACCCATGACAAATCCATCATGTGGTACAGGACAGCCAATTGAGACATTTCAGCACATGGACATACCCCCTACCTTATAAATAGACCTGATTTGGCTGCCATTTCACATTCTGTCTTTTGTCAGTGTAGGGAGAGGTTGCTGTGTGGAGCAGGGACAGATTGTAGTGATACAAATCGCTAACTAATATGTCCACAAAAGTCCTTTTAAGGACTGGTATAGGTGTACTATTGTTTGGTGTGCAGTATATAGGGGTGTAATACACTTATAATATACTTTCAAATATAGAAAGCATATTATAGTGCATTTGTATTGTGCAGCATTGTGACTGCTGAGCGATTCTGCAGCTGTCTTTTGTCAGTGTAGGGAGAGGTTGCTGTGTGGAGCAGGGACAGACTGTAGTGACACAAATCGCTAACTAATAGGTCCACAAAAGTCCTTTTAAGGACTGGTATAGGTGCACTATTGTTTGGTGTGCAGTATATAGGGGTGTAATACACTTATAATATACTTTCAAATATAGAAAGCATATTATAGTGCATTTGTACTGTGCAGCATTGTGACTGCTGAGCGGTTCTGTAGCTGTCTTTTTTCAGTGTAGCGAAACCCCCAGCTAAGAGAGCCGCTGGTATGATGTTTCGGGCCTGTAACACACCACTGTCAACCCCCAGCAATTGGCTCTACCCTCCCTTGGCACAGCTAGTAGGTGATGATAGGATTGTGAGACCTGTAAATTTAGGTCACGCAATCCGGCAATAAATGCACACAGTGATATTGTATAACTGGCACTGACCGTCCCCTCAGCAAAGTAATCACACCAACAACTTGTCTACTTAATCCTGGTACTTTTACTGAACAAAATGGTTAAGCAGATAAACTGTATACATTAGCATATGCAGAGCCCTGCAATAAAAGGTATTCAGCAAATAAACAGATATACAATTCTGTACACACACAACTAACAGACCCCGCTTGCAGCTCCCCTCCCTCGTGGGCAAGATGGCACCCAGTGGTGCACTTTTGGAGACAAATTGTAATCCACAGGAACGGGTACTTATAAACTTGAGGGATAAAGTAAAGTCACTAATGCTACTCAATGCACTGTCCCTCCGGTGTGCAGATGCAAACTCTAAATGGTGGGTCCCGAACAACAAACACTGGGCCTAGAGATCCTGTACTAATCTCTGAGCAGGTGCTCTCTCATCCAACCGGACCAGTCCACGTCCGTATTTTCTGTAGCTGTGTTTCGGTACACAGGTTCCACGACACCCGGGTCTTCGGTCCTCCTGGAAGTAGTAGATGGGCAGCAGGATGAGACGTCCCTCAGGCTCCTCAGTGGAAACGGAAGGCTCTTTGGAAGCACAAGGCCTAAACTTCAGGCCCTGTCAGGAACAACAGATTCAGGACAGAGTTCCGCTTGCTGGGCGAGCGATGTCCAAAGAGACCGAACTCCGGTCACCCCTCAGTTAAATAGCCCACCCCAGCAGTCCTTGCGCGGGGCAATGCACCCTGGGTATGGTAATCTCTGGGTTCTTAAAGCAACACCCCGCTACATCAGTGTAGGGAGAGGTTGCTGTGTGGAGCAGGGACAGATTGTAGTGACACAAATCGCTAACTAATAGGTCCACAAAAGTCCTTTTAAGGACTGGTATAGGTGTACTATTGTTTGGTGTGCAGTATATAGGGGTGTAAAACACTTATAATATACTTTCAAATATAGAAAGCATATTATAGTGCATTTGTATTGTGCAGCATTGTGACTGCTGAGCGGTTCTGCAGCTGTCTTTTGTCAGTGTAGGGAGAGGTTGCTGTGTGGAGCAGGGATAGACTGTAGTGACACAAATCGCTAACTAATATAGGTCCACAAAAGTCCTTTTAAGGACTGGTATAGGTGTACTATTGTTTAGTGTGCAGTATATAGGGGTGTAATACACTTATAATATACTTTCTAATATAGAAAGCATATTATAGTGGATTTGTATTGTGCAGCATTGTGACTGCTGAGCGGTTCTGCAGCGATACTACAACTACAAAGAGTGACAAACGCAATTAGAAAAAAGTATTATAACTGGTGTGATAGACCAGTGGCCCCCCAAAACGACAGATTGAAGCGGGGTGTTATATACCTTCTTCCACATATACTGCGCTTCTCTAGAGACTTTTGTCACAGGGTCATTTAAAAAATGACAGGCAGAGGAAGAGGCAAGCCCTTCCGTAAGGATGGTAGTGGTAGGGCAGGAGCACCAGGCCAGAGACAAAGTGGGAAGTTGCAGAAGGTGCGTTCGATTACGTCAAAGGACGCACCAGACTTGGTTGAGTGGCTCACTCAGCCTTCCTCTTCTGCACCCTCTTCATCCTCTCTATCTGCACCCTCTTCACTCTCTGCTGTGTGCACCCCCAAAGACACTACCACCAACCCCACCACCACCATATACCCTCCGCTTGAGTCACAGGAATTATTTTCCGATCCATCACAAGACATTTCCGATGCGCAGCCATTCTTGCCATTGGATCAAGAAGAGGAGGTAGCAACAACCACCACTCAGCAGTCTGACGACAGTACCCAGATCAGCCCAAGGAGGTTGGTCCCCACTGTTGCTGCACAGCATGCCAACGTCTCACCTGGCATGTCGAATAGGTTCTGGGGATCTTGGGCGGCGCAGCGGAAGAGACGGTAGCAGCGGAAAAGGAGGAGTCAGCCGAGTAGAAGAGAGAGGATGGAGTAGTAGGAGGAGGAGAAGAAGAGTCAGGCCTGCATGCAATCCGTGGCGGTAAAACCAATTCTACACGGGTGCCACGGGTTACATGCTTGACAGCCGTCAGAAGGTTCACCCAGTGGGCAGTAAAAGTTATATACCTTCCCTGCCCGTGTTTGCTAGACCACGTGTCTGTGGTCAGATGTATCTTGGCACCGACACTGTGTGCCAGAGATACATTCACTTGCCGCTGAACATGGCCATATAGCTCTGGGATGCCCTTCTGCGAGAAATATTTCCTTCCTGGGACCTTCCATTGTGGTGTTCCAATGGCCACAAATTTTCGAAAGGCCTCCGAGTCCACCAGTTTATATGGCATTAGTTGGCGGGCTATCAGTTCCGACAAGCCAGCGGTCAACCGTTGGGCAAGAGGGTTATCCGGCGTCATAATTTTTTTACGCTCGAACATTTGGCCCACGGAAGTCTGCCTTTTTCCAGAAAAACGTGAGGACGGCATGATGGAAGGTGGAGTGGAGGACAATTGTGAGGAGAGAGGAGAAGGAGAAGTAGAAGAGGCTGGACGGTGAGAGCCTGGAGTGTGGCTTTGTGGGCTCTGACGGCGTTGCTCCCACTGGGCTCGGTGATGGGAGTTCATGTGCCTTCTTAAGGTGGTCGTCCCTAGGTGAGTGTTGGGCTTACCGCGACTTATGCGTTGACTGCAAAGGCTGCAGATGGCAACACTATTGTCAGCAGTGATAAAAATCGTGATGGTGGCTGCGCTGTAGTGAATAAGATTAAGTAAATAAAGGGGGGGGGGGGCGGGGGAATTGGGAATGTGAGGGGAGGGAAGAAAAGGGGGGGTGATAAATAATCAGTCTGGAAACTGGCTAGGTAGTGATAATGTGCAATGTGCACAGTGACACAAATATGCGTAAAATGAAATAAATAAACAACTACTGGTTACAAAATGGGTCCTAAAGTACCCAACTTTACATTTCTCAAATGTGAGTGTTTTATCTGCTTTTAAATAAACGCCACCCAGTGGTTACCGATCTACACTATATTTTTTTCTTTTATCCTGTTTAAACTCTGTGACTGCCGCCGCCGCCGCCATCTAATGCCGCGTACACACGATCAATTTTTTCGACGGTGAAAACACCGTCGAGAAAATCGACGTTAAAAACGAGGAACAGCTTGTTCCCCCCACACATGGCCGTTTTAAATGTCATTTTTTTTTTGGTCGAAAAAAACGACCGTGTGTGGGCTCCGCGGCAGTGTTTCCCTATGGGAAACGCTGCCGCGGAAAACATGTCGAAAAAAACGACGAGAAAAATTAGAACATGTTCTAATTTTTCTCGTCGTTTTAATGCCGTTTTTCTCGTCGAAAAAAACGACAGAAAGCCCACAGACTATCGTTTTTCGTGTGTACGCGGCATGAGGATCGCACTGAGCGCATTACACATACCAATCCATCTCCCTATTGGTATGAGCGTGGTGCTCGTTTGGATTGAGGTCCACGCTCACTACACATCAAGCAACCCAATGAGCGATATGGAAATTGAGTCCTAAAGACTATCATAAGGACGATATATAAATTCTCCACCACAAAGATCTGCTTCATACTGCCCCCTCCCAGCAGGGAGGTAAGTTGGGTTTGATCACTGGGTGGACGCCATATCAAGACTTTCAAGCACATCCTTGGTGATGGGACTCTTTTTATATATGACTGTATTCACATTTAATATTCATTTATAATACAAACTTTTTTTGCAACGCTTGGAAGCCTTAATTAGGAGCCTTTATCAGGATCTGTTTCAGGAATCCTCCTTCCTTATTTGTTTTGCTCACTGATGCTTTTAGCACGTTTATGTTATTCATAGACATTGTTTTCTGACTATTGCATTTACCTTAGTGATTCACATTTGTTTTTATGTTTGTATATTAATAGTCACGTTTGTGCATCACAGGATTGCCCAGACACTTGTTTCCATTAGCTTTTACGATTTTGTAATCAGTAGCCATTTGCACACTATTATTTTATACATATTTGTGTCACTGGGCATATTGTACACCATTACCACTTAGTTGGTCTCCAGTCTGTGATTATCAATCACCAGCTCCCCACTTTTTTCCCACTTCCCCCGCCCCCCTCCCCCCTTTCCCTTTAGCTCTATCATATTTGATTCACCACAGTCTAGCCACCACCATGTCAGTGTTGTTTACTGTAGATTTGGACCAGACCCTCTGATGACTGCTGTAGGACCCATTTTGTAACCAGTAGTTGTTTATTTATTTCATTTTGCGCATATTTGTGTCACTGTGCACATTGCACATTATCACTACCTAGCCGGTTTCCAGACAGTGATTATTTATCACCCCCCTTTTCTTCCCTCCCCTCACATTCCCAATTCCCCTGCCCCCCCCCCCTTTATTTACTTAATCTTATTCACTACAGCGCAGCCACCATCACGATTTTTATCGCTGCTGACAATAGTGTTGCCATCTGCAGCCTTTGCAGTCAACGCATAAGTCGTGGTAAGCCCAACACTCACCTAGGGACGACCGCCTTAAGAAGGCACATGAACTCCCATCACCGAGCCCAGTGGGAGCAACGCCGTCAGAGCCCACAAAGCCACACTCCAGGCTCTCACCGTCCAGCCTCTTCTACTTCTCCTTCTCCTCTCTCCTCACAATTGTCCTCCACTCCACCTTCCATCATGCCGTCCTCACGTTTTTCTGGAAAAAGGCAGACTTCCGTGGGCCAAATGTTCGAGCGTAAAAAAATTATGACGTCGGATAACCCTCTTGCCCAACGGTTGACCGCTGGCTTGTCGGAACTGATAGCCCGCCAACTAATGCCATATAAACTGGTGGACTCGGAGGCCTTTCGAAAATTTGTGGCCATTGGAACACCACAATGGAAGGTCCCAGGAAGGAAATATTTCTTGCAGAAGGGCATCCCAGAGCTATATGGCCATGTTCAGCGGCAAGTGAATGTATCTCTGGCACACACTGTCGGTGCCAAGATACATCTGACCACAGACACGTGGTCTAGCAAACACGGGCAGGGAAGGTATATAACTTTTACTGCCCACTGGGTGAACCTTCTGACGGCCGTCAAGCATGTAACCCGTGGCACCCATGTAGAATTGGTTTTACCGCCACGGATTGCATGCAGGCCTGTCTTTTCTTCTCCTCCTCCTACTACTCCATCCTCTCTCTTCTACTCGGCTGACTCCTCCTTTTCCGCTGCTACCGTCTCTTCCGCTGCGCCGCCCAAGATCCCCAGTACCTATTCGACATGCCTGGTGAGACGTTGGCATGCTGTGCTGTGTCTGTTGTGCTTGGAAGCCAAGAGCCACACTGGCCCTGCACTCCTTTCAGCTTTGCATTCACAGGCAGATCAGTGGCTAACACCGCTCAATTTGACAGTTGGTAAAGTGGTGTGCGACAACGGTGCCAATCTGCTGAGCGCATTGAAACAGGGCAAAATTACACACGTGCCATGCATGGCACACGTCTTGAACTTGGTCGTGCAGTGATACGTTGTCAAATACCCTGGGGTCCAGGACATCTTGCGGGAGGCAAGGAAAATCTCGGCCCATTTCAGAAGATCTTACATGGCCATGGCTCATCTTGCTGACATTCAGCAGCGACACAATCTGCCCGTCAGACGTCTTATTTGTGACTGCCTGACGCGATGGAACTCAACCTTGTATATGCTTGATAGGCTGCTCCAGCAGAAATGTGCAGTTAACGACTACCTGTACGAACTCTGCGGCAGGACAGGTTCTGGCGAGCTTGGTTTTTATTCACCGCGCCAGTGGCTGCTCATGCGCGACGCATGCAGACTTCTGCGGCCATTTGATGAGATCACCAAACTGGTCAGTCGCAGCCATTGCGCCATCAGTGACATCGTACCTTACGCCTTCTTTATGGAGCGTGCATTGCGTCGTGTCATTGATCAAGCCGTCGAGGAGCAGGAGCAGGAAGATGAGGAAGTCGCAATGCTGGATGAATTCCCAGGGGGGGCTACTCCATCTGAGACAAGTCAACAACAGGAGTCTGAAGAGGAGGATGGTGCCAGGTCGGATGAGGAGGAGCAAGAAGAGCATGCTTTAAACCTTTCTGGGATCCCTGTTGTTGTCCGTGGATGGGGGAGGAGAATGAGGACGACATTATCCTGGATGATGAGCAGTGGCGGCCCGTCCATAGGGGGCGCCCGGGCGCCGCCCCCCCCCCCCCCCCCCCTCCTGTAGTCAAAAAAAATACATTTTTTTTTTTTGGCCCCTTTAAGAAAAAAAAAATTCAAAAAAAAATGTCTTTTAGGTAAGTGCACTTGAGCGCCGGACACCAGTGCCCTATGGGAAGCACCACGTCAATGCAATCACGAGATTGCAGACGTGGCGCTTCATTTGCGAGCTTTTAACCCGCCTTGCGGCGCAATGCAAAGCGCCGATTAGCTTCCGCCCGTAGAATCACTATGGGCGCCGGGCGGGAGCATTGTTGTTTACTTGCACAGCTGTTACTTCCGGTTTCGTGGAATAGACGAAAACCGGAAGTGACGTCACGTCGGCAGCTCCGTTCTTTGCATGGTCTGAGTGGAGCTGCAAGCAAGCAGGTAAGAAGACTACAGGTGCGGCTTTTAACATGTTAAAAAACATGTAGCTTCCCGGCACAGTGTTGTGTAAAGAGCAGGAGGTATGATTGTTAAACCTTTTTTGGTGGGGATAGCATCTGGACAATCAGAATGCACACTGCTTTGTGCAATATAAGAGAGATGATTGCTAAAGCTATAGGTAGTACTGTATTACCAGGTGTGGCTTTTAACATGTTATATATTTTCCTGGGCCCCATCAAGTCAACAACGGAGCCCAGGAGATGACAGTACAGGAGGGACTTTTTTTCCATTTTCGGGCGCAGGCAGATAAGCATGTAGCTCTGCACAGTCCCGGCCAGCCGCCCATCACTTTCTATGCCTTCCCCTATGGCGGATTGATTCCTATGTAGATCCGGACCGCTCCTCTCCCCCATGTGCTGGCGCTGAAGCCTGAGAGACTCATGCGAGGCAGTGACTGGCAGCGAGTGGAGGTGCACAGGCAAGCAGCCCCCTGCACTCAGTGACACTGACACAGCATCACACAGGCTACTCTGTAATTAAGGTACAGTCCCCAGACTCCCTGCTGTGTGCTTGTGATCATTATCATGATCAAAGCACAGCAGGTGCTGTATGGCTATGTCATTGTGTCATATGGTTGTTGTTGGGGTTGCCACCTGTCCGGGATTCACCCGGACAGTACGGGTTTAGAGTGATTTTGAGTCATGTGTCTGGGTCTCCTTCCGCCTTGAACCCGGACACATGATCCAGACCTCACTGTGGCTCAGAGCTCCGTCTGTTCAGCTTGGGGCCAGGGCAGGAACATTACTAGTGTTTATCGGGCACAGGTTCTTATCCTAATACAGCAGAGTCCCGACACCCGCTTCATAGAGTGCACTCGAACCCTGGACAACTTTACAGAGAGGAAATGACCGCTAAAGAAGACCGCTGCCAGTCCGCTCTGGCCAGTGGTGCCCTGTCAGTGTTCGGGTGTCAGTGGAGAATTGGAGGACAGCGCGCTGGATCAGGGATGGGAGCTCCATGATCGGCCGATCAGCATGTATGCCGTTTATCACACAGACAGCTGACCGGGAGCAGACCCTGCAAGAGTCTAGCCACAGAATCGGCTACAGCTGGGTAAGAAACACACTGACCTGAGGAGGGAGGGGGAGACCGGGAAATTCTTAGGATTCTTTGCTATCACCTCTGTGTTGTTGTGATGATCGGGAGTCAGGGCCGCACGCCAGCATGACACACAGTGTCCTGCATATGAACGAGAATAGTGTGTCCCCTCCACATGTAACTGTGCCTACCCCCTCCCTGTCACTCTGCCTACCCTCTCCCTGTCACTCTGCCTACCCCCTCCCTGTCACTCTGCCTACCCCCCTCCCTGTCACTCTGCCTACCCCCTCCCTGTCACTCTGCCTTCCCCCCTCCCTGTCACTCTGCCTTCCCCCCTCCCTGTCACTCTGCCTACCCCCTCCCTGTCACTCTGACTGCCCCCCTCCCTGTCACTCTGCCTACCCCCCTCCCTGTCACTCTGACTGCTCCCCTCCCTGTCACTCTGCCTGCCCCCCTCCCTGTCACTCTGACTGCTCCCCTCCCTGTCACTCTGCCTGCCCCTGTCACTCTGACTGCTCCCCTCCCTGTCACTCTGCCTGCCCCTGTCACTCTGACTGCTCCCCTCCCTGTCACTCTGCCTGCCCCTGTCACTCTGACTGCTCCCCTCCCTGTCATTCTGCCTACCCCCCCTCCCTGTCACTCTGCCTACCCCCCCCCTGTCACTCTGCCTACCCCCCCTCCCTGTCACTCTGCCTACCCCCTCCCTGTCACTCTGCCTACCCCCCTCCCTGTCACTCTGCCTACCCCCCTCCCTGTCACTCTGCCTTCCCCCCTCCCTGTCACTCTGACTGCCCCCCTCCCTGTCACTCTGCCTACCCCCTCCTTGTCACTCTGACTGCTCCCCTCCCTGTCACTCTGCCTGCCCCCCCCTCCCTGTCACTCTGACTGCTCCCCTCCCTGTCACTCTGCCTGTCCCTGTCACTCTGACTGCTCCCCTCCCTGTCACTCTGCCTGCCCCTGTCACTCTGACTGCTCCCCTCCCTGTCACTCTGCCTACCCCCCCTCTCCCTGTCACTCTGCCTACCCCCCTCCCTGTCACTCTGCCTACCCCCCTCCCTGTCACTCTGCCTACCCCCCCCCCTCCCTGTCACTCTGCCTACCCCCCTCCCTGTCACTCTGACTGCCCCCTCCCTGTCACTCTGCCTACCCCCCTCTCTGTCACTCTGCCTACCCCCCTCCCTGTCACTCTGCCTACCCCCCTCCCTGTCACTCTGACTGCCCCCTCCCTGTCACTCTGCCTACCCCAACAGGCTGCACACACCTACGAAGTGGACATTGGGTCTCTGAACTGCTTCACAAGCATTAGACTACTTGTGCCTGATAAACATTGAACAGTGCAGAGAAACACAGAAGGTGAGTGCTTGAGCCCAGGGGTTAAATAGTCCTGTTCCTTCCCCTGGCCCCCAGCTGAATCCACAGAATATACTGGAAGGGCTCATTTACACATGTGGTGCCCTCTGAAGAGCAATCCACATTTGTATTGCTCTTCAGAGGGTATTTGACAGGCAGGAAGGAGGTGTTATTTCACCACCTCACCACCTGTTTAAACCCCAGAGCATCGCCCTGCAATTTAATGCATTGCACATGGATGCGGGAAGCCCCCATTCCCTTGGATGGGCTACATTCGGCAGGCATTATTGCTCACTGAACCCAACAGTGCAGACATGTTTCCTGCACTTTGGCTGTGGCAAGTGTACACCCCCCTCTGCTGCCTTTTCAGCTTAAGGGTAATGGGTTGGGTAGCAGGTAAAACACAGCTCAACCTCAAATTTTTACTGTCCCCAACCACACGTGTAAACTGAGTCGCAAGGCACTCTGAAAAGTGATCCATAATGGATCATGTTTTAGAGGTATTTGAGCGGTGGTGAAAAAGCATTATGTTGCCTCCTCACCACCTGTTTTTAACCCCTAAAAACCAATACCACTGTGCTGTAGCCATGTGCATTGCACACAGTTGCAGTGCAGCTCCATTCTGGTTAATAGGTTGAGTTATGCAAGCGCAGTGCCGTACACCACTAAAATGTTCGGGTTTGGCTTGAAGAAAAGGTGGCAACCCTATGTACAGCTATAACAAAGTCAGCACCCAACAACCATATGACACACTGTGACAGAGCCATATAACACCTGCTGTACTGTGATTATGATAATGGTGATGATCGCAGTGAGATGCTAGTTTATATTTGTGTGTGCGCGCGGGGGGGTAAAAACAAGCAGCTGAGCTACGTTTTTACCACCCCCAACCATTTTCCTTAAAGAACCTTTCAGCCAAGCTTTCCAATTAGGGACGCCTCTCAGTTTTTCAAGCGGACCTGTTTGAAAGCTCCATGGAGGTCTATGGGGCGGAGCCAGAGCGGGACATGGGTTAGGGAGCAGAGCGGAGCATGTTTCCTGGCAGAAAACAGCAGGCACAGCACAAGTACCCGCTCATCATCAGTGCTGCAAGGACGGAATAAGAGGCTCAGGAACAGCAAGCACCACTTTGCCAGTTCATAGGCTACACCGATGGACACTGATAGACTGCATAGGTGGACACTGATGAGGTGGCACTGATAGACTGCACAGGTGGACACTGATAGACTGCACAGTTGGACACTGATAGACTGCACAGGTGGACACTGATAGACTGCACAGGTGGACACTGATGAGGTGACACTGAGAGACTGCACTGGTGGACACTGATGAGGTGGCACTGATGGGCACTGTTGGTTTACACTGATAGGCAGCACTGGTGGGCACTTATGAGGTGGCAATGATGGGCTGCTCTGGTGGGCACTGATAAGGCTGCACTGGTGAATACAGATTAGGTGGCACTGATAAGCAGCACTGGTGGGCACTGATAGGCTGCACTGGTGAACATGATGAGGTGGCACTGATAGGCAGCACTGGTGGTTTACTGATGGGCTCCACTGGTGAGCACTGATAGGCTGCACTGGTGAGCACTCATGAGGTGGCCCTGATGGACACTGATAGGCAACACTGGTGGCACTGATCAGCTGCACTGATGAGACTGCACTGATGAGGCCATACTCATGAGGCTGCATTGGTGGGCACTGATAGGCTGCACTGAGGAGGCTGAACTAATGGGCATTGATAAGGCTGCACTGATTGGCAATAACGAGGCTGCACTAATTGGTGGCATTGATGGGCACTGATAGGCCATGATTTGTGATGCTGGGGCTGTATACTCTTTCCTGTGATGCGGGAGCTATATACTCTGTGCTGTGATGCTGAGCTGTATAATCCTGACTCTATGAGTGGAAGCAAGTGGAATACAGGGGACAGAGTGGGTGGATTCTATAAGGGGTGTGGCTTATGAGAAGTGGGAGGGGCCAAACATGGAGGGGCGGGGTCTTGCGCCCCCCATCCTAAAACTTCACCAGCCACCACTGATGATGAGCAGGAGCCAGGCCACCACACTGCTTCCATTTTAGTGCAAATGGGGGCCTTAATGCTCCAGTGTTTTAAGAGGGACCCCCGTATAAAAAGCATAAAGGGTAAGGACCAGTACTGGATGGCAACGTACTTAGACCCCCGGTACAAACAAAAAATGCCGGAAATGTTACCACCATCACAGAGGGCTGTCAGAATGGAGCACTTCTAGGCCTTGCTTAGAGAAATGCTGCATTCTGCTTTGGCGTGCGCTGGCAGAGGAATTTCCACTCACAGAGAAACAGTTGCGGGTACCAATCCAACAGCGCCTGCAAGAAGAGGGCGGTTTGAAGATGTGTTGGTCACTTCTGATATCAGATCATTCTTTCAGCCGACCCATCGACAGCTGTCATCCGGATCCAGCATCAGGGAACGCCTAGACCGACAGGTGTCCGACTACATCGGGTTAACGGCTGATGTGGACGCTCTGAGAAGTGATGAACCCCTGGACTACTGGGTGGGCAGGCTTGACCTCTGGCCAGAGCTTGCACAATTTGCAATGGAACTGTTGTTTGCTCCTTGTCCAGTGTCCTGTCCGAAAGGACGTTCAGCACAGCAGGGGGGATCGTGACCGATAAGCGCACTCGCATAGCTCACAACAGTGTTGACTACCTCACATTTCTAAAAATTAATGAGGCATGGATCTCGGAGGAATTCAACACATGTGACCAGTAGACCATGTTTGATTCAAATTCCTCATGACAGGCCACAAATATCCGCCACCACCCATAACAATTCATGGTCCCTGTCTTAGGTAAATACAGCGGCATAAAAGGCCTTTTATGTCCGTTGAATGCCTAATTTTTTGGGGAATGTAATGGCCGAAACTTATTTATCCTGTGAATGCCTAATGTACCTCCAGCCACAGAATACAAAGTTCTTTGCTGTCAGGTGAACGCCTGTTGGCTAATTTTTGGGGCCTGTACTGGCCGACACTCACTTCTTTATCCAGGCTGTGAATGCCTCATTTTTCAGACTGGAATTTAAAAATCAATGGGTCTGTAAACGTTCCGCTAAATTGTGGAATGGATGCAGACCCTTTTTTACAGACGTGTGAATGGACCCTATATGTATTTGACATGTATTTACTGGCTGCTGTCAGTTCTGGCTGATTTAGGCCAAGCTATTACACTAAAACCGAGCAATATTACAAAAAACAAAAAACACGTTTTAACTGTATAAACGATTTATATAACTTATAAAAAATAAAAATAAAAGGATCATCTCCTGCACCCCCTTCATAGCCTGGCCTTGCCTCTCCTCCATGCGCTCATGAATTGACGAAATTTTGCAGATAAAAAAAGAATGCTTGTCGATTCGCTTAATACTTCTGGTATGTCAGTGTCCATGTTGTGGGACTATGTGTGCACAGCTAGTAAGTATTTTGTGGCTGCAAATATGACCTGGGGGTTTTTCATGTTCGCCTTCCATTAAAATGAATGGGACCCGCCCCGAACCTGCGGTTCGCGAACATTTGTGCACATTCGCGCGAACGCGAACCGTCCCATCAGATGTTCGTCCATCGCTACTTACAAGCTATCAGCATGATCATTGAGGAGGAAGAGGATAGTCACACAGCATAACAGGATAGTCACTCAGCATCAGCATAGGCAGTCTTGAGGGGATCTGACATTTCAAAAAATAATTATTCGGTTACATCAGCATCAGGTGCTTGGTAGCTGGTGGTGATCCAAGACTGATTCATTTTTATGAAGGAAAAGCGTGAAAAGATAGCTCAAAAATAGAGATACCTGGGGGTCGGACTTTGAAGGCAAGGACACATAAGATAAACAAAAAAATATTTTATTTATAAAAGACAAGACAGAAACTATAATAGAGTAGATTAAAACACTGTATACGAGATGATTGTACAGATGTGGTCCCTGTGTGCGTCTACGCGTTTCGCCGTGAGGCTTCTTCAGGACGAACAGTGATAGTAGGTAAACACGCCTTACTATCTGTAATACAACATATTACATGAAAAAACATGTGTATACATAATCAAAAAAAAACAACATATAGTGAGCATAAAAAAGAAGGATTTTATCTAAAATGTGCTCAACAGACAGGTGGTCATAGCAAGTAGAACTCTCATAAATACCTTGGGAGCAGGAGGGTATAATATATATTATCCCTTGATCAAAAAGTTTTTTTGTATATATTATTTTATAAGCAGGCCCAGAACCGTTGTAGTGAGCGCGGAAACAATTCACATCTGCAGATACAAATAGTAGTAAATAACCCTCAGTAAAGAATATATATATACACAAAAAAGAATAACAGATATAGCTCATAGAGCTTAGATCATATCTATATTTGATTAAATATAATGGCGTAAACAGCAAATACCTCGCAGAAAAACAGGATGAAATTTCAGGTGCTTCTTAGAGCAAAAGGCAGCTAGAGACGAAAACCTCAAGACTCAGCGTACCAGCTGAAATAGCAGCTAAGACATGAAAATAATACATAAATCAATAGATGAGCAGCTATCCATTAAGTGCTATATGCAAGGGATACGTAAGAAGTACTTACTCTGTATGCAGAAAAAGACTGCATGGGGACACCAGTGAGCAAAATTGAGCCTAACAAAGTAATGCAGCCAAGCGTGTATGGGAAACAAGTAGATCCCTTAGATCCAGCCAGAATTGTAAGCAAAAAGTAGATCAAGCCCTCTAGAAAGATATAAGTAAATATGTACTATGACTAAAGAGAATACACAGTCAGAGATTTATACAGAGCAATGGCTGCAGTTTGCTAGATGTATACTTACAGTGGCCACGGATAGTATAACACGCAGATGTCCCCAGGAGACAGCAGGATGCTGTACACATCCCCTGGGGCAGAAGACATCATTTAAATAGCCTCAAAACGCCCGCGAAAGTAAAATCGCGGCACCGGGTGATGACATAATAGGCAAGCGCCATAAAAATGTCAGTGGGTAATGTGCCAGAAAGAAAAATGGCGATCCGAGTTATCGCGCATGCCCACTAGCGCCACGGGGCCGAAATAAGCACTGGTTAGCTAAGATGACAGAACAAAAGCGGGTGGTCATCCATCTGAAATGTAAGAGGAAGCTGGTAATGCTGTTAGCTGCCCGAGGTCGCCCCCGAGTGGTCAGAAAATATAAAGAATCATATTAGACCAAGCAGAATAAATAAATAAATCAACACATTTGGCTGACAATGGAGGTCTCCCCCCAGTGGTCAAAAAACAGAATTACGCCGGGAAAAGAATAAGTGTAAAATGAATGTGATATAGCACAGAAAAAAAAGAGAGCAGCTGAATGTTAAGCATGTCAACGGACATATTGTGATAAAAGATATGCATGAGGCTAAACAAGCGTTGACCAAAAGTCTGTAGAGTATTAGACGAGCAAGACAGAAAATTCCTTCTTAACATTTAAAATAACAATACATAGAACTGTCTATGCAATCAGGTAAGTGTTTAGATTGTCTATCAGTACTCCAAATCAGGAGTTAAAGTATGTGTTCAGATAAATGAATTCATATATACACTATCCAGTAATGTCCTAGTATAATTAATTTATATTATATAATAAATTAATGAAGTATGGTAAAAATATACCAGAGATTGGGTTTTATTATCCCCCAGTACATCGCTATTCACAGGGCTATATACTAATCCCTATAATGGGTATTATGTAAGAGAGATTGTTATGGCAAAGCAGTGATATCTATATAAAATAGAACAATGCATAACAAGAAAAGGGAACAGTCATGTCAGGAAATAAAACAAGATAAAACAAAACACAACAGGAACAAAGTAGATGTAGCACTATATCTGAATAGGCAAGCTATCGAACAAGTCATGGTTTATAGGAACGGTTTGAAACTGAGCATATCGTTCATACCAGGGTGAACAGTAGCTCGTAAATTATATACCCATTTGGTTTCGCACTGCAATACCCGTTGGTCAAAGTTTCCACCTCGAGGGTCTTCATAGACTCGGTCGAGGGCGGCAAATTTGAACACAAGTGGCTCGTACTTGTGTCTGAACGCTACATGGTGGCCCATAGTGGTGTTTAGTAAGCCATTTGTTGCATAGTAGACATGGTCCTTCATTCTCTTCCAAAATGGACGTATTGTTTTACCAATATAAAAGGATCCACATCCACATAATATAATGTAGATGATTCCACGTGTTTGACAGGTGATATGATGTCTAATTTTGTGGATCTGACCATCGGGGAGAGAGAATGAAGGACCTTCCACCAGCAGGTTACAATAATCACACTGGCCGCATTTAAATAGGCCGCATGGTTCATGAGATTTTGCCTCACGTCTACAGTAATTACTTGAAACTAAACGGTCCCTGATGGATTGGGATCGTCTGAAAGTAATTTCAGGGTTGGTGCCTATATATTTACTGAGAGTGGGGTCAGCAGATAAAATAGACCAGTGTTTCTGCATGATCATGCGAATTGTTGAATGTTGATCGAAATAGGTCGTAATAAACCTCACTGTTTTAGACATAGGTTTTTTCGGGGCCCTGGCCAGGATGCTGTTTCGAGATCTGCCAGTGGCTTTATTAAAAGCCTTCTTAAGGCAGTTTTTGCTATAGCCTCGAATCTGGAGGCGTTCGTAAAGTAACTTGGCCTCTTTTCTAAATACAACTTCATCCGAGCAATTCCGCCTAAGTCGGAGATATTGCCCGAATGGGATGCTCTGAATCAAGGCTGTAGGATGGGCACTAGCCGCATGCAAGATGGTATTGCCGGCTGTGGGTTTGCGATACAGGGAAGTATTAAGCATACCATTCTCAGATATATAGATGAAGATGTCTAGATAGGCAATCCTGATAGGACTGAATGTCATGGTGAACTTGAGGTTGTATTTGTTGTGGCTGAGCTTGTGCATGAAATCCTGTAAGGTTTCCTTTGATCCCGCCCATATAAGGAGTACATCGTCAATATAACGAAACCATCTTAATACATGGGTCAGGAGGGGACAGTTTTCCTCATTGGAAAATAGATCTCGTTCCCACCCCCCCAGGTACAGGTTCGCGTATGAGGGCGCGCAACATGTGCCCATAGCGACCCCCTGTACCTGGAGGAAGTGGGACCCGTCAAAGGAAAACACATTTTTGGTCAGGATATGGCTCAACAGGCAGAGTATGAAATCATTTAGATTATGCGACTTGGGACCGCGCTCTCTAAGAAATTTGTTTACCACTTCCAATCCATGTGTGTGTGGAATGGATGAGTATAAAGCCTCTACGTCAATAGAGACAAGGAGGCATCCTGGAGGAACACTGAGGCCATCTAAACTTCTTAAAAGGTCCGGAGTGTCCTGAACGAAAGAAGGTAAGGTAGTCACATGTGGTTGCAGGTATTCATTCACGAGTATACTTGCTCTCTCGGTCTTGGAGCCTATCCCTGACACTATCGGGCGCCCAGGCGGATGATGTACATTTTTATGGGTCTTAGGTAGGGAATAGAAGGTCGGGGTTCTAGGGTAAGGCACCTGGATTCCATCAAATATGTCTTTAGTGATCAAACCATCGGCAAGGGCGGACTGTATGGTGTCATTGTACTGTTGGTTAAATTTGGTAACAATATCCTCAGATATCGGTCTATACCAATCACGGTTCTTGAGGATATCCCAGCACATATTACGATAGTCTAAATCGTTCATGACTACCACATTCCCGCCCTTGTCCGAGGGCTTGATCACCAAACTATGGTTGTCACTCAATCCTTTCAAAGCTTGTCTCTGTTGGTAATTAAGGTTTGGATTACTAGACAGATGTAGGGGTGTGGCTTCTAGGTCCGCAATCGTCTGGGTCAGAAAGGCCCAGATATTGGAGTTTGTGTGCAGAGATGGAAATTTGGTAGATTTCTTTTTGACCGCTGTACTGAGGGCCTTCATGTCGTTTTCAAACTGTATGGCCTGATTGCGTCGGCCTAATTCAACGTCTGTTTCTAGGGTGTCCTTCTGTTGGTCAGTACCTTCACTTTCATCCAACAGTAACACAAGATTTTTAAGTGCTCTAAAGTCCGCAACTGTGAAGTCTTTCCAAATTTCTTGGTTTGACAGTTCTATCTGTTTTTTCTGTCGTTCGCTGTCAAACATGAATTTGTATGTGAGCTTTCTAGCAAAGAGATATAGATCTTTTATAAGCGTGAATTTATTTGCCGAAGCGTTAGGACAGAAGCTCAGACCAAAGCCTAGAACTTCTAATTCTGTTTTACTTAGGATATATGTAGAGAGGTTAATCACCTCAAGATGTAAAGGACTAGTCTGCGACTCTAGAGCCTCTGTGTTAGGCATAGCCGGTGAACAGGAAGGTAGTTGTGAGTTCATATTTGTAAGGGGGGGGGGGGGGGAATTGGTCGAGCGTCCTTATCATTACAAGTACGTGGAATCCGAGGGAAATAGTGATCAATAAGTCATTTGTGATCCTTAGGAATAGCCCCACCATGGGGCATACTACTTGGTCTTGTGAAAGTTTGGGCTGTCTCAATAATTTGGTGCCTGATGGTGGTGTCAAGGTCAGGTCTATTAGCAAGAGAAAGGTTGGATAGAGTAGGAGGAAGTTCAGAAGAAACACCCAGTGCCTGGTTGGGAAACATTGAGATCCCCCTGTTATTAGTCATATTCGGGTCTCTCCTTGGTGTATCAGTCGAGTGATTGTCAACTATCCTATCATCTACTATACGTTTCTTGCTTTCAGTGCCGGTTTCATACCCACCACCACGTTGCGGTCTTTTTCTAGAGCCTCGCCCCCTTTGACGTCCTCGGCCATTAGTTCTTGGATTCTGTGAAGTATAAGAGTTTGCAGAAGAGTCAGAGTCATTGGCTTGTTCATTACGTTTTTTACTATTGTTGAATTGGCCCATCATTCTACGCCCCCCTCGTTGGCCATTGGTGATTGGCCAATTGTAGGCATATTTGCCCGCAAAGGCCAATTTGTCACGAGAATATTTCTCTTCTTTTTTCACAAGGAGATCCTTAGTGAATTTTTGAATATATTCTTTTAATTGCGAGTCAAATGGTTTGAAATCAGGGTTGTTTATTACCGCAGTGTTCTCATCATAAATCCTTTTAATTTCACAATCCACCATTTTGAGTTCTTTCATGTAGTACTCCACCATGAGTTCCATCATGGTTTTGGAACAAGATAGGAGATTCTGCTCCCAACGGATCCGAAACTCCTCATCAATGGCCCAAATGTTGGGGAACACCTGAACCCTCAATCCCTTAGGGTTGAGGTTCTCCCCTAGATATTGTTGAAAGTGCCTAATATGCCAGAACAGACTGGATTTACGTTCAAAGGCGTGCACAAGTTTCTGATATACAATTTCCGATTCTACATGATTGCCAGTACCGGAAGAGCAAGATTGTTTTATACCAAGCATGAAATCCTCCCAGTCATTGCCTGCAAAGTCCGCCATTGGTACACCTCTATCTTACAAACTGATATACAACAATAAGTTGTATATTAAAAGGGGGGGGGGAAACACTAGGGGGATAGGGAAGGAAAGATGGAAGGGAAAGAGTGCTATAAACAGCAACTCAATACCCAGAGTGCAAAAACAAGGGAACTTGGTGTTTGCCACCCAATAGGTATGTATATAAATGAGGGAAAGGGAAGCACTCACAATGCCACATCCGTTGGATAACTTGGAAAAGCGTGAAAAGATAGCTCAAAAATAGAGATACCTGGGGGTCGGACTTTGAAGGCAAGGACACATAAGATAAACAAAAAAATTTTATTTATAAAAGACAAGACAGAAACTATAATAGAGTAGATTAAAACACTGTATACGAGATGATTGTACAGATGTGGTCCCTGTGTGCGTCTACGCGTTTCGCCGTGAGGCTTCTTCAGGACGAACAGTGATAGTAGGTAAACACGCCTTACTATCTGTAATACAACATATTACATGAAAAAACATGTGTATACATAATCAAAAAAAAACAACATATAGTGAGCATAAAAAAGAAGGATTTTATCTAAAATGTGCTCAGCAGACAGGTGGTCATAGCAAGTAGAACTCTCATAAATACCTTGGGAGCAGGAGGGTATAATATATATTATCCCTTGATCAAAAAGTTTTTTGAGCACATTTTAGATAAAATCCTTCTTTTTTATGCTCACTATATGTTGTTTTTTTTTGATTATGTATACACATGTTTTTTCATGTAATATGTTGTATTACAGATAGTAAGGCGTGTTTACCTACTATCACTGTTCGTCCTGAAGAAGCCTCACGGCGAAACGCGTAGACGCACACAGGGACCACATCTGTACAATCATCTCGTATACAGTGTTTTAATCTACTCTATTATAGTTTCTGTCTTGTCTTTTATAAATAAAATATTTTTTTGTTTATCTTATGTGTCCTTGCCTTCAAAGTCCGACCCCCAGGTATCTCTATTTTTGAGCTATCTTTTCACGCTTTTCCAAGTTATCCAACGGATGTGGCATTGTGAGTGCTTCCCTTTCCCTCATTTATATACATACCTATTGGGTGGCAAACACCAAGTTCCCTTGTTTTTGCACTCTGGGTATTGAGTTGCTGTTTATAGCACTCTTTCCCTTCCATCTTTCCTTCCCTATCCCCCTAGTGTTTCCCCCCCCTTTTAATATACAACTTATTGTTGTATATCAGTTTGTAAGATAGAGGTGTACCAATGGCGGACTTTGCAGGCAATGACTGGGAGGATTTCATGCTTGGTATAAAGCAATCTTGCTCTTCCGGTACTGGCAATCATGTAGAATCGGAAATTGTATATCAGAAACTTGTGCACGCCTTTGAACGTAAATCCAGTCTGTTCTGGCATATTAGGCACTTTCAACAATATCTAGGGGAGAACCTCAACCCTAAGGGATTGAGGGTTCAGGTGTTCCCCAACATTTGGGCCATTGATGAGGAGTTTCGGATCCGTTGGGAGCAGAATCTCCTATCTTGTTCCAAAACCATGATGGAACTCATGGTGGAGTACTACATGAAAGAACTCAAAATGGTGGATTGTGAAATTAAAAGGATTTATGATGAGAACACTGCGGTAATAAACAACCCTGATTTCAAACCATTTGACTCGCAATTAAAAGAATATATTCAAAAATTCACTAAGGATCTCCTTGTGAAAAAAGAAGAGAAATATTCTCGTGACAAATTGGCCTTTGCGGGCAAATATGTCTACAATTGGCCAATCACCAATGGCCAACGAGGGGGGCGTAGAATGATGGGCCAATTCAACAATAGTAAAAAAACGTAATGAACAAGCCAATGACTCTGACTCTTCTGCAAACTCTTATACTTCACAGAATCCAAGAACTAATGGCCGAGGACGTCAAAGGGGGCGAGGCTCTAGAAAAAGACCGCAACGTGGTGGTGGGTATGAAACCGGCACTGAAAGCAAGAAACGTATAGTAGATGATAGGATAGTTGACAATCACTCGACTGATACACCAAGGAGAGACCCGAATATGACTAATAACAGGGGGATCTCAATGTTTCCCAACCAGGCACTGGGTGTTTCTTCTGAACTTCCTCCTACTCTATCCAACCTTTCTCTTGCTAATAGACCTGACCTTGACACCACCATCAGGCACCAAATTATTGAGACAGCCCAAACTTTCACAAGACCAAGTAGTATGCCCCATGGTGGGGCTATTTCTAAGGATCACAAATGACTTATTGATCACTATTTCCCTCGGATTCCACGTACTTGTAATGATAAGGACGCTCGACCAATTCCCCCCCCCCCTTACAAATATGAACTCACAACTACCTTCCTGTTCACCGGCTATGCCTAACACAGAGGCTCTAGAGTCGCAGACTAGTCCTTTACATCTTGAGGTGATTAACCTCTCTACATATATCCTAAGTAAAACAGAATTAGAAGTTCTAGGCTTTGGTCTGAGCTTCTGTCCTAACGCTTCGGCAAATAAATTCACGCTTATAAAAGATCTATATCTCTTTGCTAGAAAGCTCACATACAAATTCATGTTTGACAGCGAACGACAGAAAAAACAGATAGAACTGTCAAACCAAGAAATTTGGAAAGACTTCACAGTTGCGGACTTTAGAGCACTTAAAAATCTTGTGTTACTGTTGGATGAAAGTGAAGGTACTGACCAACAGAAGGACACCCTAGAAACAGACGTTGAATTAGGCCGACGCAATCAGGCCATACAGTTTGAAAACGACATGAAGGCCCTCAGTACAGCGGTCAAAAAGAAATCTACCAAATTTCCATCTCTGCACACAAACTCCAATATCTGGGCCTTTCTGACCCAGACGATTGCGGACCTAGAAGCCACACCCCTACATCTGTCTAGTAATCCAAACCTTAATTACCAACAGAGACAAGCTTTGAAAGGATTGAGTGACAACCATAGTTTGGTGATCAAGCCCTCGGACAAGGGCGGGAATGTGGTAGTCATGAACGATTTAGACTATCGTAATATGTGCTGGGATATCCTCAAGAACCGTGATTGGTATAGACCGATATCTGAGGATATTGTTACCAAATTTAACCAACAGTACAATGACACCATACAGTCCGCCCTTGCCGATGGTTTGATCACCAAAGACATATTTGATGGAATCCAGGTGCCTTACCCTAGAACCCCGACCTTCTATTCCCTACCTAAGACCCATAAAAATGTACATCATCCGCCTGGGCGCCCGATAGTGTCAGGGATAGGCTCCAAGACCGAGAGAGCAAGTATACTCGTGAATGAATACCTGCAACCACATGTGACTACCTTACCTTCTTTCGTTCAGGACACTCCGGACCTTTTAAGAAGTTTAGATGGCCTCAGTGTTCCTCCAGGATGCCTCCTTGTCTCTATTGACGTAGAGGCTTTATACTCATCCATTCCACACACACATGGATTGGAAGTGGTAAACAAATTTCTTAGAGAGCGCGGTCCCAAGTCGCATAATCTAAATGATTTCATACTCTGCCTGTTGAGCCATATCCTGACCAAAAATGTGTTTTCCTTTGACGGGTCCCACTTCCTCCAGGTACAGGGGGTCGCTATGGGCACATGTTGCGCGCCCTCATACGCGAACCTGTACCTGGGGGGGTGGGAACGAGATCTATTTTCCAATGAGGAAAACTGTCCCCTCCTGACCCATGTATTAAGATGGTTTCGTTATATTGACGATGTACTCCTTATATGGGCGGGATCAAAGGAAACCTTACAGGATTTCATGCACAAGCTCAGCCACAACAAATACAACCTCAAGTTCACCATGACATTCAGTCCTATCAGGATTGCCTATCTAGACATCTTCATCTATATATCTGAGAATGGTATGCTTAATACTTCCCTGTATCGCAAACCCACAGCCGGCAATACCATCTTGCATGCGGCTAGTGCCCATCCTACAGCCTTGATTCAGAGCATCCCATTCGGGCAATATCTCCGACTTAGGCGGAATTGCTCGGATGAAGTTGTATTTAGAAAAGAGGCCAAGTTACTTTACGAACGCCTCCAGATTCGAGGCTATAGCAAAAACTGCCTTAAGAAGGCTTTTAATAAAGCCACTGGCAGATCTCGAAACAGCATCCTGGCCAGGGCCCCGAAAAAACCTATGTCTAAAACAGTGAGGTTTATTACGACCTATTTCGATCAACATTCAACAATTCGCATGATCATGCAGAAACACTGGTCTATTTTATCTGCTGACCCCACTCTCAGTAAATATATAGGCACCAACCCTGAAATTACTTTCAGACGATCCCAATCCATCAGGGACCGTTTAGTTTCAAGTAATTACTGTAGACGTGAGGCAAAATCTCATGAACCATGCGGCCTATTTAAATGCGGCCAGTGTGATTATTGTAACCTGCTGGTGGAAGGTCCTTCATTCTCTCTCCCCGATGGTCAGATCCACAAAATTAGACATCATATCACCTGTCAAACACGTGGAATCATCTACATTATATTATGTGGATGTGGATCCTTTTATATTGGTAAAACAATACGTCCATTTTGGAAGAGAATGAAGGACCATGTCTACTATGCAACAAATGGCTTACTAAACACCACTATGGGCCACCATGTAGCGTTCAGACACAAGTACGAGCCACTTGTGTTCAAATTTGCCGCCCTCGACCGAGTCTATGAAGACCCTCGAGGTGGAAACTTTGACCAACGGGTATTGCAGTGCGAAACCAAATGGGTATATAATTTACGAGCTACTGTTCACCCTGGTATGAACGATATGCTCAGTTTCAAACCGTTCCTATAAACCATGACTTGTTCGATAGCTTGCCTATTCAGATATAGTGCTACATCTACTTTGTTCCTGTTGTGTTTTGTTTTATCTTGTTTTATTTCCTGACATGACTGTTCCCTTTTCTTGTTATGCATTGTTCTATTTTATATAGATATCACTGCTTTGCCATAACAATCTCTCTTACATAATACCCATTATAGGGATTAGTATATAGCCCTGTGAATAGCGATGTACTGGGGGATAATAAAACCCAATCTCTGGTATATTTTTACCATACTTCATTAATTTATTATATAATATAAATTAATTATACTAGGACATTACTGGATAGTGTATATATGAATTCATTTATCTGAACACATACTTTAACTCCTGATTTGGAGTACTGATAGACAATCTAAACACTTACCTGATTGCATAGACAGTTCTATGTATTGTTATTTTAAATGTTAAGAAGGAATTTTCTGTCTTGCTCGTCTAATACTCTACAGACTTTTGGTCAACGCTTGTTTAGCCTCATGCATATCTTTTATCACAATATGTCCGTTGACATGCTTAACATTCAGCTGCTCTCTTTTTTTTCTGTGCTATATCACATTCATTTTACACTTATTCTTTTCCCGGCGTAATTCTGTTTTTTGACCACTGGGGGGAGACCTCCATTGTCAGCCAAATGTGTTGATTTATTTATTTATTCTGCTTGGTCTAATATGATTCTTTATATTTTCTGACCACTCGGGGGCGACCTCGGGCAGCTAACAGCATTACCAGCTTCCTCTTACATTTCAGATGGATGACCACCCGCTTTTGTTCTGTCATCTTAGCTAACCAGTGCTTATTTCGGCCCCGTGGCGCTAGTGGGCATGCGCGATAACTCGGATCGCCATTTTTCTTTCTGGCACATTACCCACTGACATTTTTATGGCGCTTGCCTATTATGTCATCACCCGGTGCCGCGATTTTACTTTCGCGGGCGTTTTGAGGCTATTTAAATGATGTCTTCTGCCCCAGGGGATGTGTACAGCATCCTGCTGTCTCCTGGGGACATCTGCGTGTTATACTATCCGTGGCCACTGTAAGTATACATCTAGCAAACTGCAGCCATTGCTCTGTATAAATCTCTGACTGTGTATTCTCTTTAGTCATAGTACATATTTACTTATATCTTTCTAGAGGGCTTGATCTACTTTTTGCTTACAATTCTGGCTGGATCTAAGGGATCTACTTGTTTCCCATACACGCTTGGCTGCATTACTTTGTTAGGCTCAATTTTGCTCACTGGTGTCCCCATGCAGTCTTTTTCTGCATACAGAGTAAGTACTTCTTACGTATCCCTTGCATATAGCACTTAATGGATAGCTGCTCATCTATTGATTTATGTATTATTTTCATGTCTTAGCTGCTATTTCAGCTGGTACGCTGAGTCTTGAGGTTTTCGTCTCTAGCTGCCTTTTGCTCTAAGAAGCACCTGAAATTTCATCCTGTTTTTCTGCGAGGTATTTGCTGTTTACGCCATTATATTTAATCAAATATAGATATGATCTAAGCTCTATGAGCTATATCTGTTATTCTTTTTTGTGTATATATATATTCTTTACTGAGGGTTATTTACTACTATTTGTATCTGCAGATGTGAATTGTTTCCGCGCTCACTACAACGGTTCTGGGCCTGCTTATAAAATAATATATACAAAAAAACTTTTTGATCAAGGGATAATATATATTATACCCTCCTGCTCCCAAGGTATTTATGAGAGTTCTACTTGCTATGACCACCTGTCTGTTGAGCACATTTTAGATAAAATCCTTCTTTTTTATGCTCACTATATGTTGTTTTTTTTTGATTATGTATACACATGTTTTTTCATGTAATATGTTGTATTACAGATAGTAAGGCGTGTTTACCTACTATCACTGTTCGTCCTGAAGAAGCCTCACGGCGAAACGCGTAGACGCACACAGGGACCACATCTGTACAATCATCTCGTATACAGTGTTTTAATCTACTCTATTATAGTTTCTGTCTTGTCTTTTATAAATAAAATATTTTTTTGTTTATCTTATGTGTCCTTGCCTTCAAAGTCCGACCCCCAGGTATCTCTATTTTTGAGCTATCTTTTCACGCTTTTCCAAGTTATCCAACGGATGTGGCATTGTGAGTGCTTCCCTTTCCCTCATTTATATATCATTTTTATGAAGGTCAATCGATTGACCGAGTCGGTGGACAGGCACACCCTGTGATCGGTTACAAAGCCTCCAGCAGCACTGAATGTGCGTTCCGAAAGAACGCTGGATGCAGGACAGCCCAGTACCTCAATTGCATACTGTGCAAGCTCTGGCCAGTGATTCATCCTCAAGACCCAGTAACCCAGAGGATTTTCGGTGGGAAAGGTGTCCAAGTCTGATCTTGCCGCTAGGTATTCCTGCACCATGTAAACCAGACGCTGGCGATGGTTGCTGGAACCGATCATACCTTGGGGCTGCATGCTAAAAAATTGTCTGAACGCATCGGTCAGACGGCAACCTTCTCCACCGCTCCTTCTTTGACTGACCGAAGCCTCAGCAACACATTGTCCAGGACCAGGAATTTGTAACCTCCCAGTCTCTGGTAACACGTTGCACAGACCTTTTTGCAAGGCCTCCCGAAGATGCTTCATTGAATCCTCTGCTCCCTCTGCGACGGCAAGATAAGGTCCGCAACCTTACCGTTGTAACGTGGATCAAGGAGGGTTGCCAGCCAGTAATGATCCCTATCCTTGATCGCACGAATACGAGGATCCTTCCGCAGGCTTTGCAGGATCAGGGAGGCCATGCAGCGTGGGTTTGCTGAGGCATTCGGTGCAGAGTCTTCTGGGTCACTGAGGACGACATGATCCGCAGCCACCTCCTCCCAGCCACGTACAAGTCCATGGGTGTCTTGGGACTGTAATTGATCCCTTGAAGACTGCTGCTGATGCTAAGTGCTAGGCTCCACCTCCATGCTGACACAATAATCCTCCTCCTCCTCCTCTTCCTGCGTGATAGCCGGGCCAGCAGAAACACTGTCTGGATAAAGGGGGCCTTGAGAGGTAAGGAAGTCCTACTCTTCCTGCCTCTGTTCTGCCTCAAGTGCCCTGTCTTTTATTCCACGCAGCGTGTGCTCCAACAGGTGGACAAGAGGGACAGTGTCACTGATGCATGCACTGTCACTGCTCACCATCCTTGTGCCCTCCTCAAATGGTGCCAGGACAGTGCATGCATCCCTGATCATGGCCCACTGGCGTGGGGAAAAAAATCCAAGCTCCCCTGACCCTGTCCTGGTGCCATATTGCAACAGATACTCATTGATGGCCCTCTGCTGTGTGTGCAGCCACTGCAGCATGGCCAACGTAGAGTTCCACCTGGTGGGCATGTCACAGATTAGGCGGTTCTTGGGCAGGTTGAATTCCTTTTGCAGGTCAGCCAGCTGAGCACTGGCATTATATGACCGGCGGAAATGCCCACAGAGTTTCCTGGCCTGCTTCAGGACCTCCTGTAAGCCCGGGTACCTGCCCAAGAACCGCTGCACCACCAAGTTAAGGACGTGAGCCAAACAGGGCACATGGGTCAGTTGTCCCTGTTGGAGGGCGGAGAGGAGGTGGTGCCATTGTCGCAAACCACCTTTCCTGGCTTAAGCTGGCGTGGCGTCAACCACCTCTGAGCCTGCCCCTGCAGAGCTGACAGAATCTCTGCCCCAGTGTAGCTCCTGTCCCCCAAGCACACCAGCTCAAGCACTGCATGGCGCCTTTTTGCCTGCGTACTTGCGTAGCCCTTGAATGCCTACGGAGCAACGCTGGTTCCGAGGACAAAGCACAGGTAGAGGCCATGGAGGAAGAAGAGGAGGAGGGGGTGGAGGAGAGAGGTGTGTCATAATCACCAGTAGTAACATTTTGGAGGCGTGGTGGCGGAACAACCTCCAACACTACTGCACCTTGTCCTGCATCCTTCCCAGCTGCCAGCAGAGTCACCCAATGCGCCATGAAAGATAGGTAACGTCCCTGTCCATGGAAGGTAATAGTACAGCGCTAGATATAGGCCAGTAAAAACCCAGTTCCACCCAGGATTGAAGACATCCGATCGTCTAGCCGGTATACCTCTACATCCATCAGAGATCCGGGGACGTTCCTGTGGAGCAACCGTTGGAGATACTCTCAAGCTCGATTGATCCGCTGTCGTATGACATTCGGGTCCAACGTTTCTGGTAAGCACACATGAATGTCACCATCCACGTGAAGAATTGTGCCAGAAGTTTTACATCCATTCCTTGTTATTTACCCACTGTTTTGGACACTCTTGATTTTTTTGTTTTTGTTTATTATTGTGGACATTTTATATATATTGGGTAGGGCGTTCAGCCTGCCCCTTCTCACTTTTTTGTGTGTTTCCATTTATGGTCACATTTGAATTACAGTCCAGTTTTTACTGGCCTATATGTAGCACTGTACTATTACCTTCCACTTTGTTTGAATTTGTCACATTCCAGCACAGCTGCTTCACCTCCCTCTATAGAGTTGTTATTATTTATGTGTTTTTTGGGTAGCGCATTTATTTCTTTTTATCACAACGTCCCTGTCCATGCCTGCTGGACCATGAGTCAGCGGTAATATGCACCTTACCGCTGACCGCCCTGTCCAGCGAGGCTAAGACATTGCCTTCCACATGCAGGTAGAGAGCTGGAATCGCCTTCTGTGGGAAAAAGTGGCATTTGGGAACCTGCCACTGAGGAACCGCACATTCCACAAACTCACAGAACAGGACAGTGTCTACGAACTGCAAAGGCAGCAGTTGAAGTGCTAGCAATTTAGCCAAGCTAGCATTCAACCGCTGGGCATGTGGATGGCTGGGAGCAACCTTCTTTTGGCGATGCAGCAGCTGGGGCAGGGAAATTTGCCTGGTACAATCGGACGTCGGTGTACTAATAGCTGATTGCCCGCAAGTACTTGGCTGTGACACACCTAATTCTACACCTTCATTCCTCTCGGTGCAGGTTTCAGAGAGGACTGAAGGTATAGTGGGGTTAGAGATCCCAGCTGATGAGGAGCAAAGGAGAGGTCCGCTTTGTTCTTTGGTGTGGGTCTTTTAGGTAGGCTTGCCAACGAACTGCATGGTAGGTCGACATATGTCTGGTCAAGCACGTGGTGCCCAAGCGGCTGATGTTTTGGCCACGCAAGATACGCTTTAGACATATGTTGCAAATGGCAATGGTGCGATCTGCTGCACACGTCTGAAAAAAGGCCCACACCAAAGAACTTTTGGAATAACGCACAGAGACAGCAGCTGTGTGATGCAGTCGGTGTGCTGCCCTTAAGCTGGCCCCTGGAGGGCATCCTGCCTCATTGGAGATGTGCCTCCTCCTCCTCTCTCCTATCAGGCACCCACGTGGAGTCAGTGACCTCATCATCCCCTCCCTCCTCATCACTGGAGCAAATCTGGCAGTATGCTTCAGCTGGGGGAACATGACTGCCAGATAGCTGTCCTCGTTGGGCACCCCCTCTCTCTGGGCTCACGTTACTACCCCCTCTCTCTGGGCTCACGTTACTGCATTCCTCCAGCTGGGTTCTATCATCGGAGCCTTCAAAACGCTGGGCATCCTCCTGGAGCATGTACCCAACACTGTGGTCAAACAGTTCGGGGGACTCCTCAGGAGAACATGGTGGGGCTAGGGAAGGAGTGACTGATGCCATTGAGCCGAGGGAAGAGGCCACTTTGGCAGCTGCTTTGCCAGAAAAAGTACCCTGAGCCTGGGTGAGAGAGGATAAGGAGGATGAGGAACGGCTTAGTCATCCACTCTACCAAGTCTTGGGCATGTTGCGTCTCAACATGGCCAGCTGACGAAAAGAAGGACAAGCGTGTCCCACGGCCACGTGCTGATGAGGATGCACCGTGTCCACGACCAGCACTGTTGCCTCTAGACACAGAGCCTGCTTGCCCTCTTTTATTGCCTGGTGAATGTCTGCCTCTCCTTGTTTGCCTTCCAGACATACTAATGGCCTGCAGTGAGATGTAGCAGCACAAAGGTGGGATGTATATATATATATATATATATATATATATATATATATATATATATACACACACATCTGTGTAGGGGTACAGTTGCTTCTAACCAGCCAGGCAGGTAAAAGTGCAATGCAGGAAAGATTCTTCAGCGACCCCCGCAGATCTGGAGACATTAAATTGACACAGGAAAGCCTTTGCAATGTGCCCAAATGATGTCTGGTTTAATTAGCTTAACATCTCGGTATTTATGCCGGTCTTAGGGGACAAAGGTGGGGATGGGAGGAGTTTACATGATACAAATTCAGGTTAATAATTTCCTATTAGCTAGTACGTGTTACAAGTTCAGGTAAAATTCTGATGATGAAATACAAATCTAACATGGATGTGAATTTTAACATATGTGACTTAAATGTATACTTTCTGTGTTTACACAGTTGTGTAGAACTATAATTAATGTATCTTGAACAAACATGAGCTAGGGCAAAGTCCATAGATATGGTATATTCCTAAATGATCATAAAAACCTTTACACAGAAATAAGTACATTTCAAACAAAACCTTTTCTTTAACCCATGACATGGCGTCCTGAACTCAAAATGGAGGTTGTCATGCCAAGTTACCTTTACAATCCTCTCTTTGAGACAAAATATGTCTCACAGTTATATAATCTTTCTTCTATCATAATAATAGTTATGGCTGCACTTATCAACCATGTCAGTATTCCTACTCCAGAACTTAGGTTTGCAAAAAGATCCCATGTCTTGGCAATATTTCTAGCTTCATCTTGTAATTTGCTTACTTCCTTTCGGTGTTGTGCAATTATATCATAATAATCTGGTACCTTAATACTAGTGTTATGAAACCAGGTACAACACTCATAATCTTCTGTTGTCTCACATAACCCAGTTAAAGCAGCACTCATGCTTTCTATGGATAACTCGTGTAGTTCCAATTGTTTTCTAATTGCTCCAGTTTCTATATTTAATTTAGTAATATCATCAGAATTCTTTTCCATTATTTCATCAATGATTCCAGTGTAATTATTCAACCTTTTCATTAAGTCTATTTGGATAGATATATATGTATATCTCAACATTATCAGACCCCTATGGCGGGGTCACTACCATATCTTCTCTACTTAGTATGATACCAGAGGGTCCACAGTACTACTTCACATCTATGTGGAGTAAAGCTCTTCTTAGGGTGTATGTGGATACATATCTTTACTCATTCATATCACCCATCTTGGCATCATACAAATCTTCTAATCTGACAATCTGATAACACTCTATCTCTTCCCTGGGGTCATCTTCCTCAGTACTAATTATTGTATTTCACATTTATGATATTTAAAGGGTACAGCCATGAGAGGAATACTAACGGTGGAGAGGTGTAATTTACTACATATCCAACATTTTCATATCCTGATTTCTGTGCATAGGCATATTTAAACTTCAATAATAACATTTTATCTGTATTAATTTCTGAGTTTTCATTTCTCTTGTGTCTGTCATGTGTATTATTCATATTACTCTGCTGTGGAGTTTTAGAGGCTCCACAAATACTCTTTATGTGTCCCAAATCTTCAGGATGATAAATACAGTTAGTTATCAGCCAAGTTGGCAAAAACATGATCAGGGCAGCCCAGCATAAGAGGCACAAGGCTTTCCCAGAAGTCCGTGGTGAAATAAGCAACGGCATTTTGTTCAGAGCCTTGACCAACTGCTTCACTCAATTTTCCTTGGCTTGCTCCTTAGGTGTTTGGTTCACCTTCTTCACACGACTGGCATGGATCCAGGCCTGTTGTGTTTCCACCAGAATGGCTGTGCGAGTCACTGTGATCACTGTGGTTGGGAGTCCAAGAGATACTCCTGCTTCTTAGTGCGGTTCAAAGGGTGTGTTGGTTCCTGTGAAGAAACAAGGAGAGGTGCGAGCAACATTCCTTTCAACTTGATCTAAAGTTTCAATACGTTTTTTTACATATTCTTTCTGAATAAGATCTAGGTCCTCTCTTTCCAACATAAGTGGCTGTCTGGCCCATGGGGTGGGGAATGGCCTACCCATTAAAACTTCAAAAGGGGAGTATCCTGTCTTTTTAGAGGATGTCATTCTTACCTCGGCTAGTACAGCTGGTAGGACCTTCTTCCAATTTGCATACGTACCTCCAGTGGCGTTCCTGATCTTATCTTTAATGGTTCTGTTCATCCTTTCCACTATACCTGAACTCTGGGGGTGGTAAGGAATATGAAACTTCCATTCTATTTTCAGTGTTTGGCCACAAATGCAGGACCATTGTCTGAGTTGATCTGAAGTGGGCAACCCCATCTGGGAATGATTTCCTGTGTGAGAATTCTTACTACTGTTTGTGCATCTTCCTGTGTTGTTACAAACACTTCTATCCATCTTGAGAACATGTCCACTATTACTAGCAAATAATCCTGTCTTTTACCTAGTTTGGGCATGTGTGTAAAATCAATTTGTAAATGAGTGAATGGTGTAGATGGATATCTCAGATGTTCATGTTTTGCCTTGTGAAGGTTCCTGGGATTATTCCGAATGCATGTGATGCATCTGGAAACATATGCCTTAACCAGAGAGGGAAGACCTGGAATGTAAACATCCTGATCCAAAAGTTTACATGTGACTTTCCATCCTCTGTGACCTATCCCATGGTATTGTGAAATAAAAATGGGTGCGCTGGCTACAGGGATACATAGTCTCCTCTCTTGGCAGACAAGGCCAGTTTCTGGGCTTGTCTGCACACCTATTGAGTTCCATTGTTGGATGTCTTTGTCCGTAACATATGTTTGGAGTTCATGCAATGTTTTATCTAGGAGTGAGATTTCAGGTGAGAGCAATGGCATTTGGATGTCTGCTGGCTGTGTGGATGCTGCCTCTCTTGCTGCTTTGTCAGCTAAAGCATTTCCTTTGGCTATGTCATCCTGTTGCCCTGTATGTGTCCTACAGTGTAGTGTGGTTGCATGTCCTAGAGTGAATGATGTAGCCATTTCCACCACCATCGCACAGGATACCAAAGCTCTGAGACACACCAGCATGCCCTGCACTGGCATAGGCACAACCCTTGGGGAAAAACGATAGGGCGCAGTTTGCCTCCCATGTTTTTGCGCTAGGACTCCCGTCATGGTTTTACAGTTGTCCCTAGCAAATAGGTAAAACCCTTTGCTATACTCAGAGGCCAAGACCAGGAGCTGTTATCATAGATGTTTTGAGGTATACGCAAGCATTGTACATTTCATCATTGCATTTTATACAATCTGGTATGTCAGTACCTGTGGTTTGTCTCAAGAGATTATCATAGTAGGAACAGTCAGGTAACTAATCATGCCAAGAAAGGACAGCATATCCTTCTTGGTCTGTGGGGGGGCTAGACCCACGGAGAGCCGCAGCTCATGACTGACTTTCCTTTCACCTTTTGTGAGTACAAAACCAAGGCATTCAACAGTTTCCTGACACCATTGAAGTTTCTTTTTGGAAACTTTATGACCATTATCTGCCAACCAATGTAGCAGATCTGAACCATTCTCTTTGCAAGCAACCTGGCTTGGGTTACACATCAATCAACATATTGGAGTAGGACAGAATGATGGCAGGGAGTCCAGGACCGCAATGTGGCCTGGAGCACAACTGAGTAGACTACAGGGTCAACATAACCCATGACACCTTGTCATCTGGCAAAAAAAAATTGTTTTTTAAAAAACAGAAAGCAAGGATTGGCTGTGTCTCCTCATCCACAAGGACTCTAAAAAATACATTTGTTAAATCAATCACAGTAAAATACTCTGCATCGGGTGGTATGGAGGTAAGGAGTGATGGCACATCAGGCACTATAGGCGCACACCAGGTTATTTACAGCTCGAAGGTCTTGAACAAATCCACAACCGCCACCCTGCCCGACAATGGGCACTCACTGCTCTCTTTCCCATTACATTTAAACATCCTGCTACTTCTTTCTGTATTAAAGTTTCCTGAAATTGGTCAATTGTCTGTGTGGTCCATTCAGATATCATCTGTTTGACCATCAAGGCGAACTGGGGTTTTAGATTATTCATATAAGTTTGAATAAACAAAGCTCCCACATCAGTAGTTGTAGCTAATCCAGCTTCTGTTGTCCAATTTTCATGAAACCTTTTCCAGAACTCAACTACAGATTTTTCTGACTTTTGTTTGCATGCTATGGCAGTAGGAAGGGAACTTTTATTTATTTTTTTAAAATACTTTCATCATTTCAGCCACTAATTCCATCCACATAGTGTAACTACCTGCTACTGTGTTTAACCCATATGCTCCCGCATTACCAGTGTCAATAGTGTTTATACTTGGAACATTTGCTCCAGGAACTGGTGTGTCCTATAATGCCATCAATGATAAGGCGCATGTCTGCCTGTGTGTAATTTCTACCCTTACATGCTTTTTTTAAGTAAGTTAAAGTACCTCCTGCTGAGGCAGTGGGTTTGGGGCAATGTTTCACTATCCTGTCAATGTCCTCAACGTCTATTACTTTTTTCAATATTTAATTTCCAATGGTCATGAAAGGCGCTTGAAGGTTAGTGTTACTATATACATTTCCACTCTTTGTTTTAGGGGGACTAAGTGTTTTACCCACTACAGCGTTTTCCTGTTCTTCCTCCTGCTTTGGCCAGGTGGTGAAACTACCCCTCCTATAGCTCCCTGATCTTCTTCTGGTTCAGCTACCTCGACTCAGGCTTCCTGTCCTTGCCTCTGTAAGCGCTGTCTATCTTGTGGAGCGGGAGGGATCTGCCGTTGTCTGATTTCATAATGTAGAGCCAGAAGATCAATATCTTCCTCTCTTAAACTCAGATAGACATGTACATATTAGGGTGGAGGATGACTGACTACTGGCAGAGGTGGAGCTGTTGGGTCAGGGACAACTCTCTTTTTATCGGTTTCTTCTCTATGTTTCTGGTCATAATCTACCTTACTTAAACATTTGGTGGGCTTTTTCTGCTTCTTTTTGTCCCTCTGAAACCAATATGGGGCATATTTTAACCAATTCTCTCCTCCCTTTTCCATATAATCCATATCCCATGTGAAATTCATCATTACTACTATCCCGGGGAAAGGGGTCTATACTGTGTATGGCTCTGGTCTATCCCACTAAATTTTAAACTCATGGGACTATAAATTCATAATCAGTACCACAAATTCTGGCTACAAAATCCTTACACGTTTCTCCTGGGTTGGGAAGAGGGGGAGGATATTCTTTACCTTGTTTCTGACCCATATTGACAGTGGGAGACGACGGTTTTACCACGCAGTCTTCTGATCCACACAACAAATTATTCTTAATACTTCTATTATCTTAACACTTCTATGCGACAGAAAGAAAAGCAAAGGTTTTGGGGTCACCGGAGTCTACCTCCTCATTAACCACTTCATATTCCTTGCCAAAAGGAATGTATCTATCATATTCCTTGCCAAAAGGAATGTATCTATCATATTCCTTGCCAAAAGGAATGTATCTATATGCAGTACTGCTTATCTTTGTGGATTTACCAAAAATCCAATATTAACCTCCTGGCATGGTTCTTATCCCCTACTAATTTATGGGTCTAAAAAGCTTTAATCAGAGCTGAGGCAAGAAAATATTTAGTCAATAAAGACAAAAAGGATTCTTACCACAGATGATTTGCTTATCCCGGACATGAGAACCCCAGTTGTAGGGGTACAGTTGCTTCTAACCAGCCAGGCAGGTAAAAGTGCAATGCAGGAAAGATTCTTCAGCGACCCCCGCAGATCTGGAGACATTAAATTGACACAGGAAAGCCTTTGCAATGTGCCCAAATGATGTCTGGTTTAATTAGCTTAACATCTCGGTATTTATGCCGGTCTTAGGGGACAAAGGTGGGGATGGGAGGAGTTTACATGATACAAATTCAGGTTAATAATTTCCTATTAGCTAGTACGTGTTACAAGTTCAGGTAATATTCTGCTGATGAAATACAAATCTAACATGGATGTGAATTTTAACATATGTGACTTAAATGTATACTTTCTGTGTTTACACAGTTGTGTAGAACTATAATTAATGTATCTTGAACAAACATGAGCTAGGGCAAAGTCCATAGATATGGTATATTCCTAAATGATCATAAAAACCTTTACACAGAAATAAGTACATTTCAAACAAAACCTTTTCTTTAACCCATGACATGGCGTCCTGAACTCAAAATGGAGGTTGTCATGCCAAGTTACCTTTACAATCTGTACTGATTATAATGCAGCTATAAGAATCAACTGCCTGTTGTGGTATTAGTATGGGAAAAGCAGCAATTGTCTTCAGTTTGTTTTAGGTGAAAACTGTGCAGAGGACACAGTACACTAACTGAAAATACTTGCAGCTCTCTGCCTGTGGTTTTATTATGAGAACACCACTATTAGTCACTAACTGTATTTAGATAAGCTTTAGGTAAACGCTATGCAAAGCACACAGTACACTAAGTGAAACACTGACTGCAGCTAGCACAATCACCTGCCTGCCTGTCACAGTAGAGAGAATAACAGGAACGGATCTAGCTAAACTGAATACAATGTATAAATATATATACACAACACCTAGGATGCATATACAGTATATCCTCTACACACTGTAACTGCAGCTAACTGACTCACCTGCCTGCTCTATCTAACTCAATATTAATCTCTCTCTCTCTCTCTCTGTAATCTCTCTCTTTAAACAACTCCAACACACTACACAAGGCCGCCAAGCCGGCGGCCTTATATAGTGTGGGGCGTGTACTAAACCCCCTGAGCCATAATTGGCCAAAGCCACCCTGGCTTTGGCCAATTACGGCTCTCTGTTCAGACAGAAGACAGATGCACACAGTTGGGGGTCAGGAGTGCACCACAAGGTAGTGAACCCTATGGGTGACTGCAACGGGTTGGGACACTGGGAGGTTGTGGAAAGCGGGACCAGTGGAGCACAACAGGGATCCACAGGGAGCTAAAGCCCAAGATTCCCCAGGGTGCGGAGTCTAAGACCCAGCAGGTTTTCACCAGAGCCTCTAGTGGTGAGGATGGCCTACGATGCAGCTGGGTCAAGGTCGCGGCCCCCAGAGTCCCCTAGCTCACGCTCCGTAGGGTAAAGAGGATAGAGGGGGAAGCAGCAGCACAGGATACAAGACTAGTGAGGGGAAAAGCCAAGGTCAGGGCAACAAGCAGACACGGATAAACGAAGGACAAGCCAAAGGTCAAGGTCACTAGCAGACAGGGATAGTCAGGAACAAGCCAATATCGTAACACAGAGACAGACGTAGCACACGGCAGTCAGGAACCCAAACACACAATGCTTAACAAACACGATGATCAGCACGGCTGGCTTGCAGTGCACAGGTTAATATATTGTTCCCTGATAGGGCCTGGGGTGGAGCATACTGGGAGGAGAGATTATAAAAGCAGCCAGGTGAGAGAGCCTGGCCTCTAAGGTGAACACATGAAAAGGAAGGTAAGATGGCAGACAAACAATATTGCATATCCATGACAAATATGTAAGGATGGAATATACTGCGCGACCTAAACACGTGAATAATAACAATGTGCAGCAGCTCAAAATGTGAGACCACACATTCAAATAGGAACAAAAATGAAGGGGGGAGCTGTGCAAAGGATTGAATAAATCTATGTGAAATTGTATAAATCGAGCATGAATTGGTAAAAAATCTCATAAATCAATATGTGGAAAATCTAATAAAAAACATGCTCAAATCATGGAAAATAAATTGGTGAGAAAAATGTGTATATATACACCATAAGTAAAACCATAGAAAAGTGTCCAGCCAATATTGAATTAGATAAACCAATCCAATGATTATTTCTATTATATATTCGATATTTTTAATAAGTATCTTGTGCTATATGTGGGCCTATTTTGTATTTTATTTTATACTTGATGTGACTCCTTGGCAGCATTACAGGTTTATTGTTTAACATATTCTGTCCCAGTAGGTGGGACTTTCAGATATATATTGAGGTTCTTTTATTAATTTAATTGACTTCCAATTTAATTAAATGTATTTATTGATATTTTTATTCATATATTAATATTCAATTCTTTCAATTTTTTCTGCCATACATTTGAGTATTCCATGTATTTTCATATGATCATTGGAAAGGTTTTTTTGAATCAATGTATGAAAAATATTTATATGATAGTTTTTTTGGACATAGGCAATATATTTTTGAACCACCAGGTGCTGCTGCGCCATGTCTTCATTATTATAAGATATACTAGTTTCAACTTTATATCATATATAAGTTTAGTTCTCTGTTCTATTAGTTAGTCGTTGATTTTTATTTATTACATTTTATTTCCCCCTGCTTGTTTGCATATAAAATTTGATAGTTATTTTTCAGTCCTGTTATTAGAGATTGTTCCGCTGCCTATGACTCACATCGAGGTGGAGTTTTGCTGTTATATACACGCGATGAGTCAGTGCGTCGCCCGTTCCCCAGACAACGCTATCTCTTAGCGAAACGTACGTCGGGAGGCAGACGCGCTCACGTCATCGCTTTGGACGGGATTCCTTTCATCACCACTTACTCTATACAGCATAGGAGTGTGAAGAACCTTATTGGTAAACATTGGCACATCCTCACTAATGATTTGGTTCTCAGATCCACGCTCCCAGATAAACCACAGGTTATTTATAAGGGTGCCCCATCTCTTAGAGGTAGGGTGGCTCCCAATATTTTAGACCCCCCTCCAATTAGGAGAGGTTTCTTCGAGTATATGACTGGTTTTTATCAATGTAGAAATTGCAGGGTGTGCTCATTGAGTGGGTGCTCGCATAGACGCACTCACAAATTCACATCGACTACTACCCTACTAGAATTTGAGATCAGGACTTTTGTTATGTGTTCCACCGAAGGGGTCGTTTATCTTCTGCAGTGTCCTTGCGGGTTACAATACGTGGGCAGGACTAAGCGGCCTCTTCCTGTGAGACTAAATGAACATGTAACGAATATTTTCCCAAACCTCCAGTTTTATCTCTTAGCGAAACGTATGTCGGGAGGCAGACGCGCTGACGTCATCGCTTTGGACGGGAGACTGCATGCCGTCCGGCTCTCCAACTGTTTTTACGGTTGTTTTATGCTTCGATCTTCGTAAGTTACCACTTTTAGTCATTAAATTTCTTTATTTAAGCGGTACACACTATGTGAGTGTTTCTCTATTCTTGGGTAATTGTTGCTGATCTCGGCGGCTGTTTGGCACATCGAGTTCATCCAGTCTGACTGCTTGCCTGTTCGTGCATTGGAGATTGTCACAGACCATTTCAACGAGCAGATGCCAGTAACAGACATGAATTACTTGTTCCAAAAAAGGTCAAAAAATCTAGTGATGGTTCTAGAATAATCACTACTTTTTCCAATGACCATAATCAAATTTTACAAATCTGCAAAAAGTACTGGCATTTTTTGACGTCAGATCCTGCCACAGGACCATTTGTGCCTTCTAATCCATCAGTCACCTACAGACGTGCCACCTCTGTTGGTGACCTGTTGGTTCAAAGCGAATACAGGGGTTCCAACAGAGGCGATCCATGTAGAATAGTGGGAACTTTCCCTTGTGGATCATGCTCCTACTGCAAATACATGGACACGAGAAAAGATATTTATCTACCCAATGAGGTACACTTTTTTGCCAGACATTACTCTAACTGTCAAACAACCAACGTAGTTGCTTCTACGTGGGCAAAACAATACAGAAACTCTGGCAAAGGCTGTACCGCCATGTGAAAGCTATGCAAACGGCAAACCCAGACCTACCACTGGGCAGACATGTTGCACAGACCCATGCCGGAATTTCCCCCAAGATATCTGTTTTGGTCTTGGACCGTATCCATCCAGGCTCCCGGGGGGAGACCTGAACAAAAGTCTCCTCCAACGGGAGCTTCGATGGATATCTAACTTGAATGCCACCCTCCCGCCAGATCTCAACGAGGCCTTTAATCTTAGACCATTTCTACCCGGCTTTTCAACAGGAGGTTTTGACAAAGATCAATAATACATCTATTCTAATGCATGTCTTTCAGATTAGTTTGCCTTCTTATTCTTCTTCTTCTCTTTTCTTTTTCCCCTTTTTTTCTTTCTTCTTTAGGGTCTCTTATAATACTTTGTCTCTCGGCCATAGAGACATGTAAACATATTTCCTGAACCCAAATTGTGGTTGTTCACCATTGAATATCTATATACTTATAGCTAATTGTTATTGTTATGTTTACAATTAATCTATTTACTTATTCCTCTATTTATGGTCTGATTATTAATCCTATGTATCATCATTCCTTGCATGGTCTGATGATTTTTGCCTAATATTTTTCTTTGAACTCTAGACTGTATATTCTATATGTCCAATATATTCATATACATTTCCTTTATTTTATAGAATACAATTTGTGATGCATCTGGATGTTGGTCCCGGATCGGGTACACCTGTCATATTAGAGGTTTAGTCCGGCCTTATGTTTTTACATTTTTTCCCTTTTATTTCAGCTGGGTTTATTTTAGCTTGCTTTAGCCTCTATAACCCCTGGATGTGGTGGTTTGTCGGATTTCCTCGGCACAGAATATGCCTATTCTGGCTGGAGGCTTTTTTCTGTGGATTGCGGTCTTATGCCCATGCGTCGGTTTCATCCGACGCATGCGCGCTGGTCTTTTCCATCTACCACTCAGAGTGCCGCATCCCTTCCTGTGTCTGCGGCCTCCGTTGGTGTCTGACGTCACTGCGCATAACGACGCAGTAACGCCGGACATTGCATCAGGCCGGGGAGCAGTAACACTCAGGCGGATCCGAGCCATCGGCTGTACCCACTGAATGTTGTTTGGGCGGCTGATCACCTGCAGGTGGACCATATCTTCCTCCTATGCAAAGTTGAAATAAGACGCCAACATTAAGGATTGGATATCGAGTTTAAACCACTCCCATTCCTACAGGTATTTAACTAGGGCAGGTGCAGCTCATTGTTGCTGCACAGCCCAAATGATTCCTGATATCCATTTGAGATAAGCACTCTGTTGAGGTAAGGCAAATGCTACTTTTTCTTCCCTACCCATACACTCTATGGAGAGCTCTCATCTAATACTCCATTTATTTATTTTCTGTTATCTTTGTCCACCAGGCACCTCACTCCGCCTCTGTTTGTTTTTGGCTCTCGTGAGCCCTGACTCTACCGCTTCCATCCAGCGGGTTCAAAGCTATGTTTAGCCACTGACACAGTTAGCAGAGATTTTTCTCATAGAGATCTTTCTCACTGTGTTTCAAAGGAACCCAGCAACAATGCATTCTAAAGAGCCCAATTGTGTTGCCGGGAAATAAGTGATTGCATATCTTGCATTCCCCCGTGCTCTATACACTATAAGCTAACATCTCTTTGGTCTCCTATTTGTCTCCCCGGATCCGGGACATCATCCATCTGTACTAATGCTGTGCACCATGTATCTATAAGGAACACATGATTTGTAAAGTACTTGAAAGGTTTTATTGTGACATACATGTCTGCCTTTCTTTTCCTCTTTTCCTCTCTCCCTTTTTCTCCTTGTTTCCTTTCTCTCATTCTTTTTCTTCCCTTCTTTCCTTTTTTATTTTTCTTCTCTTTTTTTCTTTCTTTTTCTTTTTCCTTTTCTCCCTTTCTTTCTTTCTCTTTCTGTTCCTTTTCTCCTCTTATTTCCCTTTTTGGTTGGGGGTAATAAACATTACTTGATTTCTTTACCACTTACTTATACACTCTTTTCCTATAGAAATATATCAGCAAGCTCGCCTCAAACACCTGAAGAAGGAAGTATACCCATCATAATAGGAACAATATGCCTTTTATGTTTTTCCGTAACATGTAGGGTTGTTTCTGATTTGTATCAGTACATCCTGCATTGCGTCTATGAGCAGCTGTATAATCATGTTTTGTATTCCATGATTGTTTTTAGCATTTTCTTTTCATATTTTTCATATTAAATTACATTTATTTTTATACTATTTCCATTGTGTTATCTTGAATTGGCTTCCTGCCCATACTATCCCTTTGGGGCCTCAATTTTTTCTTTCTACAGACCAGGAGTGGGACCATATTTTTGGGCTTATTACAGCTTGCCTCTGGTAAGCGAATAATCCTTAAGGTGGTGGTGCACGTGTGTTCATTGGTGCAATATTGAGTGTTGTGTTACACTATGTGATTATTCTTGCTCTGTGTCTTTAAGACTTTGGCTCTACAGTGTTTAATGCAACCAGTGAAGATGACATACTGGCTCCTTCAATGGAAGACAAAGAATTCATCAAGGTAATGGACAATGAGTTCTTCAAGATGACTCCAATAACTGGGTAGCACCCCTACCTTTTCGTCTCCCAAGAGAGAGACTGCCCAACAACTTACAGCAGGCCATCAGAAGATTCTCCTCCTTAAAGCGAAACTTAAGCAAGAAACCAGAGATGCAAAAGCACTTTGTGGACTTTATGCAAAATGTATTTGACAGAGATCATACAGAGCCTGCATGCCCACTGAAGGAGGGAGAAGAATGCTGGTACCTTCCATCCTTTGGCGTGTATCACCCACGCAAACCAGGCCAAATCAGAGTTGTCTTTGATTCCAGTGCTCAGCATGAAGGTGTTTCTCTCAACAACATGCTCCTTACGGGACCCAACTTGAACTCTAATAGGAGTCTTGATTTGTTTCAGACAAGAGCCTGTTGTAGTAATGGCCAACATTCAACAGATGTTTCACTGTTTCATCGTCAGAGAAGACAACAGAAACTACCTCAGGTTTCTATGGCACAAGGACAATGACATCAACAAGGAAGTTATAGATTATCGCATGAAGGTACATGTCTTCGGTAACAGTCCTTCCCCAGCAGTGGCAACATATGGGCTAAGGAGAACAGCTCAGACTGGAGAAGTTGAATATGGATCTGATGCCTGTCAATTTGTTGAAAGAAACTTCTACGTTGACGACGCACTCAAGTCTTTTCCAACTGCAAAAGAAGCAATTGATCTTCTCACCAGAACAAAGGAGATGCTGTCTGTAGCAAACTTAGACTGCACAAGATTATATCCAACAGCCAGGAACTTATGAATGCCTTTCACTCTGAGGACTATGCCACTAGTCTAAAAAACCTTGATTTAGGTACAGATGTGCCTCCTGTACAGCGAAGTCTGGGTTTGTTGTGGAACATCAAACAAAACACATTCACCTTCCAAGTGTCAGCTTGTGACAAACCCTTCACTAAGAGAGGAGTCCTGTCCGTGGTCAATAGCATCTATGACCCACTGGGTTTCCTTGCTCCAGTTACTATTCAAGGTAAGATTTTACGAAGACAGATATCTACTGAGAACATAGACTGGGATACTCCCTTGCCTAGAGAGAATCAACACAAGTGGGAAAGGTGGAGACATTCTTTGAAGTCACTAGAAAAACTTCAGATCCCCATTGCTATGTTCCAGGTTCCACTTCAACTGCTACCCATGGAGAGATTCATATTTTCTCCAATGCATCAGTTGAAGCTATTGCTGCAGTAGCCTATTTGAAGACCTCTGAAATGAATGGAGAATCACACTGTAGTTTTGTCCTAGGCAAGGCAAAACTCACTCCCAAGCCTGCACATACCATACCAAGACTTGAACTTTGTGCAGCCGTGCTAGCAGTAGAAATTGCCGAGGTCATACGAAGTGAAATGGACACTAGAATTGATTCTTTCACCTTCTATACAGACAGTAAGGTAGTACTTGGTTACATAAACAACCAAACAAAACTATTTTATGTGTACGTCAGCAACAGGGTTGAACGTATCAAGAGATTCTCTCTACCAAGTCAATGGCATCACGTTCCCACTGAACTCAACCCAGCTGACTGTGGGACCAGAGCCGTGTCACCTGCTGCTCTTCAGGACAGCTTATGGCTGTCATCTCCAAGGTTTCTGTGTGAGGACTCCTACTTACCCCCTATTGACACCACTTATGGGTTAGTAAACCCTGAAGATGATAAGGAAATAAGAACTGTGACAACCTCACTACACACTTCTGTAAGTACAAAACAGAAGCTGCGGTCACACCATTACAGGCATCAATGGAAGCAGGTGCAGCATCTAGCCAATATGTTTTGGCATCGCTGGAGGAAGAAATATTTTCATCACCTTCAAGGTCATAACAAATGGCAAACATCTAAGCCGAATCTTAAGGTTGGAGACCTCATCCTTCTAAAAGACAAGGAAGTTTGTCGGAATGATTGGCCTATGGGTCTTATTACTAAAGTTATGCCCAGTGACGATAACAAAGTCCGATAGGTAGAAGTCAAGGAGACCAAGTGAGGATCGACATGAACCTTCAGTCGACCAATTACAGAGTTAGTACTCCTTTTGCCAGGTGAGTGACTTGTACAAGGACTAGCCATGCTGTTGGCTTGGTGGGGAGTACATTGCTGCCATCTACACGTTTTACTCAGAACTTTGGAACTCTTTGAAGATGTCATACCTTGGACTTCATGTTCTTCAATCCTGTTGAACTTATGTTTATGTAGCGGGTATGTACTTTCCCGGGTGTAAATTTGAACTTGACAGAGACATTAGTGATGTGTAATTCCCTGCAGCCCAGCGGGTGGCGCTGTCGCCCTGGGCTGGGGTTGAATCATTGCTGTGTGTCGTGCCTCCTTTTTGTCCTCCCTCGGCAGCGGTATGGTGGGGCGGGGAACCCGCCATGCTTGCTGGGAGAGGGTATAAAGGGGCCGGCCATCTTTGTCACGGGGTGGGAGTCCAGGGCACCTTCAGCCTGTGGACGGTGGTTCGTGTTGGTTCTCTAGGCGGGCCTAGGCCTAGAGGACAGCCGGAGGTCGTGTTCCATTCCAGGCACCTTTAGCCTGGGGTGAGGTACTCAGATGGAGGTCCGGAGTTCAGTGCCCAACACTGAGTTCCGCGAGGGAAGGAGATCCTAGGGAACCCCGGGAGTGGGTACCCGAATCCGGAAAGCGTAATGGACCGGGGGGAGCTCCTCATTCGAAGACCTGGTGCAGCAGATTGCCAGTGACGGGTGAGTCTCTCACCGGAGACCGCTTGGAAGGAAATCCCCGCTCATTTGGAGACTGCAACCCACTTTCAGGAAGGAAAGTGGAGAACACATTGTGTCTGGGCCTGTTCGCATCCACACCTCCTTTTCTGTTCTGTTTCTACCAAGGGAGTTCAACTGATTGTGTTCATTCGAGAAGAATAAAGGAGTGTTGAACTTTAATGGTGTGGGGCTCATTTCCTGACAGAAATTGTTCAAGGTAACTCTCGGTGGAGGCTCCAGGTGCACAGCACTGACCCGAAGGTAAAATAACTTTGCTTGTATCACACTGACACCTGTGATAAAGGCCTGGCGTAGTATCCCCGCTCCCTTCCCCTCTAAAAGATACCCCTAGACAAGAGACAGACGAGCTGAAGAAAGAGAGGTGAGTGAGGAGGCCGCTACACGTGGGGCTCGGGTCCGGTATAGTGTTTGTGCACCACAGTACTGATCGTGTCTGTAGGAAGAGTTACGCGAATAGGCAGGCCTTCACTGGCCGAAGTGCATCCCTGCTCGAAGTCGTGGACATGACCCAATGAAGGGAAAGGCCCGCGCAGAAGAGTGGAAAGAGGGGGAAGTTCAGCCGTGTGAAGTACTACACGTGGGGGCTTCTATTGCACTGCGCCACCAGGCACACCCCCATCGCTTAGTTTTAGGTGTGACTCAGAAACAGAAAAGAAGAAAAGCCCGCGAACTGGAGCAAAGGGGAGGAGTCCAATACGTGTGAAGGACTACACGTGGGACATTGGCGCAAAAACTCTGCAGTGTGCAATGGATCAGCAACAGGTCGCCATGTTCGGACATACGTCATGGATTCCAGTTCACCCTTCCACCACGACACTGACTGCTGCTGCTCCGGTAACAGATACGGGGATCCGGCTAAAGCCAAGGGGTCGATTCGCCCTGTATTCGTGCATGGACGTTGAGGCCCTGGGTGTGATTTGTCCCGGCTGTTCGGGACTGGTGTGCCAGCTGAAGCCGTTCGGGCGATGTGAGGCCTGTGGGGAGTTCCTGTTTGAAGTGGATCCGGCGGTTGAGAAGCCGAGAACCATCTACCACGGCCGTGCTGCGGGCAACACCACTCAGAGAGGAGGAATCACTGCTGTGACAGCCATCCCTGCGCACACTGCAGCGACCGCGGAGGAGGTCATAAAAACTCAACGGGAGAAATCCAAGGATGCTGACTCGGTCACCACGATCTCGCAGCGTCCACCACCGAAGAGAAAGACCGGCATGGTAGCCCCGACCAGCGGTTGTGGTGGACCGTCTCGTCCGCTTACGCCCGGCCAGGATGGATCCGTCGACAAGAGTTCCGGACGTCCCGTTTCAAGTAAAGGCCGAGGTAAGCCTGGCGGAGAGATTTGGTGTGTGGGAGGAGATGAAAGCTCGGTCTCCACTACAGGATACCTGCCTGTGGAGGAGTGTGACACCTCTGACCTAGAGTCGCTCTCGGACATGGGAGACAACGTTGCTATAGACGAACTGTTTGCAGAGAAAGGCTGGGACAAAGTACCTCTCGCTTCATTGCGGAGGACCAGGGATCCACCCATGTCTACAGGGGAAAGTACACCCCGGGTGGAGGCACCAGTGCCTGAAGAGAGGTCCCATCTCCAGCCTGCTTTTACATCCCTGGTGCCATCTGTACCGAAGGCTGGGGGGAAGAGACTGTTGCTGCGGGCACCAATGCCCAGATCAGATGTGATCAAGGTTCCTCGTCACCCGGACTCGATAGTTCTGCCTGGCAAAGGGCACCTTTAGCCTGGGGTGAGGTGCTCAGATAAAGGTCCGGAGCTCTGTGCCCAACACTGAGTTCCACGAGGGAAGGAGATCCTAGGGAACCCCGGGAGTGGGTACCCGAATCTGGAAAGCGTAATGGACCGGGGGGAGCTCATCATTCAAAGACCTAGTGCAGCAGATTGTCAGTGACGGGTGAGTCTCTCACCGGAGACCGCTTGGAAGGAAATCCCCCCTCGTTCGGAGACTGCAACCCACTTTCAGGAAGGAAAGTGGAGAACACATTGTGTCTGGGCCTGTTCGCATCCACACCTCCTTTTCTGTTCTGTTTCTACCAAGGGAGTTCAACTGATTGTGTTCATTCGAGAAGAATAAAGGAGTTTTGAACTTTAATGGTGTGGGGCTAATTTCCTGACAGACATTGTTCAAGGTAACTCTCGGTGGAGGCTCCAGGTGCACAGCACTGACCCGAAGGTAAAAGAACTTTGCTTGTATCACACTGACACCTGTGATAAAGGCCTGGCGTAGTATCCCCGCTCCCTTCCCCTCTAAAAGATACCCCTAGACAAGAGACAGAAGAGCTGAAGAAAGAGGGGCGGAGCAAGGAGGCCGCTACATTTATGTTTGCTTGTTGCATGTTTTTCATTACAGGTTCCAGGACACTTACCAACAGTGGACTTATTGAAAATATATATTAGTTTGGGCGCATGGGCGGATGCCTGAGGGAGAAGTCGAGCTTCCTTAGCGCTCCGCTCCTAGGCTAGTCAGACCGGAGAACCGAGAGCCGCAGCAACTTTCAAATCCACCACAGAGGTTACTGCAATACTCCGGGAATACACCTGAGCCAGTAAAATGGTGACAAGAGGTACTAAAATTAAGCTGAAACCAGGGAATCATAGGGAGTTATCAGGCAAGGCACTTTCCAAAATGGTGCCGCAAAGTACCTCACGACACAGCACACAGCGCTCCTCCACAGCTCAGTCATCTAATCCTAAAGCACAACAATGTGGAGGTGAGACTGACTCTGAAGATGAACAGACACAAATCACTGTTCAAGCTGGTATGTTTAAACAATTTGAGAGAATGTTACAAAAGGCATTGAAACAAACCTCAGATGACATTACTGACAGGCTCACTAAGGAAATTAGGGAGATTGGACAAAGAACTGCTGAACTAGAGGTGAGGGTGGATGAACTAGAATTTTACACTCAGCATCATACTGAGGAACTTGACCAGTTAAAGGAGGAGAAACTTATTTTACAAACAAGGTTGGAGGACCAGGAGAATAGGGACAGACGCTCCAACTTGAGAATTAGATGAATACTTGAACATGTTCTGGATTTACAGGCTACTATGCTTGCACTTTTTCAAGAACTTCTCCCTGGCACCCCAGTGGAAAGACTGGAAATGGACAGGGTACACAGGGCTTTAGCCCCCCGCAAGCCTAACGGTCCCGCAAGGGACATAATTGTTAGGTTCCACTATTACAAAACTAAAGAACAAATACTGGCTGCAGCCAGAGGAAATTCTGCCCTATCCTTTCAAGGCAATGCTTATCAGCTATTTACAGACCTCTCTCCACTTACAATAACCAAGAGAAGGGCAATGAAACCCTTTTTACAAGTTTTGCAACAGCACCAGATTATATATCATTGGGGTTTCCCTTTCACCTTGCGTTTCACCCATTTGGAAACAAAATATGTTTGCCGTACACCAGAAGAACTACAATCAGTTCTGTTGGATTTGGAACTTTTGGATCAATCCGAGAAAGCAGTTCAGCCCCATAGACGTTCAACATCACGATCATCCTCCAAACAAGACTCATCCGCCTCCACACGACAAAATCTACATAAACATGGACGTTTTGAGACCCTGTCACCACCTAATGTCGACTCCAAGGACTGATTTCAATTCCTGATCTGGATATTACTCCAATTTTCAGGCGTATTGAGCCTGACCATATCCATGCATTACACGCATAACTCGCTTCAGTCACCAGGTTGAACTGAATAACTTTTAGATCTATAATATTCATCTATATAGAAAATTTATATAGATGAAATATTTATTTATTTTTTGTTGGTTGCTTATTCATGACTTAAGGTTGCTGTTAGATTAAGTTTCTTTGTACTGTTTAATAGGTTCTCCGGCGCTGACTGGCCACATGGAATTCCATGTCGCCTTCCTTACACCCTCCGACTCCCGATATAGTACGGAAGTCGGACGGTGATTTTGGAACCTCTTGGGGCACACTAGCTGTTCCCCTGAGACGTTCCCACACCCTTCTCGCACACTGTTATGTAATAATTGTCTATATCATATTAAGGGTCGTTCACTTTTTATTTTTTTACTTCTTCCCTACTTCTTTTTTCCTCCTATCCTGTCTTCTTTCTCTCCTGAGGATGATCCCGGCCTTAGTCAGAGGTATTGCTCCTTTACCTAAAAGCACCAATCCCAGACTACTATGGCCCCCATAAATATAGTATCATTAAATGTACAAGGATTTAATGTACCACAAAAACGCGCCAAAGCTATGAGATCTTTCGCGGCTAGGAAGGCACACATTATCTGTCTTCAGGAAACGCACTTCACAGATAAAGTTTTTCCTAAATTCTTATCTTCTGCTTATCCTCAATTCTATGTAGCCTCAGCTACAACCAAACAACGTGGAACCCTTATTAGTTTCCACCGTTCAATGCCATTCACTCTCATGTCACAAATCAATGATCCAGAGGGCAGATACATTTTACTTACAGGTCTTCTTGCAGATAATATAATCACCATAGTATCGTATTATGCCCCGAATAAACGCCCAGAAGCTTTTTTATCACACCTCTTCCAACTGGTGAATACACATAAGGTTGGTAGTGTTGTGATGTGCGGAGACTCCAATACGACGGTTTTTCCATTCTTAGACAAATCCCCGTCCAAACCCAATTCTACTACACACAAGCAATCCCTAAGGAACCTATTATCCACACACAAATTGGCTGATGCTTGGAGGGAAGTTAATCCAACTAGAAGAAATTATACACACTACTCATATCCTCATAAATCCTTCTCTCGGATTGACCATATCTTTACACCTTCAAGTTTAATACCTGAGATCAAGTCTTCTATAATCACCCCCTATACATGGACAGACCACTGCGCCGTTTCCATCACTTTAGCTTCACCAGTGCCTAGGTCTCACGATAAGACATGGTGTATAAACGAATCCATGTTGTCACACCCGATACAATGTTTAGACATTGAAACAGCTCTCGCTGATTATCTCACATTTAACGATAACAATGAGGTTTCGGCTCTTACATTATGGGAAGCTCATAAAGCTGTTATCCGTGGCAAATTGATACAATTGGCTGCAGCTCTCAAAAGAAAAAACAAACTCCTATTTACTAAGCTGGAAAATAATTTTAATAAATGCTAAGCAGCTTTCCAATCGGTTCCTAACGCCACGAATAACACCAATTATGAGAGGGCTAAACTTGACTTAGACCTATTCTTAACTGATTCCGCAGACAAGACCGTACGCAAAAGACAGCATTTTTACTACGTCAAAGCCAATAAACCAGATACCCCTATGGCTCGTTGCCTTAAAAAAGTACAACATACACACGCACCTATTAAGCTTAAAGCATCTCGTGACTCTTTCACCAGTAACCCGATAAAAATATTAGAGATTTTACGTTCGAAATTGACTAACCTATACTCCCCGAAACAGAATTTTGATAAAACTAAAGCTGACGATCTACTCGCAAACATCACATTTCCACACATGAAACCTGAACAACTTGATGATCTTGAGAAGCGTATAACTTTATACGAGGTTCAAAAAGCTATAAAAGAGTTGAAGCCACATAAAAGGCCAGGCCCAGATGGTTTTTCAGCTTTATATTTTAAAAAAATTCTAACTATATTAGCACCTATACTTACCAGGGCCTTCAACTCTTTATTAGCTGGACAGTCCTTTAGAAATGAATCTTTAACATCCATCATAGTAATACTTCCTAAGCCTCACTCTGATCTCACTTCCTGGACTAATTACCGTCCAATCTCTCTTCTTAACCTTGACATTAAATTACTGGCCTAAATATTGGCAAATAGATTGAACACCATCATAGGTAGGGAATTTAATACATTGCGATCAAACGGGTTTTATGCCCAAACGCCAGACGGGGGATAATATTAGAAGAGCGCTTTTGCTGACATATTTCGCCAAAAAGAGGAAGATCCCAACGTGTTTCCTATCCCTAGATATGCACAAAGCTTTTGATTCGGTCTCATGGCCGTATATGAACTATATTTTACAAAAATGGGGCTTTGGAAGCAATTTTATGCTTTGGATCTCAGCTTTATATAATGATCCGAAGGCATATATTAAATATATGGGCTACAAATCTTCTACATTCAATATTAAATGTGGTACGAGACAGGGCTGCCCCCTTTCACCTTTGATTTTTGCTCTTCTCATAGAACCATTGGCGATGCTTATCAGAACCAACCCTAATATTAGCGGAGTGGAACTAGGTGGACACCACCATAAAGTATGTCTCTTCGCTGACGATATACTTGTCTTCCTAACCCACCCACACATTTCGGCTCCAAATTTATTGAACGTCTTAGGAAAATTTTCAGATATTTCAGGGCTATATATTAACAACACCAAATCCAACGCACTTAATATTAACTTATCGCAATCCGAACTACATAGAGCACAAACAACTTTACCATTCAATTGGGTTACTCACTATATCCCATACCTGGGAATTCAACTTACATCCTCAATCTCAGACCTGTTCAAAACAAATTACTTGCCGCTGATGAAGCAAATCACAAACCTACTGAATAGTTGGTCCACACTTTCTATTTCATGGTTTGGGAGAATTAATGCTGTGAAAATGTCCATCTTGCCAAAATTCCTGTATCTTTTTAAAGTGCTCCCCGTTCCTATTCCATCCTATTTCCTACGGTTACTACAGCAGAAAGTCATATCATTTATTTGGGGTAAGATTAAACCACATATTGCCAAAGGGACACTTTTTATTGAAAAATCTAAAGGGGGACTGGGAATCCCTAACTTCGCCAAATACTATTACGCTGCGCAAATTGCACAATTATCTAAGTATCATGCAAAGTCTGAAACCCCTTTGTGGGTGGCAATAGAATCTATTGACATTGATCCAATATCTGTGGCTAACATAATGTGGTTATCCCCTTGTGATAGACCAGGCATATCTAATCCTATCACAAAGCACTCCATGACCATCTGGGACAAATTTAGGTGTTCGCATAAATTACAATCCCCACACAACCCCCTACTGTCATTCATAAGACACCCAGCTTTTTACCCTGCATGGAAGTTCCCATCTTCTTTTGCAGCTTGGACATCCAAAAACCTGACATCCCTATATGATCTAGCATCCAGCAATAACATTCTGACATTCCCTAATCACTGTGACATCCATGGTTTACCCAGTAAAGAAATTTTCCGGTACCTACAAATTAAAACATTTTATACACCAGTTATTGAGTCGGGTTCCATACTCAATCAACTCTCACAGTTTGAAAGGATCTGTAAATGTGACCCACACACTAGAGGTCTGATTTCACTACTGTATAAACAACTTAATTCCTCCCCCACAGATATTACACCGTTATATGTCACCAAATGGTCTCAGGACTTCGATAAGACATTCAGTACAAAAGACTGGGACAGCATCTGGTCGACCACTATGCACTCATCCATAAACTGTTATGCTCTTGAAACAAATTTTAAGGTCTTATCACGCTGGTATCTGGTACCAGCGAGGTTAGCTAAATTTTCGCCAACCTGCTCGGATAAGTGCTTTCGTGGCTGTGAGACTGTCGGTACCTATCTTCATATCTGGTGGGATTGCCCAATTGCCCAAAATTTCTGGATCAAAATATTCGGTATGGCTTCCACCGCTCTAGAAAACTCCATTACACCAGATCCAGTCGTAGCATTATTGAATCTTAAACCCCCTGACCTTACTTATAATCAATTCCAACTATTGTTGTACTTGACAACCTCAGCTAAACAAACTATAGCTAAGGCATGGAAATCTCAAACATTGGTTGTGACTGAGACTAAACATCGAATGAACAGAGCCCTCATTTTCCACAAAATGACAGCTATCGAGAACAATAACGTGAAAAAATTCAATAAAATTTGGCAGCCATGGGTTAAACATTTCCTATCATCTGATTTTGACCACTCTCTCCTGCTGCCCTGCTAAACCCATTTAACATTTCTTCCTTGATACTTTTTAGTCTCCTCTTTTCTTTAAAAATTGCTAAAAGTTCTTGGGACTGGGGTCGGATCATTCCTGGGAGGGAACCTCTTTTCTTCCTTTCCTATCTCTTTACTCTTTTCCTTTCTCAATCTCTTTCTTTCTTTCCTCCTACCTTAATATTCTTTTTTTTTCTTTTATTTTCATATATTGCATAACATGTGATTTTGGGATCTATATTCCCATATCGTTTCTTAAACTCATTATTACATACACTCTAGAGTTTGAACTCCTAATCTGAGATTAACCTCTATCCATTTGACATACTGTTTCTATATGTTTTTTTTTTCTTTTTGTTCCTCTTTTGCTTCTTAAGCAGGGTTTAGACATTTAAGAGTGACTTTCATAAGCTTTTAATTATTTTTACATATAAGTGCAGATAACTTATAATTCTTACCGGGACTCTAGCCCACTTACACCTTAGCTAAGCCATTTTTTCTCTCTCTTTAACACGTGCCCCCTCTTATCCACAGTTAGAACCCGTTTGGGGTGGATGGGTGGTCCGGAGGCACTTTATACCTGATGCAAGGTTTAGCCCCTTGGTTTTTCTTCTATCCTACGAGCCCACTCTACATGTCAAGTGTAATAACCCCCTTTTTTTTTCCTCTCTTCAATATCTCAGAGATAAAAATGTTACTTCTACTGTTGAGTACCGAACTCTACGTATATATCTTTCATTAAGGTTACAGTGTATAACCCATTCTCACACTATACTGTATGTATTATATTTGTGATCTGTATTCTTGTGAAAAATTCAATAAAAATATTGAACAAGAAAATATATATTAGTTTATGGTCAGAGCCGGACTGGGAGTAAAAACCAGCCCTGGAAAAAAATTCATACCAGCCCCATAGCATTATTATACCGGCCCAACAGCAAAACGGCATTATTTTCTTGTTCATAAAAGGGAAAACGATGCATTTGAAAGCACATTTGAAGATTGTATTATACATAGAGAAGACAGATATGAAAGCACATAGGGATACTAATATATATATATATATATATATATATATATATATATATATATATATATATATAAATAAATAAGCAAATTCCAGTTAAAAGTGCTAAAAGTGGTCAATCATCAAGGGGGACCCCAGGAACTCTGGGAACATGGGGGGAGGGGGACTCTGTTGACTAGAGAACACCTTCCGCAGAAAGAATACACTAAGGTAAGGGGGGTGGGTTTACTAATATAGGGGGAAACCTTTATATCAGAACCCCCCTTACATTGTTGTATTCACTCCCCCCTTACATCAGTGACCCCCCCCCCTCGGACTGGCCTTGTGGCGCTGTCACTGACCTCCTCTCAGGTGCACCGTGGATCAGTCAGTCAGCTCCAGCTCTGGTTTTATCCTATAGTCTCCGCTCCACAGTCCACAAATGTCTGACTTCTCCCATGACCCCTGTAACGGCACCCCAAATACGAAAGGGGGTAACGCCGTTTAGATCCCTTCCCTCTCCTGGACACAACTTCACTGTTGATCCTCCACAGCCAGACGAACCCTTCCCATAGGAATTAATCCTTCCAAAGAACGAGACAACACGCTCTGTATCTTTCTAGGATTGAATGAGTTTATTGAGAAAAACATTGTAACTTTTATACCCATCCAATACTGCATTAACCTAAAATGAACAATGGTCCAGCTCCACCCATAACATAACAAGACTCAATACACATTATTTTGACGTCTGCTAGGAGACAACAGGTTCTAATCCCCTTTATGTTTAAATAACTATGCATGACCTTTATATTCACCAGACTGTCTGTTACTTTACAATACGCACAAGGACACACTTATTTTCCCCAATCCACATCACCACAAACAATGAACAGGTCTTCTAGAAGCTGGAATTCATTAGCGTTACACTAGGCAGACAGGTGATTGAGGCTGAACACCTCAGTATCTCTCAATTAACCTGTTGAGTTCAGAATAAGTAAATAGTCCTTTACAGATATCCTTGGGAATATGGTGGATAAATATTACAGACCCATTTTAGGTAGTCCAAGATATATTTCTTAATGTCCATTATTTCCTGGCTCACCCTGTGTCCAAAGTGACCCTCCTGTCACACATCTCCCCTTTCGGCAGGAGACTAACACAGGAGGTGACCCCAGACGGGTTGACTCTGAAGTTAGTCCATAGGTCCATTCTTCCGATGTCTGGATAACCCATCAACATTGCACTAGGAGCCCGGGAGGACGTCTGTTTGCTGGGAAAACCAATCAGCATTGCCATTTTACTTACCGGGTCGGTAGCTGATGGTGAAGTTGTAAGGTTGTAGGGCTAAGCTCCACCGCAGCAACCTGCCATTGTCTCCTGAGACCCGGTTAAGCCAGACCAATGGGTTGTGGTCGGTGACCAGTGAAAATTCCTGTCCGTACAAGTAAGGGTTCAACTTTTTAAGGGCCCAGACCAGGGCCAAACACTCCTTCTCCACTGCCGCATAGCTCACTTCCCGGGGTAATAGCTTTCTACTCAGGTATGCGACAGGGTGTTCTCCTCCATCCTCCCCAACTTGGCTCAGCACAGCCCCTAGTCCAAACATGGAAGCATCTGTGTGGACAAGAAAACGTTTGTTAGGTACGGGGGCAGCCAAGGCAGGGGCATTTACAAGAGCTTGCTTGAGGGCTAGAAACGCGGTTTCACAAGCTGGAGACCACAGGACCTGCAGGGGTAAATTCTTTTTCGTCAGGTCAGTCAGGGATTTGGTGATAGCACTATAGTTAGGGACAAAACTTCGGTAGTACCCTGCAGTCCCCAAGAAGGCTAATACCTGGGTCTTAGTACGGGGCGTGGGCCAGTTAGCTACTGCCTCTACCTTGGCTGGCTCTGGTCTCTGGTTCCCACACCCCACTCGGTGTCCCAGGTACTGCACCTCCGCCATACCTAGATGGCACTTGTCTGGTTTCAAGGTCAGGCCTGCGCCCCGAATTTTGTCCAGAACCACCCCTACGTGAACCAGGTGCTCCTCCCAAGACCCACTGTAGATCGCAATGTCATCCAGGTATGCACATGCAAAATCCTGGAAGCCATCGAGGAGCCTATCCACCATACGTTGGAAGGTGGCCGGGGCATTCTTCATCCCAAATGGCATGACCTTAGACTGGTATAGGCCAAATGGGGTAACAAATGCCGACTTGGGGATAGCATCCTCAGCCAGGGGGATCTGCCAATAACCTTTACACAGGTCTATTGTGGTTAAATAATGTCCCCTGGCTATCCGATCTAGCAGTTCGTCTACCCTGGGCATCGGGTAGGCATCAGTGGTGGTCTTCTCATTGAGTCGCCTGTAGTCCACGCAGAACCGGGTAGTTACGTCTTTCTTAGGCACCAGGACTACAGGCGAGGCCCAAGGGCTGTCAGAAGGCTCAATGACTCCTAACTGAATCATCTCCTGTATCTCCTTCCGCATTTCTTCTCGGACTGCTTCAGGGATACGGTAGGGGGGTTGTCGAAGGGGTGCTTGTCCAGGGGTCTCTACCTTATGCACAGCCAGGGTAGTATAGCCCGGTATTTGGGAGAACGTTGCCTGTTTCTCCCACAGGAGCCGCTTAGCCTGTTCCTTCTTTGTGGGGCTTAACCGGTCTCCTAGCTGTACAAGGCTAATGAGGTCAGTCTGGGTCTCTCTCTCTAGTAAGTCAGGGAGGGGTAAACCTTCTGGGTCATCCGCAGCAGGGGCACATACTGCAGCAACATCCTCCTGCCGTTCCTGATACTCCTTCAGCATGTTCACATGAAAGGTTCGCTGGATTCTTTCATCTGCACAGCTGGCAATAACATAGGTAGTATCACATACCTGGGCTACTACTTTATACGGGCCCTGCCAAGATGCCTGCATCTTGTCGGTCTTCACAGGCTTGAGCACTAAGACCTTCTGCCCCACCTGGAAGATACGCTGTCAAATACCCCGATCGTACCATCTCTTCTGTCTTCCCTGGGCCGCCTGGAGATTCTCCCTTACCATCAGAGACAGTTGCTCCATGCGGTCCCTGAGTTCCAGAACATAGGGCACTATGGGGGTCCCTTCTTGCTCTGTCTCTCCCTCCCAGTGTCCTCTGATGAGATCGAGGGGTCCGCGGACCCTTCTCCCATAGAGCAACTCGAAGGGCGAGAACCCAGTAGATTCCTGGGGTACCTCTCTGTACGCAAATAATAGGTGAGGCAGGAATCTCTCCCAGTCTCTGCAAGCGTCCGAAAAGGTCCTCAGCATTTGCTTGAGGGTCCCCTTAAAGCGTTCGCAGAGACCATTAGTCTGGGGGTGGTACGGTGAGCTCAGCAAGGGCTTAATATTGCACACCTTCCACAACTGCTGGGTGAGCACTGCGGTAAACTGGGTTCCCTGGTCAGAGAGAATCTCCTTAGGGAACCCCACTCTGGTAAAAAACTTAACCAGGGCATCAGCTACTGTCTCTGCTTCAATGTTAGACATAGCTACTGCCTCTGGGTAACGGGTGGCGTAGTCCACCACGGTGAGAATATACTTCTTCCCGGATGGACTAGGCCTGGCCAGGGGACCCACAATGTCAACGGCTATGCGGTAAAAAGGCTCCCCAATATTAGGCATGGACATGAGTTTAGCCTTAGGGTGGTCCCCCCTCTTACTTATCCGTTGACATGTGTCACACGTTGTGCAGTATTGTCGCACATCCTGGCTAAGATTGGGCCAGAAGAAATTCTGTGTAATCCTATGGGCCGTGCGACGGAACCCTAGATGTCCTACTAGCGGCACATCATGCCCGATTCGCAGAATCTCCAGCTGGTATTTCTTAGGTACCACCAGTTGTCGTTTCTGCGAAGGGGCCTTACTTCTCTGAGGTGGCTTAGGGATCCTATACAGTCTATCCCCCACCCATTCAAAAAACTCCCCATCTATTCCCCTTTCCTGAGTATCTGCCTTAGCCCTATACTTGTGTAAGGTCAGGTCCTCCCGAGTTTCCCTCCCGAATGCTTCTGGGGTATCCCAGCCTAGGAGCGCCTGACCTAAGGTACGTGTCGGAGAAGATAGTCTCACCTGGGTCTCAGCAGCAAGCGGGCCGGTTCCAGCAGTACGTGTCTGGGCATGAGTAGTCACAGGGTTGACTTCATCGGGGCCCCTCGGGGCGTAAGCAGAAAGGAGGGGGACCAAATCATTCCTCAGTAGTACATCCACTGGCAAATCCTTCATCACCCCCACATTCACGTGTCCCGAACCAACCCCCCAATCCAGGTGAACACGGGCAACGGGAAGCCGGAAGACGGTACCTCCCGCTACTCTTACGGCTACAGTGTCTCCGGTGTGTTGGCTCTCTGGGATGAGGTTCTTCTGTATTAGGATCATGGTAGCGCCACTATCACGTAAGCCATTGGCTACCGTTCCATTAACCCGGACAGTCTGCCTGTGTTGTTGCCGGTTGTCCCGGTTAGCTGCTTGTATTGGATCAGCCTCGTGCAGGACGCCCCAATGTTCTTCCTCCTCAACGCAGTGGGCCGCAGGCATGGGTGTGCGGGGGCTCCCCCTTGCTGGCTGTCTCCATGACTGGGACTGGATGGCTGGATTCAACGGACAGTCTGGCTTTTTGTGCCCTAGCTGTTTACATCCGAAACACCTGATGGGTTGTGCGTAGTCCTGGGAGTTGAACCTGGGCTGCTGAGGATAAGTGCCCGCTGGGGTTGGTGCTGAAGTTGGGTTAGAGGCTGATAAACTGGGCCGAGATAGTGGATAGCGCTCGCTTCCGCCTGACCTTCGAGAGTCCAGATATTCATCGGCCAAAGTAGCCGCTTTCTGTACAGTCCGTGGTCGCTTATCTCGCACCCAATCCTGTAGTACCGGAGGGGTGTGGTTAAAGAACTGTTCTAAGAGTACTAGCTGGGTGATGTCCTCTATGGTGCGAGCGTGGCTTCCCTGGAGCCAGCCCTTAAGGTCTCGCTGCAGACGATGTGCCCACTCCACGTATGTTATGTGGGTTTGTTTCCGGGATTCTCGAAACTTAATCCGGCTGGCTTCGGGTGTAATGGCAAATCGGGCTAGCAGAGCTTCTTTTACCCGGTCATAGTCTTTAGCGTCCTCATCCTCCAGGGTCCGATACGCATCCGCCGCTCTGCCCGTTAAATTACTGGCCAGTAAGGCGACCCAATCTTGGGGCAGTACTTCATGTATCTGGCATAGTCTCTCAAAGTCCTGCAGGAACGCTTCAATTTCCTCCTCTCCCTCCTTAAATAGTTTGAACGCCCGAAAGGGCAACTTACGGACAGGCGCTGCATCTTTAGGTGTTGTCTCCGTTTGCCGTATTTCTGCCATTCTCCGCTCATGTTGCCGCACTAGTTCTCTCTCTTGTCGCTCATCCTGCAGCTGGATGTCTCTAATAGCATTCTGTATGGCGGTCTCTGATGGGTTAGCACCCGCTGTCGAACTCGTTGCTGAAACAAGTCTTCAACTGACCGAGGTCCTGCATCACCATCCCTCTGATCCATCTCGGTTAGTTCCCTGATCAAGGTGGCCTTGTTCTTTGTCCCACCGGTCCCTCCACGGCTCTCAAGTAAGTCTTTCAGCGTGGCTTTCCTGCAGGCTGCATAGCTGGTCATTCACTGTGGTGGTTTGAAGTGTCCCAGTAACTGGAGGGAAAATCCCACTGCTGCCAACCAATGTAACGGCACCCCAAATACGAAAGGGGGTAACGCCGTTTAGATCCCTTCCCTCTCCTGGACACAACTTCACTGTCGATCCTCCACAGCCAGACGACCCCTTCCCATAGTAATTAATCCTTCCAAAGAACGAGACAACACGCTCTGTCTCTTTCTAGGATCGAATGAGTTTATTGAGAAAAACATTGTAACTTTTATACCCATCCAATACTGCATTAACCTAAAATGAACAATGGTCCAGCTCCACCCATAACATAACAAGACTCAATACACATTATTTTGACGTCTGCTAGGAGACAACAGGTTCTAATCCCCTTTATGTTTAAATAACTATGCATGACCTTTATATTCACCAGACTGTCTGTTACTTTACAATACGCACAAGGACACACTTAATTTCCCCAATCCACATCACCACAAACAATGAACAGGTCTTCTAGAAACTGGAATTCATTAGCATTACACTAGGCAGACAGGTGATTGAGGCTGAACACCTCAGTATCTCTCAATTAACCTGTTGAGTTCAGAATAAGTAAATAGTCCTTTACAGATATCCTTGGGAATATGGTGGATAAATATTACAGACCCATTTTAGGTAGTCCAAGATATATTTCCTAATGTCCATTATTTCCTGGCTCACCCTGTGTCCAAAGTGACCCTCCTGTCACAACCCCCATCCCGGCTGCACTCCTTCTCTTGACTCCTCTCCAGACTCCCTCAGAGACTGCAGACATGATATAAGACAAGAGATGGTTAGAGGTTTCGGACATGATACAAGAGATGGTCAGAGACTGCAGACATGGTACAAGAGATGATCAGAGAATTCAGACATGATACAATAGATGGTCAGAGACTGCAGACATGATACAAGAGATGGCCAGAGACTGCAGACATGGTACAAGAGATGGTCAGAGAATGCAGACATGGTACAGGAGATGGTCAGAGAATGCAGACATGGTACAGGAGATGGTCAGAGAATGCAGACATGGTACAGGAGATGGTCAGAGAATGCAGACATGGTACAGGAGATGGTCAGAGACTGGAGATATGGTACAGGAGATGGTCAGAGACTGGAGATATGGTACAGGAGATGGTCAAAGACTGGAGATATGGTACAGGAGATGGTCAGAGACTGGGGACATGGTACAAGAGATGGTCAGAGACTGGGGACATGGTACAGGAGATGGTCAGAGACTGGGGACATGGTACAAGAGATGCTGTCAGGAAAGACGTTCTCTCACTCATCCCAGCGATCGGGGTCTCAGAATCTCTATGCACAGGCAGACCCGTTCGGCGCATGCGCGATAGCGGCAAACGAGCGTGCGCGGGCACGCGATAGTGGCGAGCGGGCGCGCGCGGGTGCGCGATAGCGCGCGCGCCTATGACGCAGGTTGGCGCCAAAGACTGCCTATTTAAAGAGAGCTGTCACTCTGCATCCTTGCTGTCCGGTCTACAGCGTTTCCTGAAGACCCTTGTTACCTGAACCTCTGATCTGATTGCTCTGGTACCTGACCCGGCTTCCCTTGGCTTCTCCAGTCTGCTGCCCGCCTCTGACCACGGCTCGTCCCGACTTCTCTTCTGCCTTCTCCTCTAACCAGTTTGCTGCCCGCCTGATACACTGACCCGGCCTGGACTTTAACTATTCTTGGATCCTGCTTTGTACTCATCTGCCCGCTTGTGTCTGACCCGGCCTGTCTTCACCAAGTCTGCTTCCTGATCCTCTGGTGCCTGCTGTGGACCACTGCACGTCTCCCACCAGTTATCCACCGCTGCAGTCTGCTGCTTCTACTTCCACCTGCCTCAGTTCCTGCCAGGCACTTGTGCTCCTTTGCCCTCCTGAGCCCCTGTCTGCTCTATCAGGGGTTCTCGAGTCAGAGGTCTACGAGAGGCCACTCCCTGCACGTCGGGCTCACCTACCAGGTACGTGACAGTACCGGACAGCCATGTCTGAGCCCACGCAGGGAGCCTCTCCCATGGAGGAACTCTGCCGTCACCTAGATGGACTTACTACGGCAGTCAGGAACTTACAGGAAGGCTATACCCGCCTAGAGGAGCGTGTCCAGACCCTGTCTAACACGGCACCTGCCGCACCTGGAGCTTCTCCCGCACCCTCAGTCGTCATGTTACCACCTGAACCCCGGGTTCCTCCTCCCGAGAGGTTCTCTGGAGATCGTAGCAAATACAGAGCTTTTCGTAACGCCTGTGAGCTCTTTTTCCCTCTGCAACCCAGGACCTTTTCCCTTGAAACCACCAAGGTGGGCTTCGTCATCGCCCTACTATCAGGCGAACCTCAGTCTTGGGCCCACCGCCTTCTGGAGCATAAAGACACCTGCCTCAACCTCCTGCGCACGTTCTTTGAAGCCATGGATCTTCTCTACGAGGATTAGGGATGAGCTTCGTGTTCGAGTCGAACATACGTTCGACTCGAACATCGGCTGTTCGATCGTTCGACGAAGATCGAACGATTTGGGCCGTTCGCGCCAAATTCGAGTGACGCGAACGGCCCACAATGCACTACGCCATCGCAGTGTCATCCAGGCGCTGTGATTGGCCAAGCATGCACTGTGACCCCGCATGCTTGGCCAATCACAGCCCCGGCAGCGAGGAGAGCAATGATTGGCCACAGGCAGGATGCCTGTGGCCAATTATTGCTGAGGGTGTTTAGTACACGCCCCACACTATAAAAGGCCGCCAGCACGGCGGCCTAGTGTAGTGTGTTCCGGAGCAGGGAAAGAGAAGCATAGGCAGGGACAGTGACATTTATTTCTTTCTTGTGTGACAGCAGGAAGGTAAAGTCACCTGGTTGCATCCAGGGGGGTAGATATATTTCTCCCAGATTCAGGCTTTATGCCGACTTATACAACTAGGGAGGGAGTTGATGAAGCCCAGCTGAGGCTAGTGGGCTCATGGATGACTCATACCTCTAGGGAGAGTGCTGGGCGTCGTGCAGGCAGGGAGTTGATGAGACCAGCTGAAGGGACAGAAAACTCTAGGTAGGGAGAGTGTCAGTTTCTTTCACTGTGCGAGTCCTTGTTTCTAGGGACAAAGAAGGAAAGTGAGGGGAATTCTCCTTGTGCTATAGTGTGCTAAAGCATTCCTCATCAACCATCTTTGAAATCCTTGTTTTTTGGACAGTCAGGGAAATTGTCGTTGTGCTATTCTGTGCAAAAGCAATCATCCTCAACCATATTTAGAAATCCTTAAGTAAAGGGACAGAGAAGGACACCTGAAGGTAGCCCTTATTGCTTTTTTCCCATCTCCCTGCAGGCCATCTATTAGAATGTCTGGAAGGCAAACAAGGAGAGGCAGACAGTCAGGAGGCAATAAAAGAGGGCAAGCAGGCTCTGTGTCTGGGGGCAACAGTGCTGGTCGTGGACGCGGTGCATTGTCATCAGCACATGGCCATGGGACACGCTTGTCCTTCTTTTCGGCAGCTGGACATGTTGAGCCACATCATGCCGAAGACTTGGTAGAGTGGATGACCAAGCCCTCCTCCTCCTCCTCATCCTCTCTCACCCAGGCTCAGGGTACTGGCAAAGCAGCTGCCAAAGCGTCCTCTTCCCTGGTATCAATGTCAGACTCATCATCAGTCACTCCTTCCCTAGACCCACCATGTCCTCCTCCTGAGGAGTCCCCCGAACTGTTTGAGCACAGTGTTGGGTACATGCTCCAGGAGGATGCCCAGCGTTTCGAAGGGTCTGATGATGAAACCCAGCTACAGGAAGGCAGTAGGGTGAGAGCAGACAGAGGGGATGCTCAAGAAGGACACCAATTTGGCAGTCATGTTCCAGCAGCTGCAGCATACTGCCAGATTGGCTCCAGTGATGAGGAGGGAGGGGATGATGAGGTCACTGACTCCACGTGGGTGCCTAATAGGAGAGAGGAGGAGGAGGAGGATGAGGAGGAGGCACATCTCCAACGAGGCAGGATGCCCTTTGGTGGCCAGCGTAAGGGCAGTACACCGACGGAATCACACCGCAGAGCTCCGCCTGTGCAGGGCGCTGCCTCTGCCCGTCATTCAAAAAGTTCCTTGGTGTGGGCCTTTTTTGAGGCTAGTGCATCAGATCGCACAGCTGCTGTTTGCAACATATGTCTCAAGCGTATATCGCGTGGCCAAAACATCAGCCGCTTGGGTACCACATGCCTGACCAGACATATGTTGACCTGCCATGCAGCTCGTTGGCAAGCCTACCTCAAAGACCCACACCAAAGTACAAAGCGGACCTCTCCTTGCACCGCATCAGCTGGGATCTCCAACCCCACTATAACTTCAGTCCTCTCTGAAACATGCACTGAGAGGAATGAAGGTGTAGAATTAGGTGTGTCACAGCCAAGTACTTGCGGCCACTCTGCTAGCAGTACACCGACGTCCGATTCTAGCAGGCAAATTTCCCTGCCCCAGCTGCTGGACCGTCGAAAGAAGTTCACTCCCAGCCATCCACATGCCCAGCGGTTGAATGCTAGCTTGGCTAAATTGCTAGCGCTTCAACTGCTGCCTTTTCAGTTGGTAGACTCGGCCCCCTTCCGTGAGTTTGTGCAATGTGCGGTTCCTCAGTGGCAGGTTCCCAAACGCCACTTTTTCTCACGGAAGGCTATTCCGGCTCTCTACCGGCATGTGGAAGGCAATGTCTTGGCCTCGCTGGACAGGGCGGTCAGCGGTAAGGTGCATATTACCGCTGACTCATGGTCCAGCAGGCATGGACAGGGACGTTACCTTTCTTTCACGGCCCATTGGGTCACTCTTTTGGCAGCTGGGAAGGATGCAGGACAAGGTGCAGTAGTGTTGGAGGTTGTTCCACCGCCACGCCTCCAAAATGCTACTACTGGTTGTGACACACCTCTCTCCTCCACCCCCTCCTCTTCTTCTTCCTCCATGGCCTCTTCCTGTGGTTTGTCCTATGAACCAGCGGTGCTCCGTAGCCGTTCACGGGGCTACGCAAGTACGCAGGCAAAAAGATGCCATGCCGTGCTTGCGCTGGTGTGTTTGGGGGACAGAAGCCACACTGGGGCAGAGGTCCTGTCTGCTCTGCAGGGCCAGGCCGAGAGGTGGTTGACGCCACGCCAGCTTAAGCCAGGAATGGTGGTTTGCGACAATGGCACCAACCTCCTCTCCGCCCTCCGACAGGGACAACTGACCCATGTGCCCTGTGTGGCTCACGTCCTTAACCTGGTGGTGCAGCGGTTCTTGGGCAGGTACCCGGGCTTACAGGATGTCCTGAGGCAGGCCAGGAAAGTCTGTGTGCATTTCCGCAGATCTTATAATGCCAGTGCTCGCCTGGCTGAGCTGCAAAAGGAGTTGAACCTGCCCAAGAACCGCCTTATATGTGACATGCCCACCAGGTGGAACTCAACGTTGGCCATGCTGCAGCGGCTGCACATGCAGCAGAGGGCCATCAATGAGTACCTGTGCGACTACGGCACCAGGACAGGGTCAGGGGAGCTTGGTTTTTTTCTCCACGCCAGTGGGGCATGATCAGGGATGCATGCACTGTCCTGGCACCATTTGAGGAGGCCACGAGGATGGTGAGCAGTGACAGTGCATGCATCAGTGACACTGTACCTCTTGTCCACCTGTTGGAGCACACGCTGCGTGGAATAATGGACAGGGCACTTGAGGCAGAACAGAGGCAGGAAGAGGAGGACTTCCTTGCCTCTCAAGGCCCCCTTTACCCAGACAGTGTTCCTTCTGTCCCACCCATCGCACAGGAAGAGGAGGAGGAGGAGGAGGAGGAGGAGGATTGTGTCAGCATGGAGGTGGAGGCTGGCACTCAGCATCATCAGCAGCAGTCTTTTAGGGATGATTTACAGTCCCAAGAAACCAGTGGACTTGTACGTGGCTGGGAGGAGGTGGCTGCGGATCATGTCGTCCTTAGTGACCCAGAGGACTCCGGAGCGAATGCCTCAGCAAACCTACGCTGCATGGCCTCCCTGATCCTGCAAAGTCTGCGGAAGGATCCTCGTATTCTTCGGATCAAGGAGAGGGACCATTACTGGCTGGCCACTCTCCTTGATCCACGGTACAAGGGTAAGGTTGCGGACCTTATGTTACCGTCGCAGAGGGAGCAGAGGATGAGACAACTCCGGGAGGCCTTGCAGAAAGGTCTGTGCAACGCGTTCCCAGAGACTGGGAGGTTACAAACTCCTGGTCCTGGACAACGAGTTGCTGAGGCTTCGGCCAGTCAAAGAAGGAGCGGTGGGGAAGGTGGCCGTCTGACCGATGCGTTCAGACAATTCTTTAGTCCGCAGCCCCAAAGTATGATCGGTTCCAGCAACCATCGCCAGCGTCTGATAAACATGGTGCAGGAATATCTAGGGGCAAGGTCAGACTTGGACACCTTCCCCACCGAAAATCCTCTGGCTTACTGGGTCTTGAGGATGGATCACTGGCCAGAGCTTGCACAGTATGCAATTGAGCTACTGGCCTGTCCTGCATCCAGCGTTCTTTCGGAACGCACATTCAGTGCTGCTGGAGGATTTGTCACGGATCACAGGGTGCGCCTGTCCACCGACTCGGTTGATCGACTGACTTTCATCAAGATGAACCAGTCTTGGATCACCACCAGCTACCACACACCTGATGCTGATATAACAGACTAATTGATTTTAACATGTCACATCCCTTCAAGACTGATGCTGATGCTGAGTGCCTGTGCTGTTATGTTGACTGGCTATCCTCCTCCTCCGAGTCCTCAATGATACGATTGATGATGATAGCTTGGAAGATCATTTTTGTTTATGGGTGCCGCCACCAGTGGCTAAGGCCCAATTTTTCAGCCCCTGTTTTACAGGGGCGTGTAATTACAATTTTTTTAGCAATAATTTGCCATAGGGCTCATTGCTGTGCTCCAAGTACAGTATCTGTGAGGGGTTGGAGTGTTGTGGCACCAGTGCCTAAGGCCCAATTTTTCAGCCCCTGTTTAACAGGGGCGTGTCATTACAATTTTTGAAGCAATACTTTGCAACAGGGCTCATTGCTGTGCTCCAAGTACAGTATCTGTGAGGGGTTGTAGTGTTGTGCCACCAGTGCCTAAGGCCCAATTTTTCAGCCCCTGTTTAACAGGGGCGTGTCATTACAATTTTTGAAGCAATACTTTGCAACAGGGCTCATTGCTGTGCTCCAAGTACAGTATCTGTGAGGGGTTGTAGTGTTGTGCCACCAGTGCCTAAGGCCCAATTTTTCAGCCCCTGTTTATTTGGGGCGTGTCATTACAATTTTTGAAGCAATACTTTGCAACAGGGCTCATTGCTGTGCTCCAAGTACAGTATCTGTGAGGGGTTGTAGTGTTGTGCCACCAGTGCCTAAGGCCCAATTTTTCAGCCCCTGTTCAACAGGGGTATGCAATTACAATTCTTGATCTAATAATTCACAGCAGGGCCCATTCCTGCACCCACCAAGAGTAACTCTGAGGGCTTACAGTGTTGTGGCAACGCCACCACCACCACCACCACGAAAGGCCCAATTTTTCAGCCCCTGTTCAAAAGGGGCATGTAATTACAATTCTTGATCTAATAATTCACAGCAGGGCCCATTCCTGCACCCACCAAGAGTAACTCTGAGGGCTTACAGTGTTGTGGCAACGCCACCACCACCACCACCACGAAAGGCCCAATTTTTCAGCCCCTGTTCAAAAGGGGCATGTAATTACAATTCTTGATCTAATAATTCACAGCAGGGCCCATTCCTGCACCCACCAAGAGTAACTCTGAGGGCTTACAGTGTTGTGGCAACACCACCACCACCACCACCACCACGAAAGGCCCAATTTTTCAGCCCCTGTTCAACAGGGGCATGCAATTACAATTCTTGATCTAATAATTCACAGCAGGGCCCATTGCTGCACCCACCAAGAGTAACTGTCAGGGCTTACAGTGTTGTGGCACCAGCACCACCATCAAAGGCCCAATTTTTACTACCACTGTTCAACAATTATATGTAATTAAAATTCCTGATATAATAGTTGACAGCAGGGCGTTCCAGCACCAACCAAGAGTAACTGTGAGTGCTTACAGTGTTGTGCCAACACCAACAACTAAGGGGCCTATTTCTGCAGAGTATATACGGCAGGTCCCTACTTTCAAACATCCAACTTACAAACGACTCCTACTTGCAAACGCAAGAAGACAACAGGAAGTGAGAGGAAATCTACCACTAGGAAGGAAAATTCTCTCCTGTAAGAATAAATATGGGAGAAAGGTGTCTCCTCTGTACTGATGCTTTATCAGCAATCCTTGTTTCAAGAAAAACACCACATTTCAAAAACAGTTGTCATTGGGACGGAAAGTGAGGTGAAATGTTCTGAACAGGGGCACAGACAGCAAAACAAATGTTACAGGGGTGATAACCCTTACCTATGTTTTCCAAAAAGTTTAAAAATAGATTTTTGGGCTGGAGCTACACTTCAACAATGTACCTGTTCAAAATTACAAACAGATTCTACATAAGAACAAACCTACAGTCCCTGTCTTGTATGCACCGCCTGTATACGGCTGTTCAGAGTATATAGGGCCTTTTTTATTTTATGTGCGGGGTTCCCCTTAATATCCATACAAGACCCAAAGGGGCTGGTAATGGGCTGGGGTAGGGGGGGGGGGGGTCATGGGGTAGCTATGCCATTTTTCTTAAAGATTTTCATCCATATTACCGGGACCAGACATTACATTAAAGCCGCAAGCAGTTTTAAATGGCTTTTTTTTCCTTTAGAAGTGTCATTTTGTGCAGGGACAGTTCTAAACACGGGAAACACGTGGCACTTCACAGGCATACTTTAGACACCCCCCAGGTACGATATTTAAAGGAATATTTGACTTTTTTTTTTTCACTTTATGCATCATTAAAATGACTGCTCCCGAAAAACGACCGTTTTTAAAACTTCTTTTTGCATTGATACATGTCCCCTGGTGCACAACCCGGGTTCCCAAACCCTTTTTAGGACAATAACATGCATAATAGTTGTTATAATTAGCACTTTAGAATTCGAACGTTCGCATCCATTGTATTTAATAGGGTTCTAATGTTCGTACGAACTTTCGGTCCGTTCGCGGGTTCTGGTGCGAACCGAACCCGGGGGTGTTCGGCTCATCACTAACGAGGATCCCCAACAAGCAGCCACCGCGGAAGCAGCATTATGTTCCCTGCAGCAGGGTCGCAGGCCCGTGGAGGACTACGTCTCCGAATTCAGACGTTGGAGTTCGGACACAAATTGGAACGATGCTGCCCTGCGCCACCAGTTCCGTATGGGCCTTTCCGAGCCCCTTAAGGATGAACTGGCTCGAGTTGGCATCCCAGCAACACTAGACGCTCTAATTCTTCAGTCTACCTTAATTGACAGGCGGTTAAGGGAACGAAGAGCTGAACGTACCGCTGGTCCCTCTCGTCCTGTATGGATGCTACCTCGTGTGTTCAACCCTGCTCACTCCGCTCCTCTGGCTCCCGCTCACCCGCCTGCTGATACTTCGGAACCCATGCAACTTGGCCTGCTTCGCCCCTCGCTCACCCCCGAAGAGCGCCAACGGCGGCGATTCAACAATCTCTGCCTCTACTGTGGGGAACCAGGTCATTTCGTGAGGTCCTGTCCTGCTAAGACCCGTAAGTGTTCCTCTATCTTTTCTACCTACTCACCTACTTCGTTTGACAACTCAACTCATCTGGCTGTCTCTGTCTCCTTACAGCTTCCAGGAAGGAATATACTAACTACCGCAATAATTGATTCCGGAGCATGTAGCGGTTTTATGGACGCTTCCTTTGCCAACAGATTCCAGGTCCCCTTGCAACCCCGAGCTAAGGGACTTTCTGTACACCTGGCCGATGGATCAGCTATTAAGTCAGGGCCAGTCATACTGGAAACCGTCCCTTTAAGTGCAACCATCTCCGGTAATCACCGGGAGTTACTTCGCCTGGACATCATTGAATCCCCCCTGTTTCCCATCATACTGGGTATGCCCTGGCTGAGGGTACACAACCCACAAATTGACTGGACCACGAGTGAGATCAGCTTCCCCTCTCCTTACTGTCGTCAGCACTGTGTGCCAGAAGTTGCCGACGCTCCCTCCTCACTGCTCTGCTTAGACGCTGACTCCGAAACCCGCCAGTCCGTTCCCGAAGTTTACCATCATTTTTTGGATGTATTCAGCAAAAAGGGTGCAGAAACACTTCCCCCGCACCGATCCTATGACTGTCCGATTGAGCTCCTCCCCGGGGCAGAGGTGCCATTCGGAAGGATCTTCCCTCTAACCGAACTAGAGCTCGGGACCCTCAAGACCTATATCGACGACAACCTGGAGAAGGGGTTCATCCGCCCTTCTACTTCACCAGCAGGAGCAGGAATCTTTTTCGTCGAAAAAAAAGACCATTCCCTACGCCCTTGCGTAGACTACCGTGCGCTAAATAAGATTACAATTAAAAACCGGTACCCTCTCCCTTTGGTGCCAGAACTATTCCAGAGACTCGGGGCTGCAGCCATATTCACTAAATTGGATCTTCGTGGGGCCTACAATCTGGTCCGGATTCGTAATGGGGACGAATGGAAAACTGCCTTCCGTACCCGATTCGGGCATTTTGAATATCTCGTGATGCCCTTCGGTTTGTGTAACGCCCCTGCCACATTCCAACACTTTGTGAATGACATTTTCAGAGACTACCTAGACGTGTTTGTGATAATTTACCTGGACGACATCCTGATTTTCTCCTCGTCCTTGTCCACTCACCGAGAGCATGTCAGGAAAGTGTTAACACGACTCCGTCAGCATGGCCTTTACGCGAAACCCGAGAAATGCGAGTTTGAACAACAGAGCATTCAGTTTTTGGGACTAATTATCTCCATAGAAGGTATCAAAATGGACCCACAAAAAGTTTCCGCCATCTTGGATTGGCCAATTCCTACAGACAAAAAAGGGATCCAACGCTTTGTAGGATTTGCAAATTTTTATCGCAAGTTTATCCGGGGATTTTCTACCATCATCTCGCCCATCACCAGTTTGACGAAGCAAGGCATACGATTCCATTGGACCCCGGAAGCCCAAGTTGCCTTCTCCACCTTAAAGGATCAGTTTGTCTCGGCCGCGGTCCTGAAACATCCAGACCCCGCTCTGCCTTACATTTTGGAAGTAGATGCCTCTGAGATCACAGTGGGGGCGGTGCTCTCCCAGAGACAGGGTCCCAAGTCGCAGTTGCATCCAGTCGCATTCTTCTCTCGGAAGTTGTCCGAAGCTGAGAGGAACTATGATGTGGGGGACAGAGAGCTACTCGCAATTAAGGCCGCGTTGGAGGAGTGGCGCTACTTACTAGAGGGGGCAGCACATCCTATTTTGATCTACACAGACCACAAGAATCTGGAGTACTTGAAAGTAGCCAAAAGACTGAAACCACGTCAAGCCCGATGGGCACTTTTTTTTACCAGATTTTCTTTCCATATAACCTACAGGCCCGGGTCCAAGAACACCAAGCCAGATGCGCTGTCACGGATGTTTAGCGGAGATGAAGTTCTCTCACCCCCAGACACCATCCTGACTCCCGGAAATTTCCTTCTGCTGCAAGGAGACCTACTTTCTCAGATTAAGCAGGCTTCTACCAATGAGACCTACCCACCGGATGTTACCCTACAGTTGAAAGACGACCTGCTGTGGTTCAAGGACAAGATCTTCGTGCCTCCACAATTACGGATTAACGTTCTCAAATCTTGTCACGATCATGAACTGGCTGGCCATTTTGGGGTGCACAAAACATCTGAACTTCTCCAGCGCACGTTTTGGTGGCCTCAACTGTCTAAGGACTGCAAGGACTATGTGGAATCATGCATTACGTGCATTCGGAACAAGGGCAGCAAGACCAGAGCTTGGGGTCTGTTGAGGCCTTTGCCCATTCCAGACAGACCTTGGAGAATGATTTCGATGGACTTTATTGTGGAACTACCATCATCAGAAAATTGCACTACCATTTTTGTGGTAGTAGACAGACTTTCCAAGATGGCCCACTTTCTGCCCATGAGATGTACACCTTCTGCCCCCGAGACCGCAAAATTATTCATCAAAGAAATCGTAAGACTGCACGGCATTCCTGTGAACATTGTATCTGATCGGGGGGTGCAGTTTACATCCAGATTCTGGAGGGCACTCTGCGAATCTTTAAAGATTGACCTTTCCTTCTCTTCAGCTTATCATCCCCAGACCAATGGTCAGACGGAACGCACAAATCAGACCCTGGAGCAATATTTGCGATGTTTCTCTTCCTTCTCTCAAGACGACTGGGTACCACTATTACCCCTCGCCGAGTTCGCCTACAACAATTCCGTTCATTCAGCAACCAAACAGTCACCGTTCTTTGCAAACTACGGCTTCCACCCTCTGTTCCTGTCTAATAATATTCCAGAGTGTGCGGTCCCAGCCGCCCAGGAGACCCTGAACTTCCTCAGTACCAACAGTAAGTTGCTTCAGGAGACAATGGCAAGGACTCAGGCGCATAATAAGGAGGTGTTCGACAAAAAGAGGAGGGGGGAACTTAACCTTACACCCGGAGATCTAGTCTGGCTGTCCACAGTGAATCTAAAAATGACATGCCCTTCTAAGAAACTGGGCCCCAAATTTGTGGGTCCTTTCCCTGTAACAAGGAAAATTAATGACGTGGCATACGAGCTGAAATTACCGGAATCTTTTCGGATACACCCGATATTCCATGTGTCGCTACTCAAACCTGCAGTCCCAGATCCCTTTCCCAATCGAGGTATTGGCCCTCCTGAGCCCGTGCTCATCAATGGTGAGGAAGAGTTTGAAATCGAGTCTATCCTGGACTGCAGGAAGAGACGCAACCAAACCCAATATCTGGTTAAATGGAAGGGCTATGGCCCCGAGGAAAATTCCTGGGAACCGGAAACCAACATTCATGCCAAAAGGTTGATCACGGCCTTCAAAAGGTCTCACCCAGATAGGCTGGCTCAGTTGGGCATCCGGAGGCTGCCCGTAGGAGGGGGCAATGTCAGGAAAGACGTTCTCTCACTCATCCCAGCGATCGGGGTCTCAGAATCTCTATGCACAGGCAGACCCGTTCGGCGCATGCGCGATAGCGGCAAACGAGCGTGCGCGGGCACGCGATAGTGGCGAGCGGGCGCGCGCGGGTGCGCGATAGCGCGCGCGCCTATGACGCAGGTTGGCGCCAAAGACTGCCTATTTAAAGAGAGCTGTCACTCTGCATCCTTGCTGTCCGGTCTACAGCGTTTCCTGAAGACCCTTGTTACCTGAACCTCTGATCTGATTGCTCTGGTACCTGACCCGGCTTCCCTTGGCTTCTCCAGTCTGCTGCCCGCCTCTGACCACGGCTCGTCCCGACTTCTCTTCTGCCTTCTCCTCTAACCAGTTTGCTGCCCGCCTGATACACTGACCCGGCCTGGACTTTAACTATTCTTGGATCCTGCTTTGTACTCATCTGCCCGCTTGTGTCTGACCCGGCCTGTCTTCACCAAGTCTGCTTCCTGATCCTCTGGTGCCTGCTGCGGACCACTGCACGTCTCCCACCAGTTATCCACCGCTGCAGTCTGCTGCTTCTACTTCCACCTGCCTCAGTTCCTGCCAGGCACTTGTGCTCCTTTGCCCTCCTGAGCCCCTGTCTGCTCTATCAGGGGTTCTCGAGTCAGAGGTCTACGAGAGGCCACTCCCTGCACGTCGGGCTCACCTACCAGGTACGTGACAGATGCTCAGAGACTGCAGACATGGTACAGGAGATCAATGCAGCCTCATCAGTGCCCATGAATGCAGCCTCACTGTGCCCATCAAATGTAGCTTTACGGTGCCCATGAATGTAGCCTCACTGTGCCCATGAATGTAGCCTCACTGCACCCATGAATGTAGCCTCACTGTGCCCACCAATGCAGCCTCACTGAGCATATGAATGCAGCCTCACTGTGCATATGAATGCAGCCTCACTGAGCATATGAATGCAGCCTTACTGAGCATATGAATGCAGCCTTAATGAGCGTATGAATGCAGTCTTACTGTCCATGAATGTAGCCTTACTGTCCATTATTGCAGCCCATGAAATCAGCCTTACTGTCCATGAATGCAGCCCATGAATGCAGCCTTACTGTCCATGAATGCAGCCTTACTGTCCATGAATGCAGCCCATGAATGCAGCCTTACTGTGCATGAATGCAGCCCATGAATGCAGCCTTACTGTGTATGAATGCAGCCCGTAAATGCAGCCTTACTGTGCATGAATGCAGCCTTACTGTGCATGAATGCAGCCTTACTGTCCATGAATGCAGCCCATGAATGCAGCCTTACTGTGCATAATTGCAGCCCATGAATGCAGCCTTACTGTGCATGAATGCAGCCTTACTGTGCATGAATGCAGCCCATGAACGCAGCCTTACTCTCCATGAATGCAGCCCATGAACGCAGCCTTACTGTGCATGAATGCAGCCCATGAACGCAGCCTTACTGTGCATGAATGCAGCCCATGAACGCAGCCTTACTGTGCATGAACACAGCCTTACTGTGCATGAATGCAGCCCATGAACGCAGCCTTACTGTGCATGAATGCAGCCCATAAACGCAGCCTTACTGTGCATTAATGCAGCCCATGAATGCAGCCTTACTGTCCATGAATGCAGCCTTACTGTGCATGAATGCAGCCCGTGAATGCAGCCTTACTGTGCATGAATGCAGCCTTACTGTGCATGCAGCCTTACTGTGCATGAATGCAGCCTTACTGTGCATGAATGCAGCCCATGGATGCAGCCTTACTGTGCATGAATGCAGCCTTACTGTGCATGAATGCAGCCCGTGAATGCAGCCTTACTGTGCATGAATGCAGCCCATGAATGCAGCCTTACTGTGCATGAATGCAGCCTTACTGTGCATGAATGCAGCCTTACTGTGCATGAATGCAGCTCATGAATGCAGCCTTACTGTCCATGAATGCAGCCTTACTGTGCATGAATGCAGCCTTACTGTGCATGAATGCAGCCTTACTATGCATGAATGCAGCCCGTGAATGCAGCCTTACTTGCATGAATGCAGCCTTACTGTGCATGAATGCAGCCCATGAATGCAGCCTTACTGTGCATGAATGCAGCCTTACTGTGCATGAATGCAGCCTGTGAATGCAGCCTTACTGTGCATGAATGCAGCCCGTGAATGCAGCCTTACTGTGCATGAATGCAGCCTATGGATGCAGCCTTACTGTGCATGAATGCAGCCTTACTGTGCATGAATGCAGCCTGTGAATGCAGCCTTACTGTGCATGAATGCAGTCTTACTGTGCATTAATGCAGCCCATGAATGCAGCCTTACTGTGCATGAATGCAGCCCGTGAATGCAGCCTTACTGTGCATGAATGCAGCCCGTGAATGCAGCCTTACTGTGCATGAATGCAGCCCGTGAATGCAGCCTTACTGTGCATGAATGCAGCTCGTGAATGCAGCCTTACTGTGCATGAAAGCAGCCCATGAACCATGAATGCAGCCCATGAATGCAGCCTTACTGTAATCAAATGCATCCCATTAATGCAGCCTTACTGTAATCAAATGCAGCCTTACTGAGCCCATCAATACATGAGACTTGCCTGGATTACATACACCAGGCATCTCCAGCACTGTGTGTGAGATCTGGCTGGGTCTGTCTTCGGCTGTGCTGCCTGTAGACCCGCTTGTGTGATAGTAGATGGGAACACACTTAATGAATCAGTGTTTCGCCTATCACATGAGTCGGTCTAGGGGGGCGGGACCTTCCTACAGGCAGGCAGCACAGCCGAACACAGACAGTCAGCTCTCACACACAGCGCGGAGATGCCTGGTGTGTGATACATAGGAGAGAGAGAGGGGGAGAGCGCTGCAGTCAGCCTCAGCTCAAAGCAGCCCCAGGACAGGCAGCCTACCGGGATTTTTCTCGCTAACCCGGTGGGCCAGTCCAGCCCTGTTTATGGTTATGAAATCTAAAGATTTCAGACGGGGAGTGTTGTGTTACACTATGTGATTATTCTTGCTCTGTGTCTTTAAGATCTGTCCCCTTCTGTCCAGCTGAACTCTCTCTCTCACCGTAGTTCTTTATATTTCTCCTCCACTTCCTGCTTCTCATTTATTAGTCCTGTATACCTCAATGTAGAAACATCTTCCATGTGGCTTACAACCGCAACTTTTTTCTACCTATGTATATCCATCATTAAACGGAACATTCAAAAAGGATTCATCGTCTGTCTCTAACAGTGAGTTTATTCATTGAGTTAAACTGCCTGTATCGATACAAGGGATGAATAGTACACCAGCTTGTGTAAGGCCTACATCAACCTGGAGATGAACTTTATCGCTTTGTAGTTGAGACAGAACATTGAGGTTCACCCTTTTTCCTTCTACACAAGAGTTCTACCCATTGTGGCTTGCACTGTACAATTAATCATTGGACTGGTTTATCTAATTCAATATTGGCTGGACACTTTTCTATGGTTTTACTTATGGTATATATATATATACACACATTTTTCTCACTAATTTATTTTCCATGATTTGAGCATGTGTTTTATTAGATTTTCCACATATTGATTTATGAGATTTTTTATCAATTCATGTTCGATTTATACTATTTCACATAGATTTATTTAATCCTTTGCGCAGCTCCCCCTTTATTTTTATTGCTGAGAAGCACTATAAATGGAGAAAAGACCCTACATAGGGAGTGGAACAGACTGCAGTTAAAGGATGGAGTGTTGTATAGGCGAGGCCCTTTGGGGGATAAAGAGGATAAGTGGCAGTTGTTCCTTCCTGAGAAGCATCGCTCCACTGTTCTGACATCCCTGCATGATGACCACGAACATTTAGGAACAGAAAATACATTTTGCTTGATAAAAGATTCTACTGGCTTTAACATGAGAGGGGAGGTAGAAAGTTATTGCCACTCCTGCTTGGCTTGTATATAGCGTAAGACATTGCCAGTTAGGGCTGCCCCAATGGGTCACTTGCAGAGTCAGGAGCCATTAGACTTGGCTTTAAATAAAAAAAAGCTGCACTGCAAGTAAAGAAATAAATGTACAGATAGACATAAATCATGACCCAAATACTATCAAAAAAAGGGGGTCTGGAAATCCTCCTCCTGAGTCCAAAAAACAAACAAACTGATGGACCCAGATGATGGAAATGAATCACGTACAACCAGGAAAAGTTCCTTTTCCAGTGTTCAAATCACTGTTGGTATCAAAACCCAAGAAATGTGAGCCCCCCCCCACCACAAGGTTCCAGGACACAGTTCTAAAAAACACACATCTTCGGTAAAGAGATCCGCTGTGACTTCAAATCAATTAACATCAAAGGAAGAGTGATGAAATATGATAGAAAAGGGTCCTCCACCTGTAACATCAATGCCACTTACCGGATGAATTGATCTATTTTTAAGGGAGATCAAAACCGCTTGTGGCTAATTATCCCGGCCCTGGGTCTCTATAGTGGACAGCAAACACTCCTGAGTCCTCTGCACCATGAATCCTCAGAATGGTCCGTGATTAGTGGTTCCCCATGTGGGTGAGAAAATCTCTCATAGTGTAATACTGCATAAAACTAGTTTATTAAAAACAAAGATGTACACTTACAATTATACAGAAATTTAAAAGCATGTCATAAAGTTTCGAGCCGGCCTCTCGATATCCGCCCGTTCCTTCCAGGACTTAGCGTTTGTTTGCGGTGACGTCAGCACGCCGCTCCTCCCTACACCATTTCGTCACAGATGACGTCTTCCAGGGGCACTGGAAGATGTCATCTGCGACGAAACAGCGTAGGGAGGAGCGGCGTAGAGGGAAGATATCCAGTATATGTGTTAGTGTTAGATATTTGTTCCTCTGTCTACCTGTTCACATAGGTCTTGTAGTGGATTTATGTTAAGTACTTTTGTGTAGCAGTTATGAGACCTATTCACTGTTAAATTAAGCTGTGTTTACTCATGACATTCTTTGTGTTCATTTCATCCCAGTAAACATATCTGAGTTGTTCAGTGATATTGTGTGAGTTTCTCATTACTATCGCGGCCGTGGCGGGATGGAACCCAAGGTGTCAGGGGTAAGAGAGGATTTGCAGAGTCGAGGTTACCAATGGGGTATAGAGTCTATTAGCAAAAGTTATAGCGTCTACAGACTAGGGTACATTTTCTGGAATTTATGCAGCTTTTAGTTTGACTGCCTATCTCATTTCTTGAGGTGCTATAATGGAAGGGCAGTACAACCCCCCCCCAACCCAAAATGACCCCATTATGGAAAGTAGACACCCCAAGGAAATTGCTGAGAGGCATGTTGAGCACATTAAAAAAAAAATTTGGTCACAAGTGATTTGAAAAATGAAAAAACAAAACAAAAAAAAAGACAAAGTTGTCACTGAAATTATATATTGCTCACACATGTCAAGATATATTATATACAAAAAATGCAGCGCTATGTGTATGACAATGTGAAAAACCAAGTGCTCCAAAATTAACTGAATCACAGAAAAAATAATAAATAAAAATCCAAATATATTAATGAATAAAAAGTCCAATTATATATAGAACTCCAAATAGATGTGATGAAACATATATTCAAATCAATTCCAAAAGGTGCAAGTGAATCTTCCAAAGTAAATAGGTGACTTGTCACATAACCACCACCACGTGAAGGGGAGGCTTACCGGATGTAGTGGACCCAATACACATACGTGTATGTCACTGAAATTATATATTGCTCACACATGTCAAGGGCATATGTGAAATTACACCCCAAAATACATTCTTCTGTTTCTCCTGAGTATGGGGATACCACATGTGTGAGACTTCTTGGGAGCCTAGCCGCTGTACAGGACACCAAGGTTGGGTCCTGGACGGGTGCTATATACCACCAATATTTGGGTTGTGGTCCCTTTAACCACTTGCTTACTGGGCACTTAAACACCCCTCCTGCCCAGACCAATTTTCAGCTTTCAGTGCTGTCACACTTTGAATGACAATTACTCAGTCATGCAACACTGTACCCAAATGATTTTTGTGTCCTTTTTTCATACAAATAGAGCTTTCTTTTGGTGGTATTTGATCACCTCTGGGTTTTTTATTTTTTGCGCTATAAATGAAAAAAGACCGAAAATTTTGAAAAAAAACACATTTTTCTTAGTTTCTGTGATAAAATTTTGCAAATTATTAATTTCTCTTCATAAATTTTGGCCACAATTTATACTGCTACATATCTTTGATAAAAATAACCCCACATTTTTGGAAATTATTTGGTCTGTGTGAAAGTTTTAGAGTCTACAAGCTATAGTGCAAATCATAAAAAAATTATCACATCTGATGTACTGGCGGCCTATCTCATTTCTTGAGACCCTAACAAGCCAGGAAAGTACAAATGCCCCCCAAATAACCCCTTTTTGGAAAGTAGACATTCCAAGGTATTTAGTAAGAGGCATGGTGAGTTATTTGAAGTTGTAATTTTTTCCCACGATTCTTTGCAAAATTACGATTTGTTTTTTTTTTTCCCTCAAAATTGTCATTGTAATAGCTTATTTCTCTCACATGGCATGTGCATACCACAAATGACACCCCAAAATACATTCTGCTACTCCTCCTGAGTATTACGATACCACATGTGTGGGACTTTTTTACTGCCTGGCCACATACAGAGGCCCAACATGCAGGGAGCACCATCAGGTGTTCTAGGAGCATAAATTACACATCTAGTTGACTACCTATTACAATTTTGAAGGCCCTGGAGCACCAGGACAATGGAAACACCCACAAAATGACCCCATTTTGGAAAGCCAACACCCCAACGTATAATCTATGAGGCATAATGAGTCTTTTGAACGGTTCATTTTTTTTCCAGAAGTTTTTGGAAAATGTGGAAAAAAAATAAAAAAACACATTTTTTTTACACTAAGTTGTCAGTTTATAAGATATCTCCAACACATAGCATTTACATAGCAAAAATGACACCCCAAAATTCATTCTACTACTCCTCCTGAGTATGGCGATACCCCATGTGTGGGACTTTTACACAGCCTGTCCACATACAGAGGCCCAATATGCAAGGAACACCATCAGATGTTCTAGGGACACATAGCATGCACATACCAAGAATTACACCCCAAAATACATTATGCTGAGCAAAGCGTAAACAAAAGATTACCTGTAGTTTTAGTAGCGCAGTTCTACACAGCAGGATAGCACTGGTCCAGGCAGCAGGCAGGGACTTCGTCAGGAATGGCATACACAATTGTCCAGGCAGCAGGCAGGGATACTGTCCATAAACAGTCCTGGGTCAGTGCAGGCAGAAATATTGTCAGCAGTGCCAAAAATATTAGTCCTGGTAGTAGGCAGGTCAATTTGGTGTGGTCAGTTCATGCGACAGGCAGAGGCATGATGGCATAGGTCCTACAGGCAGCAGGCAGAAGTAGGGCCTTGTTCAGGACAGAATGGGGACAGGGGTAGAGGCTTCTCCCACCCAAATCTCTTTGAAGCCTCCGAGTCTCCAGACCCTAATCTAGGATGAGAAAACAAAAAAAATAGTTTTCTTCATCCAGAAAAACTTTTCTGGAGCCCCTCACATATGTGAGACCCCTGTGTTGAATCCCACTAGTCCAGTAGCAGGGTACAAGATCAATCCAAGAGGCAGGCAAAAAGCATGGTCAAACAGTCCAAGGTCAGTTCCAGATCAGGCAGAGGTAGTACAGAATCGTTAGGCAGAAGCGTGGTCGAATAACAGTCCAGGGTCAGTTCCAGATCAGGCAGAGGTAGTACAGAATCGTTGGGCAGAAGCGTGGTCGAATAACAAGCCAGGGTCAGTTACAGAGCAGGCAGTAGCATAAGGGGTGTGAAGGCAGGCAATGAGGATTACGTTTACCATACTTCACTAATAATTTAGTGAAGTATGGTAACGGCGAAAGCAGCCAATTACACAGAGGCCTGGTTGGGAAGGACACTCCGCACAATAATAAACTGTGTCTCGTCTGACTCCTCCACTGGCACACACCTTACATTTTTTTTTACCTCGTCGGCCTGTTGACGTGGGAGGGACTTAATCGGGAAAGTGACGTTCGGAGAGTCGACTCATAACATCAGATCGGATGTTTTGGGGTGGGCCATTCTGGAATATCAGGGCAGTGGTGATTTCCTCCTGGTAGCCAAGGAAGGGTAGGGGGTTTTGGGTGGACTTGCGGTAAATAATATAAGAGTTATATATGGCCAAATGAAAAAAATAAATTGCTACTTTTTTATACCAATGGTATGACCGTCTTGTGGAAAGATAGGGTTCCAGCATTTGGTCGTTAAAGTCGACTCCCCCCATGAACAAATTGTAGTCCTGGATGCATTTGGGCTTTTGGATGGTGGTGCCATTCCTTCTGGGGATTTCCACAAAGGTATCGTTGTGGATGAAAGATAACATATATACATCCCTTCTGTCCTTCCACTTCACTGCCAGAACCTCCTGGTTTCGCAGACTTGCCGACTCTCCTCTTCTCAACTTCTTATTCACAAGACTTTGAGGAAAGCCCTTCCGGTTCTTTCTGACCGTGCCACATGCTGGCGTCTTCTTCAGGTGAAGGTTGCAAAACAGGGGAAGAGATGTATAAAAGTTATCTACATATAAATTGTAGCCTTTTTCCATTAGGGGGCTGATGAGTTGCCAAACAACTTTCCCGCTTGTTCCCAAGTAGTCTGGGCAATTGGGGGGATGCAGCTGGGTGTCCTTTCCTTCGTACACTAGGAAGCCATACAGGTACCCTGTGACTCGGTCACAGAGTTTGTACACCTTCACCCCATAGCGGGCCCTTTTGCTGGGGATAAATTGCTTTATTTGAAGCCTGCCACTAAATTTTACAAGGGACTCATCCACACATATGTGTTGGTCCGGGGTATATAACTGGGGAAATACTTCTGAAAAGTAATTTAGTAAGGGCCGAATTTTGAAAAGCCTGTCATAATTTGGGTGATTTCGGGGAAGGCACTGGGTGTTATCGTTGAAGTGGAGAAACCTCATGATCATGAGGTACCTGGTTCTGGGCATTACATTGGAGAATATTGGCATGTGATAGATGGGGCGTTTGGACCAAAAGGAACGAAAGGTGTTTTTTGGGTTGAGTCCCATGCAAAATGTGAGGCCTAAAAAAACCTTCAACTCCTCCACCGTCAGGTCTCTCCACTCGAAGGGACGGGCATAATAGGATGTAGGATTACTTGCAATAAATTGCTGGGCATATAGGTTGCACTGGGTGACAATGTTGGCTAGCATGTCCTCGGTAAAAATTAGATTGAAATAATTGATTGGGGAAAAATTGTCCGTGTTCACCTGGACTCCTGGCGGGGCAGAGAAAGGGGGAATGTTGGCTTCTCCTGAATTAGGAGGAAGCCACAAGGGGTTCTGGAGGGCATAGGGAAGGCCGGCATGGGTCCTTGGCCTTTCTTGCTGAGGCACTGCGGTGCTGGTGGATGGCACTGCGGTGCTGGTGGATGGCACTGCGGTGCTGTTGGATGGCACTGTGGTGCTGTTGGATGGCACTGCAGTGCTGGTGGATGCTACTGCTGCCTCAGCAGAGCGCCTTCTTTTGGCGGGCCGACTATCTTCCTCCTCTGAGGTTGTCTCTGTTCCACTACTAAAGACTGGCTCATAGTTTACGTCCGACTCAGAACCTGAATCGGAATCTGAAAAAGAGAGCTCCCCGTCGCTCTCAGGCGTGGAAAGAATTTGGTATGCCTCCTCAGCGGTAAAACACCTTTTTGACATTTTGGTTGCTGGCGGTGGTGATGCGACTTCACAGGTGTGTGGCGCAGATGGGCCCTGATTGATTGCACAGATGTGCACTAATAAGGCGGCACAGATGGGTACTGAGGTGGCGCAGATGGGTACTGAGATGGTGGCGCAGCTGGGTACTGAGATGGTGGCGCAGATGGGTACTGAGATGGTGGCACAGATGGGTACTGAGATGGTGGAACAGATGTACACTGATGAGGCAGCACAGATGTGCACTTATTGATGGCAAAGATGGCACTGAGGCGGCACAGATGGCACTAATGAGGTGGCACAGATGGCACTAATGAGGCGGCACAGATGGCACTAATGATGCGGCACAGATGGCACTAATGAGGCGGCACAGATGCGTATTGATGAGGTGGAACAGATGTGCACTGATTGCACAGGTGGGCACGGATGAGGTGGCACAGGTGGGCACGGATGAGGTGGCACAGGTGGGCACGGATGAGGTGGCACAGGTGGGCACTGATGAGCCCGTATTGCACAGATGTGCACTGATCACAGGTGGTACAGGTGGGTACAGGTGGGCACAGGTGGGCACAGATGGCACAGGTGGGCACTGTGTTTTGACTGTGTTTTGACTGTTTTGACTGGGCACTGATTGGGCACTGAAAGAAGCAGTGTAACTCACTTACACACTCACAGATCGCTCTCTCTCCTCACACGCGGTGTCTGTGTGAGGAGGGAGAGCTGGCAATGAGAGATGATCTCATATGTTTACATTTGAGATCATCTCTCATTGGGCTCCTCGATCGCGCTGTAAATAGCCGCTCTGATTGGCTATTTACCGCGATCTGTGAATGGCTGTGTCCAAGGGACACGGCCAGCACAGAAGTTCCCCGATGCGCACTCGGGAGCGCGCGCGGGGAACGAGGAAAGGGGAGGCCGTATAATGACGGCCTCCCGGCATTGTAGAGCCACATTGTGGCCACATAAAGTCGTCTGCTGGGCGCAAAGGTGTTAAGGAGTGGTGATGGTGTTCAGGAGGTCACCTAGAATGGGTGAGGAATTCCCGGCAAAATAAGTAGACCAGAGAGGACTGGCTCGCAGTCCTCTTTGTCTTGATAAAGAGTTATTTGGGGCCCGGAATTTCAGAGGCTATAAAGTGATATTCGGGTGCGATAGAGCCTCCACTCCTGACCACTGGGAGTCAGCACACAGGGGGTTAAAGGCTTCCAGGAAACAGCTCATAAGACAGGAAGTGGTGCTAGAGGTGGAGAGGAGGGGTATAAGATTGCACCTGTTGTGATGAGCTGTGTGTCTGCTGGAAGCTGCCAAAGACAAGGACTCTTGAAGTTTTGGGGCGAAGACCCATTCTACAAAAACTGTATGTGCCTTTTCTTTAATTTGTTTTGGGCTGAAGACAAGCAGACTTTGTTTTATAGTTTTCCTGCGTGCTGAATGGAGCTTTATTTTTGTTTGTTTACAAATAAAATACTTTTTTTCAAGATCAAACGGTTTATGCACTTGGTCCCGTGGAGCTATAACAACCCCCAAAGTTTAGAACTGGTGTCTTGGATGCTGGCAAAGTGCATTTGCAGCTGCAAAAACCGTTTAAAACAAACTGACACTTAAAGAGACAGTGTGCTTATGGCATGTCTTGGGTGAAGTCAGCTCAGACATTTCAAACAGCAGACAAAGGCGGAGGAGGTCATCAAGGCTTTGGCACAAGCCGCTGCGACCCAGCAACAAGCCACTGTGATCCAACAACAAGCTTTAGCAGAGGCAAACCGTCGCCATGAGGAAAGCACACGGCTGCTAACCGCCCAGTTTACGGCCCAGCAGGAGTCCACTCAAGCACAGGTGACTGCCTTGCAGGAGGCAGTACAGCGACTGGCTCAGGGACGAGAGCAAGCAGTCATTGCCGCTGGCAACCAAGTGTCCGTGAGAGCCACCCATTTCTTACAAAAGCTAACAGCCAGTGATGACGTAGAGGCCTTTCTCACTACCTTTGAAAGGATAGCAGAGAGAGAGGGGTGGCCCCGTGACCAATGGGCTGGCATTATCTCCCCTTTCCTCACCGGTGACCCACAAAATGCTTATTTTGACCTCCCATCTGAGCACATCAGCGACTATGAGCAGCTGAAGGCAGAGATCCTGGCCCGCCTGGGAGTGACCACAGCCGTCCGGGCTCAGAGGGTGCATCGCTGGCGGTACAAAGCTGACCGACCACCTAGGTCCCAAATGCACGAACTAGTGCAGCTGGTGAAAAAATGGCTGCAGCCGGAAAAATTGTCGGGCCCACAAATGGTGGAACGGGTGGTGATGGACTGGTACCTGCGGTCCCTGCCAGATGACCTACAGCGCTGGGTAAGCCATGGAGACCCTGCAACTGCTGACCAGCTGGTTGAGTTGGTCGAAAGATATACCGTGGTGGAGGACCTGCTTGGGCCTGCCAAACGTCGGGAACCCACACCAAGGGCAACCAGACCAGCCACAGCACCTAGGAGAGAAGCCCTGCCTTACATTGAAACCCGCAAACCTGCATCATCTTCCGCAGAACCGCGAAGGTTGGTTCCTGTCCCTAGGATGGGGGACCTACAGTGTTGGCGATGTCGGTCCTGGGGGCATACCCGGGCACAGTGCCCACTGCAGGAGGAGCCTATGGACTGTGGGACTGGTCGGAGAAGCTCCTTCTATGTGCAAAGAGCGAGTGTCACTCATCTTGATCTGGCTGCAGGACGGTTCGAGTGTGAAGTGTGGCTAAACCATCTTCCTGCCAGGGCTCTACTGGACTCCGGTAGCATGGTAACACTTGTACATGCCAGGGTGGTCGGGAGACTCGGCCCAGTAAATAAGACTCTACGGGTAGTGTGTATCCATGTGGACACCAGGGAGTACCCCCTGGTCCCGGTGACGGTTTCCTATGGCCATACCTCAGTTACACAAGAGGTTGGGGTGGTAAAAAGTCTAATACATGACATCATAGTGGGGCGGGACTGTCCACTTTTTCTCGAACTGTGGAACCAGGTACAGATGGGGCTGCCAGGAGAACTGGAGACACTGGGCCTGGAAGGGACAGAGTCTGAGGGGTCCGGGCCTGAAACCCCCACAACACACCCCTCTAGTGTGGAGATACCCGTCACTGACAATGAAATTACAGAGAATGCTAATTTGGATGATAATGTTCCTGTTCCAGGTCTCAAAACCGAGTTGATCTCTGAGGGGGGGGGGATGTTTTCCCATTACAAGTTATGCTGGGGGAGGATGATGAGGAGCTTTCTCTGGTTGAGGAGGAGGGGGAAACATCCTCGAGGCCAGTGCATCCAGACCTGGATGTATCCAGGGGTGCATTTGGCACCGCCCAATTACAGGATCCTACCTTGATCAATGCTCGAGAGCAGGTTTCTGTTATTGATGGGGTCTTACAAATGCCAGGGGCAGACCAGAGGTTTCCTCATTTTGCGTTGAAGGGGGACTTGGTATATCGAGTAGCTGAGAGCCGAGGGCAAACTGTAGAGCAGTTGCTGGTTCCCCAACTCTATAGGAAGATGCTCCTTGATCTAGCCCACAACGACGCACTGGGAGGACACCTGGGGGCGGAGAAAAAAGAGGCCAGGATAACCGACCGGTTTTACTGGCCAGGGGTGAAGGCCGAGGTTAAAAGATATTGTGCATCTTGTCCCATTTGCCAGTTAACTGCCCCAGTGCCCCACTATTAGGGATGAGCTTCGAGTTCGAGTCGAACTCATGCTCGACTCGAACATTGCCTGTTCGCCCGTTCGCTGAACAGCGAACAAATTGGGGTGTTCGCGGCAAAATTCGAAAAGTCTATGGGAGAAATCTAAAGTGCTAATTATAAAGGCTGATATGCAAGTTATTGTCATAAAAAGTGTTTGGGGACCCGGGTCCTGCCCCAGGGGACATGTATCAATGCAAAAAAAAGTTTTAAAAATGGACGTTTTTTCGGGAGCAGTGATTTTAATAATGCTTAAAGTGAAACAATAAAAGTGAAATATTCCTTTTAAATTTCAACCTAGGGGGTGTGTATGATATGCATGTAAAGTGGCGCATGTTTCCCGTGCTTAGAACTGTCCCTGCATAAAATGTCATTTTTGAAGGAAAAAAAGTCATTTAAAACTCACTCGCGGCTATTAATGAATTGTCGGCTCCCGGCAATACATACAAAAGTCATTGATAAAAAAAAAAAAAAAAGCGTGGGGGTCCCCCAGAATTCAATTACCAGGCCCTTAAGGTCTGATATAGATATTAAGGGGAACCCCGCCGCAAATTTTAAAAATAAAAATGCGTGCGGTTCCCCCAAATATCCATACCAGGCCCTTCAGATCTGGCATGGATTTTAAGGGGAACTCCAACCCAAATTTAAAAAAAAAATGGCGTGGAGTCCCCCAAAAATCCATACCAGACCCTTATCCGAGCACGCAACCTGGCAGGCCGCAGGAAAAGAGGGGGGGGACGAGAGAGCGCCCCCCCCTTCCGGAACCGTACCAGGCCACATGCCCTCAACATGGGGAGGATGTCCCCATGTTGATGGGGACAAGGGCCTCATCCCCACAACCCTTGCCCAGTGGTTGTGGGGGTCTGCGGGCGGGGGGCTTATCGGAATCTGGAAGACCCCTTTAACAAAGGGGACCCCCAGATCCCGGCCCCCCCTATGTGAATTGGTAAGGGGTACATTGTACCCCTACCATTTCACGAAGAAAGTGTCAAAAAATGTAAAAAAAAACACACACATCTTGGAAAAGTCCTTTATTAAAAAATAAAAAATAAATTAAAAAAAAAACATTCCAGCGGTGAAATCCAATGTCCCGCGGCGATCCGATGTCCAGCGCTGTCCATCATTGGCTGAGCCTGAGCGGACCTGATGGGGAACTTCCTCCGCAGTCTATTACATGTATAGACCCGCCCCTTCTAAAGTTCCCCATCAGGTCCGCTCGGCCAATGACTCGGTGTAAGGCTGAGGACCTGATGCGGAACATGAGAAGGAGCGGGTCTATACATGTATTACACAGTGAGGGAAGTTCCCCATCAGGTCCGCCCCCTCGGTATGTCAGACCGCGCCTACGTCATTGGCCTGAGCGGGGAACTTTGTCATTTAAATTTACACAGTGAAGAAAGTTCCCCATCAGGTCCGCTCAGGCCAATGACCATGGACCAGGCCATGGTCTGACATACCGAGGGGGCCCCAGCAGAGCTGCCTCCCCTCCCGCGATTGGCGGCCCCCTCCTCCCGCGATTTGGCGGCCCCCCCCCACCCGCGATTGCCGGCCCCCCCCACCCGCGATTGGCGGCCCCCTCCTCCCGCGATTTGGCGGCCCCCCTCCCACGATATCGCCGGCCCCCCTCCCGCGATTGGCGGCCCCCCCTTTCACGATCGGCGTCGATGTCCCGCGTTAGCACCCCCCCTTCTGAATTTAAAAAAAAAAGTTAAAAAATTGTGTAGCACCCCCCCGCTTGGGGGCCCCAAATTCTCAATCTGCTTGGGGCCCCCAAATTCCTTCAAACGGCCCTGCCGAGGGGCCGGACCTGATGGGGAACTTCCCTCACTGTGTAATACATGTATAGACCCGCCCCTTCTCATGTTCCGCATCAGGTCCTCAGCCTTACACCGAGTCATTGGCAGAGCGGACCTGATGGGGAACTTTAGAAGGGGCAGGTCTATACATGTAATTGACTGCGGAGGAAGTTCCCCATCAGGTCCGCTCAGGCTCAGCCAATGACGGACAGCGCTGGACATCGGATCGCCGCGGGACACTGGATTTCACCGCTGAAATGTTTTTTTTTTTTTTTTTTTTAATAAAGGACTTTTCCAAGGTGTGTGTGTTTTTTTTTCATTTTTTGACACTTTCTTCGTGAAATGGTAGGGGTACAATGTACCCCTTACCAATTCACATGGGGGGGTCGGGATCTGGGGGTCCCCTTTGTTAAAGGCGTCTTCCAGATTCCGATAAGCCCCCCGCCCGCAGACCCCCACAACCACCGGGCAAGGGTTGTGGGGATGAGGCCCTTGTCCCCATCAACATGGGGACATCCTCCCCATGTTGAGGGCATGTGGCCTGGTATGGTTCAGGAGAGGGGGGGCGCTCTCTCGTCCCCCCCTCTTTTCCTGCGGCCTGCCAGGTTACGTGCTTGGATAAGGGTCTGGTATGGATTTTTGGGGGGACTCCACGCCATTTTTTTTTATTTGGGGTGGAGTTCCCCTTAAAATCCATGCCAGATCTGAAGGGCCTGATATGGATTTTTGGGGGAACCGCACGCATTTTTTTTTTTTAATTTGCGGTGGGGTTCCCCTTAATATCTATACCAGACCTGAAGGGCCTGGTAATTGAATTCTGGGGGACCCCCACGCTTTTTTTTTTTTTTTATCAATGACTTTTGTATGTATTGCCGGGAGCCGACAATTCATTAATAGCCACGAGTGAGTTTTAAATGACTTTTTCTCGTTCAAAAATGACATTTTATGCAGGGACAGTTCTAAGCACGGGAAACATGCGCCACTTTACATGCATATCATACACACCCCCTAGGTACGAAATTTAAAGGAATATTTCACTTTTATTTTTTCATTTTAAGCATTATTAAAATCACTGCTCCCGAAAAAACGGCTGTTTTTAAAACTTTTTTTTGCATTGATACATGTCCCCTGGGGCAGGACCCGGGTCCCCAAACACTTTTTAGGACAATAACTTGCATATAAGACTTTATAATTAGCACTTTAGATTTCGAACGTTCGAGTCCATTGTATTTAATAGGGTTCTAAAGTTCACGCGAACATTCTGTCTGTTCGCAGGTTCTCGTGCGAACCGAACAGGGGGGTGTTCGGCTCATCCCTGCCCACTATAGAAACCCTCTAGTACCCTTGCCAATTATTGAGGTCCCATTCGAGCGGATCACTATGGATCTGGTGGGACCCCTGGTAAAGTCGGCAAGGGGGCACCAATACATATTAGTCATCCTTGATTACGCAACTAGGTATCCAGAAGCAATCCGTTTGAGGAAAGCTTCCTCTAAGGCCATTGCCCGGGAGTTATTTCAAATGTTCTCACGAACTGGGTTCCCCAAAGAGATGCTGACGGACCAGGGCACCCCTTGTATGTCAAAGGTGATGGCGGACTTGTGCAAACTGTTTCAGATTAAGCAGTTGCGGACGTCCGTTTATCACCCGCAGAGTCCATGTTGAAAAGAGTGGTCCAGAAAGACGGGAAGGATTGGGATATGTTACTCCCTGCCTTGTTGTTTGCCATCCGGGAGGTGCCACAAGCATCCACGGGCTTCTCACTGTTTGAGCTAGTGTATGGATGAAGGCCCCGGGGGTTGCTCGATCTAGTAAAGGAAACGTGGGAAAGTGAGTCCTCACCGCATAAAACCGTGGTAGAGCATATCTCTTAAATGCGAGAGAGGGTGGCTAAGGTGATGTCGCTGGTGAGAGAGCATATGCAGAAGGCTCAGGATGCCCGAAGAAGAGTGTATAACCGGTCGGCTAAAATTAGACAGTTTCAAGTAGGAGACCGGGTGGCTGTTCTAATACCCACGGTGGAGAGAAAATTCTTGGCCAAGTGGCAAGGCCCGTTTGAGGTAGTAGAGAAAGTAGGTGAGGTTAACTACAAGGTACACCAGCCAGGGAAAAGAAAACCCTACCAAATCTATCACGTAAATTTGTTGAAACCCTGGAGAGACAGAGAACAGGTATCCGCGGTGGTAGGGGTACAGTCAGGGGACCATGCAGGGATCGACCTGGTGCAGGTTGCTGCCACCCTAACTAGACCCCAAACCCAGCAAGCAAATGAGTTTCTGCAAAGAAATAGGGTCATGTTTTCTGGATTGCCCGGTCTCACCAACGTCATCAAGCATGACATTGTAACCGAGCCCAATGTAAAAATACGGTTAAAGCCTTACCGTATCCCAGAAGCTCATGGGGTGGCAATATCTGAAGAGGTTAAAAGAATGCTCGAACTTGGAATCATTGAAGAGTCACAGAGCGAGTGGTCGAGTCCAATCGTGTTGGAACCCAAACCCAACGGCACCCTCCGCTTCTGTAACGACTTCAGAAAACGTAATGAAGTCTCCAGGTTTGATGCATATCCCATGCCACGGGTAGATGAGCTAATTGAGAGGTTAGGTCCTGCCAGGTATATCACCACGCTGGACCTCACAAAAGGGTACTAGCAGATTCCCCTGACCAAGGAAGCCAGGGAGAAAACAGCCTTCTCTACCCCAGAAGGCCACTTCCAATACAAAAGGATGCGATTTGGTCTACACTTTTCCCCTGCCACATTCCAAAGGGCCATGGACAAAACTTTGTGTCCACATCAACGGTACGCTTCCGTCTACTTAGAAGACATAGTCATCTTCAGCACTGATTGGGAGTCCCATCTTCCCCGGGTTCAGGCAGTTGTAGACTCCTTGAGAAGAGCAGGGTTCACCATCAATCCGGAAAAGTGTACCGTTGGGGGTCGAGGAAGCCAAGTACCTAGGGTATATTGTGGGCAGGGGGTTGGTGAAGCCCAAAATGAGTAAGATGGAAGCCATACAGGACTGGCCACGTCCCCTAACCAAGAAGCAGGTCAGAGCGTTTTTGGGCATAGTGGGCTATTATAGGAGGTTTGTTCCCAACTTCGCCACCATTGCTGCACCGCTGACTGACTTGACCAAGGGCAGAAAGTCAGTGATGATAAAGTGGAATGTCGAGGCCAAGAAAGCTTTTCAAAAGCTTAAGACGGCATTGTGCCAGGATCCGGTGCTTGTAGCTCCGGATTTCACAAAGGATTTTGTAGTGCAGACAGATGCTTCAAGTGAGGGGTTGGGAGCAGTCCTGACACAGGAAATCAATGGGGAAGAGCACCCCGTAGTTTTTCTTAGTAGGAAGCTGACGGCAGCTGAGAAAAACTACACTGTGGTAGAGCGAGAGTGTCTTGCCATCAAGTGGGCTTTGGACTCCCTACGATATTTCCTCCTAGGTAGAAGGTTTTGCTTGATGTCAGACCACGCTCCCCTTACCTGGATGAGGCAAAACAAGCACACCAATGCCAGGGTAACAAGGTGGTTCCTTTCTCTCCAGGAGTTCAATTTCGTGGTAGAGCACAGACCCGGGAGACAACATCAGAATGCCGATGCCCTCTCCCGAGTCCATTGTATGATGTCGAGTGGTGCCTCCAACACCTCCGCGTTGAGGCAGAGGGGGGGGGGGATATGTACAGGACGCCAAGGTTGGGTCCTGGACGGGTGCTATATACCATCAATTTTTGGGTTGTGGTCCCTTTAAGGAGTGGTGATGGTGTTCAGGAGGTCACCCAGAATGGGTGAGGAATTCCCGGCAAAATAAGTAGTCCAGAGAGGACTGGCTCGCCGTCCTCTTTGTCTTGATAAAGAGTTATTTGGGGCCCGGAATTTCGGAGGCTCTAAAGTGATATTCGGGTGGGATAGAGCCTCCACTCCTGACCACTGGGAGTCAGCACACAGGGGGTTAAAGGCTTCCAGGAAACAGCTCACAAGACAGGAAGTGGTGCTAGAGGTGAAGAGGAGGAGTATGGGATTGCACCTGTTGTGATGAGCTGTGTGTCTGCTGGAAGCTGCCAAAGACTTAACAAGGACTCTTGAAGTTTTGGGGCGAAGACCCATTCTACAAAAACTGTATGTGCCTTTTTCTTTAATTTGTTTTGGGCTGAAGACAAGCAGACTTTGTTTTATAGTTTTCCTGTGTGCTGAATGAAGCTTTATTTTTGTTTGTTTACAAATAAAAGCCCTTTTTTCAAGATCAAACGGTTTATGCACTTGGTCCTGTGGAGCTATAACAACCCCCAAAGTTTACACCGCATACAGGACCCCGAAACCAATCACAGCCTTCAGGATTTCTAAGGGCCTAAACTTTTGATTTTGCTCCTTACTACCTATCAGTTCAAATGTGTGATGGGTATATGTAAAATTACACTCCAAAATACATTCTGCTGCTTCTCCTGAGTACCGTGATACCACATGTACAGAACCCCGAAAACCAAACACTGCCTTCAGGCTTTCTAAGGACGTAAATGTTTGATTTCACTTCTCACTACCTATCACAGTTTCAGAGGCCATGAAATGCACAGATAGCACAACCACCCCCCCAAATGACCCCATTTTGGAAAGTGGACACCCCAAGCTATTTGCTGAGAGGCATGTTGAGTATTTTGCAGATCTCGCTTTTTGTCTCAAAGTTTTTAAAATTGAAAAAAGAAAAAAAAAATCCTTTTCTTTCTTCATTTTCCAAAACATATGAGAGCTGCAAAATACTCACCATGCCTCTTAGCAAATACCTTGGGGTGTCTACTTTCCAAAATGAGGTCATTTGAGGGAGTTTTGTGCTATTTTGGCATTTCATGGCCTCCAAAACTGATAGGTATTGAGGAGTGAAATAAAAAATTTACACCCTTAGAAATCCTGAAGGCGGTGATTGGTTTTCGGGGTACTGTACTTGGCTAGGCTCCCAAAAAGTCCCACACATGTGGAATCCTCGTACTCAGGAGAAGCAGCAGAAAGAGAGTCCTGGAGCAATGACAAAAGGGGAAATAAGCGGAGGGACGGCATGACAGGTGAGACAGGCTGTAGCCAGCAGAGGTTGTGGTTCCTTTAAGAAAAGGGGGGTGGCTGTGGGGAAGAAGGGGAGGGGGAGTGCAGTTAGTCAGGGAGGAAGTGACGTTTTCTCACTTCCTCCTTTTCACTCACGAGGTAGAAAGCTTCACAGCCGGTGCCATGGCTGATGTGGCTGGACTATTAGCGCAATTGCGGGCCGCGGTGGCCGCGCAGGGGGCAGATTGGCTGCAGGAACAGGTTGCTGCAGTGGTGGACGAGCAGGCGGCGGCGCCCGCCGGTGGGGGGGTCGCTCCGGGGCGCGCTAGGCGGTCCAGGCCGCCTGAGCGGTACAGTCCAGAGGCATCCCCGAGTGGTTCAACTTCCGTCCGGAGACCCGTTGGGGGCCCTCCGGCCGCATCCCCTGGCCGCACGCAGCCTGTGTCGGCGGGGGGGGCCGGGAGGAATCCGCGCCGTGGACGGAGTTCTGCGGTGGGGGAGACGAGTGGCCCTCTTGCCCCTCCCCCTCCCGCGCGTCGGAGATGCGGGGACATCGCGGTCGAGGCTGCGGGGGTTGCCCAGAACAGCCGTGCGGCCCAGCGTGGAGGATCTATTTCGCGGGCCAGTGGCCGGGAGGCGGTGGCGGTCAGGGGTCCAGCGGTGCCAGCAGGACGAGCGGTGTGGGGTTTGGCGCCTGGAGTGACGGATGGGAGTCGAGCGGATGACACCCGGGCCAGGGGGCGGACCCGCAGTTCGTCGGTGGAGATTGCGAGTGGGTCGGGTGTGCCGGGATCGAGAGGACGTGAGGCCCAGCCGCAAAAACCCTTGCCACGTGGGTCGCGTCCGCAGGGTGTGCAGCCAGCGCTTGTGTCGGCGGGATCGGATGACAACAGGTCTGAAGGGGAGCTGTCCGGGTCAGACGGTGGCGAGGACTCGGGACAACTGGCTTCGAGGGAGAACAGTTCGGCGGCTGGTGGACCCAGTCTCAGGCAGCCCGGTGAGTCCCACTCTTCGGTGGTTATTTGTTCCTTATTACAAGATTTATTGGGTCAAGGGGGTGTTGGGGGGGGCTTAGGTGCAACACCTGAGTCGCGTTCTTCCCCACTGGGGAAAAAAGCGGCAGGGGAGACGCAGGACTTGTGGTCGGGGTTGGAGGATTTGGTCAGGCGTTTTAAGCCGGGCGGGGGCGACATGGGGTCGCCCGCGGCGGCTTGGGGGACAACTGGGGGTTCATCGCAGGGGGCGGGGCTTTCGGACACAGCCGGGGCCCTAGGCGTGCAAACGGTAGAGGTGTCAGAGGAGGTGCAGGCCCCATTGGAAGGGGGGGCAGCCACAGCAGGGGGGCAAGTGGCTACCGGAGAGAAAAACAAGGAGGTGGTCAGGCTGGCGGACGCCGCTAGAAATGAGATGTACATTTGTTTTGAGGCACCGTTAGGAACTCACCTCAAGCCGGAGGTTAGAGAAAAGCTGTGGAAAGGTGAGTATGTGGAGATCTTCACGTTGCTCCCCTTGGACAAATTCAACCTGGATAGGGTGAAGCCGGAAGAGAGCAGGAAGGAGGACGAAGAAAAGAGGCGTTATCGTCTTATACCCCGTACTTTCACCAATTGGTTGCAGGCGTTTGCGATCATGGCTTGTGTGATAGGGCAGAAGGCCCCGGAACATTGTTCTGGGCTGTTCATTTATTTGGAGGCGGTTAGCGAAGCGTACAGGACGTATGGTGGCGTAGCCTGGTTGAGGTATGACGAACAGTTCCGGCAGAGGATGGCCATGAGACCGGGACTGCGATGGGATCACAAGGACATCAACTTGTGGATGCGACTGATGACAGCGTCGCGGGCATCCAATCAGTTTTTTCAGGGGGGGGTCGGAGGTGCTGCGGCCTCAGGACAACCGACCGAGAAAAGGTGGGGCTACTGCTGGCAGTTCAACGAGGGCACCTGCAAGTACGGAGCAAGCTGTCGCTTCAAGCATGTGTGTTCAGGATGTGGGGGCAGTCATGCCTTGTCCAAATGCTTTAAGCGAGGCAGGGGTCGCCCCGGGGATTCTGGGGGAAAAGGGAACGACGCCAATCCGGGTGGAAAGGATGCTTCCCTTTCTCAATAGGTATCCCGACAGGTGTGCAGCCAAGTTGTTGGAGGAGGGTTTCGCCGGTGGTTTCAGAATTCCTTGCGCGCCGTTTGCAGTCCCCCCGGCAGCCAAAAACCTCCGGTCCGCGTTGCTACATCCTTTGGTGGTTTCGGAGAAGCTGGAGAAGGAGGTGCAGTTAGGGCGTATGGCCGGACCGTTCACAGATGCGCCCATACCTGATTTAGTGGTGTCTCCCTTGGGGGTTGTCCCCAAGAGGGAACCTCAAAAATTTCGCTTGATTCATCACCTGTCCTTTCCCAGGGGTGGGTCGGTGAATGATGCTCTTGCGCCGGAGGACTGCACGGTATCATACACCTCTTTCGATGCGGCTGTGACATGGGTGCGTAGGTGTGGACGGGGAGCGCTGTTGGCAAAAGCCGATGTTCAATCTGGTTTTCGGTTGCTACCAGTACACCCGGACAGCTTTCGTTTCTTGGGCTGCATGTGGGACGGGGCTTACTACGTGGACCGCTGTTTGCCCATGGGTTGCTCCATCTCTTGCGCGCTCTTTGAGACTTTTAGTTCGTTCCTAGAATGGGTGGTCCGGGACGTGTCGGGGATCAGTTCGATCATCCACTATCTGGATGATTTTCTGTGTGTGGGCCCGCCGGGGTCTACCGTTTGCAGGGTCCTGCTGGGTACGCTGCAATACGTGGCCGACCGTTTTGGGGTCCCTTTGGCCCCTGAGAAGACAGAGGGCCCTACGTCGTCCTTAGTTTTTCTGGGCATAGAGCTAGATTCTGAGAAGATGGAATGCCGACTGCCGGAGGATAAGCTGGAAGCATTGAAGGGGGAGGTGCGAGGTGTTATCGGCCGTCGTAAGATCCAGTTGCGACAGATGCAGTCACTATTGGGTAAGTTGTGTTTCGCTTGCAGGATCATGCCCATGGGCAGGGTATTTAGCCGCAGGTTGTCGGCTGCGACAGCCGGGGTGCGGGTTCCTACTCATTTTGTGAGCCTAACAAGAGAGCTTCGTGAGGATTTGGAAGTGTGGCATGGATTCCTTGAATCCTTCAACGGGCGGGCGTTGTGGATGAAGGGGCCCGTTAGCAATTTCGATCTGGACTTGTTTACAGATGCGGCTGGCTCCACGGGGTATGGGGCGTTCTGTCAGGGAAAATGGAGTGCGGCTCCATGGCCAAAGGAATGGGAAGAAGCGGGGTTCTTGAAGAACCTGGTACTATTGGAACTTTTCCCAATTGTGGTGGCGTTTGAGTTATGGGGGGGATTCATTCCGGAATAGCAAGGTGCGCCTGAACTGTGATAACATGGGAGTGGTTCAGGTAGTGAATAAAGTGTCAGCCACATCACAGCCAGTGGTGCGTTTGCTGAGGCATCTGGTTTTGCGCTGCTTGCAGTTCAATGTGTTTGTGTACGCGGTACATCTTCCTGGGGTGGATAACACCCTGGCTGACGCTTTGTCTCGTTTTCAGTGGGACAGGTTCCGGGAGTTGGCACCAGCAGCGGAGCAACGAGGGGTTACCTGTCCCGACTGGATGTGGGACATTGCCTTGACAGCGCAGCACAGTGGATTAAACGGTCGGTGAGTGGGGCCACGTGGAATGCCTATGCTAAGGTGTGGCAGGAGTGGGGGTCATTTGTTCGGGGGCTGGGAGTTTCCCCGGGGGGTAGAGAAGAGGGAGCGGCTCTGATTTATTTTCTCACATTGAAAATGGAGCAAGGCGTTTCTGTGTCCGCGGTGGACCGTACACTAGCGGGTTTGGCGTTTCTGTTCAAATGGCAGGGCTGCAAGGACCATACTAAAGAATTTTGGGTGAAGCAGGCAGTGAAGGGGTACAGAAAAGGTCGGAAGGCGGCTGATAGCCGCAGGCCGGTCTCGTTCAGAATGTTGGAAAAATTGTTTCTGCAGCTACGCTCCGTGTGCAGTTCGGAATATGAGTGTCAGTTGTTCCGGGCAGCATTCGCGCTTGCCTTTTTTGGGGCCCTGAGGGTAGGAGAGCTGGTCAGTTCTTCCAAAATGGCTCCGGGGGGGTTGTTGGCGCAGGATGTGCAATGTTCGGGTGATTCGGTGGGCATATGGGTAAGCAGGTCCAAAACGGACCAAGTAGGAAAAGGTATGCGGCTCCAGTTGTTTCGCATCCCAGAGGCGTCGATCTGTCCTGTACGGGCGGTGGAATCCTTTTGTTCCATGCGTCCGGGACTAGAGGGTTCTTTTCTTATGCATCGGGATGGGGCAGCGTTGTCAAGGTTTCAATTCATAGCGGTGTTCAAAAAATGTTTGGTGGCAGCGGGGTATGACCCGAAGGGTTATGCCTCTCACTCCTTCCGCATTGGGGCAGCTACAGAGGCGGCTAGGGCAGGACTGCAGGCGGACGCGGTGAGGAAGATTGGGAGGTGGGAGTCTGATAGGTTTCGCCTTTATGTTCGCCCTCAGCTGTTACAGGAGTGGAGGGCATTTGGGTTGGTGTTGTATGGGGTCTGTGTGATGGCAGGTTAGAATGTGCCAATAATTCGGTGTCCTAATGTTATTTTCATGTTTTTCAGGTGGTGAACCCAGACTAGTTTGGATTTTGGGTCACTCTTACGTGTTCTGGGGGGCAAAACGGGCCGATGTTCGGCCCAATGGACGGCAGTTGGGAATTCCCTTACGAGAAGCTCGGGTCCGTTGGATCGGGGTGCCGGGGATGGCGTGGAGTGGGGTTATGCCGGAAATACAGAGGTTTGCTGGTCGGGAGAGGGCGCCGGATGTTTTGGTGCTACATGCGGGAGGTAACGACATGGGGGCCAGATCAATGCACCAACTGATACGGGACGTTAAGTCTGATTTTTTAAGGTTGCGCACTACATTCCCGGGTATGGTGGTTATTTGGTCGGACATGGTAGGCAGGACATCCTGGCGGTGGGCATGGTCGGTGGACAAAGTCAATAAGGCCCGGATAAAAGTCAATAAGGAAGTGGGGAGATTTTTTGTGAGGAATGGGGGCCTGGTGGTGCGCCACCGCGAATTGGAGGTGGATACGTGGAGGTACCTAAGGGGAGATGGGGTCCACCTGAATGCAGTGGGCATCGACCTGTGGAACATGGGTTTGCAGGAAGGAATTCAGCAGGCCCTTAGGGTGTGGGGTTGCTCGCAAGGGTAAGGTTTTACCCCTTGCGAGCTATGGCGGAGTTTGGTTCCTGGAAAAGGAGGTAAAAGGGGAAGGTCTGGAGAAAAAGGTGGTACCCATACGTGGTATGGGGTTTTTTGAGTACCTTCTGGTCAACAAGGGTTAACCAGGAAGGGGGGTAAATGGTAGGGCACTGTGGACAGGTGTACCGTCTCCGAGTCGGTGTCTTGCGACTGCAGGCCTAAGGGATATGTTAGTCCCAGTGCCCAAGTTGGGAGTTGGTGGTCTATAAGCCCACCAGTGGTATTGGAAGTGTTATAAATGTTATTTAAACGGTTATTTAAGTGGTTATTTATTTCATATAAAAGTTGTTAAAATAAATAGGCCGGAAGGCCAATTTTACTCCACAACCTTGTCAGTCGTTATTTATTAGAATGGTACAAGGGGGTGGGTAAGGTGGTAGAGGTTAAGTCAAAGTGAAGGATCGGTCTTTAACATGTCAAGAGAGTCCTGGAGCAATGACAAAAGGGGAAATAAGCGGAGGGACGGCATGACAGGTGAGACAGGCTGTAGCCAGCAGAGGTTGTGGTTCCTTTAAGAAAAGGGGGGTGGCTGTGGGGAAGAAGGGGAGGGGGAGTGCAGTTAGTCAGGGAGGAAGTGACGTTTTCTCACTTCCTCCTTTTCACTCACGAGGTAGAAAGCTTCCCACCCACCCTCCCTGTGTGAGGGGTAAGACAAGGGCGAGGGTCATGGGCGGTGTTTATTTGGATGTGGCGGAGTTTGGTTCCTGGAAAAGGAGGTAAAAGGGGAAGGTCTGGAGAAAAAGGTGGTACCCATACGTGGTATGGGGTTTTTTGAGTACCTTCTGGTCAACAAGGGTTAACCAGGAAGGGGGGTAAATGGTAGGGCACTGTGGACAGGTGTACCGTCTCCGAGTCGGTGTCTTGCGACTGGAGGCCTAAGGGATATGTTAGTCCCAGTGCCCAAGTTGGGAGTTGGTGGTCTATAAGCCCACCAGTGGTATTGGAAGTGTTATAAATGTTATTTAAACGGTTATTTAAGTGGTTATTTATTTCATATAAAAGTTGTTAAAATAAATAGGCCGGAAGGCCAATTTTACTCCACAACCTTGTCAGTCGTTATGTATTAGAATGGTACAAGGGGGTGGGTAAGGTGGTAGAGGTTAAGTCAAAGTGAAGGATCGGTCTTTAACATGTCATGTATTTTGTGGTGTAATTCCACATATACCCTTGGCATGTTTGAGCAATATATAATTTAGTGACAACTTTGTGTAAAAAAAATATATATATACATTTTCCAGAAACTTGTGGCAAAACATAAATTATTCCATGGACTCAACATGCCTATCAGCAAATAGCTTGGGGTGTCTACTGTCTAAAAAGTGGTCGTTTTTTGTTTTTTTTTCATGCACAACATTGGAAGCTTACAGTATGTCACACATCACCCACTCTTCTAACCACTTGAAGACAAAGCCCTTTCTGACACTTTTTGTTTACATGAAAAAATATAATTTTTTTGCTAGAAAATTACTTTGAACCCCCAAAAATTATATATTTTTTTAAAGCAAAGGCCCTACAGATTAAAATGATGGATGTTGCATTTTTTTTTTCACACAGCATTTGCGCAGCGATTTTTCAAAGGCAATTTTTTGGGGGGGAAATAACACTTTTTTTAATTTGAATGCACTAAAACACACTATATTGCCCAAATGTTTGGTAAAATATAACCTTATGCCGAGTACATAGATACCAAAGATGACATGCTTTAAAATTGCGCACAACCGTGCAGCGGCGACAAACTACATACATTTTTAAAAGCCTTTACAGGTTACAACTTTAGATTTACAGAGGAGGTCTACTGCTAAAATTACTGCCCTCGATCTGACGTTCGCGGGGATACCTCACATGCATGGTGCAATTGCTGTTTACATACGAAACGTGATCGACGATTGTGTTCGCCTTTGCGCGTTTTTTACACTGTTACTTTAATTTTTATTTATTTATTTTTTAATAATTTTTATTGTTATCATAGGGAATGTAAATATCCCCTATGATAGGTAGTGACTGGTGCTCCTTTTTTAGAAAAAAATGGATGTCTATTAGATTCTAGATCTTAGCAGGGACCACTACTCCATCGTCAGAGCTATCTGTCAGGGTGCTGCTGCTCTCTACCAGTTTGTATACTGAGCCTGTGCCATCTGTCATGCCTAGCAACGTGTAGGCCTATTCACTAGTGTACCTCTGTTTGGACATTTTGGCCTCTAAATTTACAGGTACAACTAGTGTGACTCACAGGCTAAAGAGCACTTGATTGTCAGAGCCTGCTTCAATCACTACAAAAAAACTGTTAGCATTCACAGGGATCAGGCGTGACTCTGCAAACGCTGCAGTTGTGTGTGTTTTGTTTTGTAAGTGACAGTGATCTATTGATACTGCATTTGGGTGGGCTGGGCAGATGGGCTACACGCAGGTGCTAGCAGGTGTCTGGGCTAAACCTGCTAACGCCGCGTTTTTAGGAACACTACACTATTGGGGACGCTAATATAGTTCTGATCAGATCAAAGATATTGATCCGTTCAGACACTATACTAGTAAGGGAGGTGTATAGTGTGTGCGTGGATACACTAATCTGACGCTGCCTGGGACTCTAACTGACGCAAAAACCTAACTGATGTCACCCGCTGGGTGATCAGGGGGTTAAACCTTAATTAGGTAATATACGGCGGGTACCCTGACGCTATAAACTAACTAGCGTTACCCGTGACACTAATACAGTGATCACTGGTGACGGGGTGAAAAGGTTAACTAGGGGGCGATCAGGGGGTTAAAACCTCTATTAGGTGATAGAAAGCTAGCAAGTGCTGCAGAAACCTCATCAGAGGTGCCTCCAGGGTGGCAACCTGAGCATCAGTCAATGTTGGGAAATCAATACCTGCCAGTAGATTCGTTAGCTGGTCGTCAGTTCTGGTCTCCTGGGATGTATATAAGTGGGAGAAAAAATCTCTAAATCGGTCAGTCACCGCCTGTGGGTCTGCAATTGTGCCACCATTAGGGTCCGTAAGGGATATAACAGTCGGGGGTCTGTCCTCACTGTATGCTAGATAAGCAAGGAGTTTGCCTGCTCTTTCCCCATGTTCAAAGAACTTTTGTTTTGTAAAGTATAGTTTACGTCTGGCTGCTTCATATTGTATCTGGTCCACTACCCTAGTATGCAGTTTCAGCAGGTCTGCATGCGCAGGAGTAGGGTCAGTCAGATAGGTCCGTTCAGAGTTTGACAGGATTCCTAGAGCCCTCTCCAAGGCTGAAGCAGAATCAGCCTTGAATCTTTTAATTCAGGAAGTCAAGACCATACGGGCATGAATCTTGAATGTCTCCCAGACTATAGCTGGGGAGACAGAATCTGCATCGTCTGTAAAAAAGGCGGTCCAATCTTGCGTGAGCTCGTCATCCTCTGGCAATAGGGACAACCAGAACGTGTTCAGCCGCCATGTGGGCTTGGGCCTATCTATCGGAATGGAAAGAGTAATCGAGTAGGGACTGTGATCAAAGAGCAGCCTAGAGGAGGACTCAGCCTTCAGTAATCGCGGGGTGAGGGCGGTAGTGATTAATATAAAATCAATACGTGACATCGTATTGTGAGAGGCCGAGAAGCAGGAGTAAGCCCTAGAGAGGGGAAATCTATGCCGCCAGGTATCAATAAGGTTAAATGATGAAATGATTCGGCAGAACCGGGACCGCGACGGGGCCGGGCGGCAGGACGGTGCTGGCTGAGGCCTATCAAGGCTGAGGTTCAAAGTGGTATTAAAATCCCCCATCCAGACCGCCTGGATCGAGGGATGACGAGCCATGAACATCAGACCCTCAGTGACAATAACAGAATTAAATGGAGGGGGTACATAGAATGGTAGTATAAGAAACAGCTCACCATATAGCTTTGTGGAGATAAACACATATCGACCATGTGGGTCAGAAACCATATCGCATAATTCAAAATGCACTGACTTGGCAATAAGAATTGAGACCCCGCGGGCCTGGGTAGAGTGGGTTGAATTATATGCCCACCCTATCCACGGTCGCTTAAGCGCCATCTGGAGACGGCCATCCACGTGCGTCTCAACTAAAACCACCACGTCAGCCCTCTGTTTTTTCAGGAATGCAAACACCGCAGATCTCTTCACCTTATCTCCCAAACCCCGGATATTCCAGGTAAGTAGTTTTAGTGTGGCCATCTAACCGGGAGGGAGATATGTGATGTACCAGATTCACCACAATGCAAACATACATACATTAGAGCAGAGGTCGTCAACCCCCGGTCCGCGGCCCAAAGCCGGGCCGTACCGCCTCTCTAGCCGGGCCGCAACGTGAATAACACTATCCGGGCTGTACCGCCGCTACAGCCAGGCCATGGAGGAGACGATGCAGCTGCCCGAGCAGAGAGATGACATCATCTCTCTGCGCTACGCAGAGGCGCGCCGCTGTCCCGCCCGAAAATACGGCGCTGCAAGGCTACGCTACACAGAGGCTCGGCCGGCCAATGAGAGAGAGAGAATGACGTCATCTCTCCGCCCACCCTCGCTATGTACCTGTACTGGCTTTCCCGCAATCTCTAACGGCTCCCCCTCACTTTCCCGTGAGACTGTAAGTACAGTGGGCACTGCAGAGGGACTTGGACATTTAATATTTTTTTATACTGGGACATTTAATCATTTCATTATACTGGGACATTTAATCATTTCTTTCTACTGGGACATGTAATAATTTTTTTTATACTGGGACATGTAATAATTTTTTTATACTGGGACATTTAATAATATTTTTACACTGGGACATTTAGGGCCGGTTCACAATGCAGCGATGTCAGAGTTCGGATGTGAATCGCACCGCACTGCAGTGCACATCCCATGCGATCTCTGTGCGATGCATCAAACTCGCACAGGACCCTTTTTTTTTGTCCGCAGCAGAATCGGATCACATGGGTTTACACCCATGCGATCAGATTCCTGTCCGAGTTTGCAGATCGCACTGCGATATACAAACTGATTTGGGGGTGTCGTTAACTTTTAACTGACAATCCCAGCAGTTCGCATAGGGCAATGTGAACTGCCGCCGGAAAACCTGCGATGCGGGAACCCGCAGTGGATTCGCAGGGTTCCCGCAGCGCAGCAGTGTGAACCGGCCCTTAATATTATTTTTATACTGGGACTTTTAATAAGGGCCGGTTCACACTGCTGCAATGCGGGAACCCTGCGAATCCTCTGCGGGTTCCCACATCGCAGGTTTCCCGGCGGCAGTTCACACTGCCCTATGCGAAATGCTAGGAGTGTCAGTTAAATGTTAATGACACCCCCAAATCAATTCTCATATCGCAGTGCGATCTGCAAACTCGGACAGGAATCGGATCGCATGGGTGTGAACACGTTTTGTATGGCTGAAATCGCATCGCATGTGATTTGCAGTGCGGTGCGAATCACATCCGAACTCTGACATCGCAGCAGTGTGAACCGGCCCTAATAATTTTAATAATACTTTTATACTGGGACTTTTATAATACTTTTAATAATACTTTTATATTAGGACTTTTAATAATACTTTTATAATAAAATCAATTAGTGACACTCTGTTACGGTTTGGTGGCAGGTGACAGTGACAATCCACATCTGGTGACAGGCCGCAGCAGTGGCAATCCACATCTGGTGACAGGCCTCTGGTGACAGGCCACAGCAGTGGCAATCCACATCTGGTGACAGGCCGCAGCAGTGGCAATCCACATCTGGTGACAGGCCGCAGCAGTGGCAATCCACATCTGGTGACAGGCCTCTGGTGACAGGCCACAGCAGTGGCAATCCACATCTGGTGACAGGCCGCAGCAGTGGCAATCCACATCTGGTGACAGGCCTCTGGTGACAGGCCACAGCAGTGGCAATCCACATCTGGTGACAGGCCTCTGGTGACAGGCCGCAGCAGTGGCAATCCACATCTGGTGACAGGCCTCTGGTGACAGGCCACAGCAGTGGCAATCCACATCTGGTGACAGGCCTCTGGTGACAGGCCGCAGCAGTGGCAATCCACATCTGGTGACAGGCCTCTGGTGACAGGCCACAGCAGTGGCAATCCACATCTGGTGACAGGCCGCAGCAGTGGCAATCCACATCTGGTGACAGGCCTCTGGTGACAGGCCACAGCAGTGGCAATCCACATCTGGTGACAGGCCTCTGGTGACAGGCCGCAGCAGTGGCAATCCACATCTGGTGACAGGCCTCTGGTGACAGGCCACAGCAGTGGCAATCCACATCTGGTGACAGGCCTCTGGTGACAGGCCACAGCAGTGGCAATCCACATCTGGTGACAGGCCGCAGCAGTGGCAATCCACATCTGGTGACAGGCCTCTGGTGACAGGCCACAGCAGTGGCAATCCACATCTGGTGACAGGCCACAGCAGTGGCAATCCACATCTGGTGACAGGCCGCAGCAGTGGCAATCCACATCTGGTGACAGGAGGCAGCAGTGGCAATCCACATCTGGTGACAGGCCTCTGGTGACAGGCCACAGCAGTGGCAATCCACATCTGGTGACAGGCCGCAGCAGTGACAATCCACATCTGGTGACAGGCTTTGCTAACTAGCCAAAATGAGTAAAAAACAAACATCATTGGAGAGCTTTTTTGAAAAGGGGGAAAGACCCAATGATGAGACAACAGAAGACTCTTCTAAGACTGCAAAAAAAAAGAAAGCTGCATTTAAAAGAAAATACCAGGAGTCCTATTTAAATTACGGGTTCATTGCATCAGGCGATTCACATTCTCCAAACCCGCTTTTGTATAATATGTGGTGAGCGGCTATCCAATGAAGCCATGAAACCTTCAAAACTGCTTCGCCACATGGAGACCAAGCACCCTTCATTAAAAGACAAGCCTGTTGAGTTTTTTAAAAGAAAAAAACGTGAACACGAAGGACAGAAGCAATTATTGAAGGCCACCTCTTCGATAAATGCATCCGCATTGAGAGCCTCATTCTTAGTGGCTAACCGTATTGCTAAATCTAAGAAACCCTTTACAATTGGAGAACAGTTGATCCTGCCTGCTGCAAAGGACATTTTCCGTGAAATTTTAGGAGAGGCTGCGGTTGAAAAGGTGGCACATGTTCCTCTTTCGGCTAGCACTGTAGCTAGACGAATTAATGAAATCGCAGAAGATATTGAAGAACAATTGATAGAGAGAATTAAGGAGTCACCATGGTATGCCATACAGGTTGACGAGTCTACTGATGTTGACAACAAGGCAACAATGCTTGTTTTTGTGCGATTTGTTTTCCAGGAGGATGTCCATGAGGATATGCTATGTGCACTCTTCTTGCCAACCAACACCACAGCTGCAGAATTGTTCAAGTCTTTAAATGATTATATGTCAGGAAAACTTAACTGGTCATTTTGTGTTGGTATATGCACGGACGGAGCTGCTGCCATGACTGGTCGGCTTTCTGGTTTTACTACTCGGGTCAAGGAGGTTGCTTCCGAATGTGAGTCTACGCACTGTGTCCTCCATAGAGAAATGCTGGCTAGTCGAAAAATGTCACCTGAACTGAACAACGTTTTGCAGGCTGTGATTAAAATGATCAACCACATTAAAGTACATGCCCTTAACTCACGTCTGTTTGAAAAGCTCTGTGAGGAGATGGATGCAGAGCACACACGTCTTCTCTTATACACAGAAGTGAGATGGCTTTCTAAAGGTAGATCACTGAGCAGAGTGTTTGAGTTACGAGAGCCGCTCCAGAGATTTCTTTCTGAAAAACAGTCACCACTTGCAGCACATTTCAGTGTCACAGAATGGGTCACAAAACTTGCTTACTTGTGTGACATATTTAACCTGCTGAACGAACTCAATCTGTCACTTCAGGGGAGAATGAGAACTGTGTTCAAGTCGGCAGATAAAGTGGCTGCATTCAAAGCCAAACTGGAATTATGGGGGCGACGAGTGAACAATGGGATTTTTGACATGTTTCCAACATTATCAGAGCTTTTGAAAGAGACTGAGCCAGAAACTTCTTTCACCCAGCTGGTGCATGATCACCTCTCTCAGCTTTCAAAAGAATTTGAGCATTACTTCCCAACCACAAAAGACCCCCGAACTGGGAAGGAATGGATCCGTGACCCATTTGTGAATAAGCCAGGTGAATCCACTCTGTCCGTGCTAGAAGAGGATCAACTGCTTGAGATCGCAAATGATGGTGGCCTTAAAAGTGTGTTTGAGACGACTTCAAACCTCCATACGTTCTGGATTAAAGTCAAGGCAGAATATCCTGCAATTGCCACAAAAGCACTGAAAAGCCTGCTGCCATTTCCAACATCCTATCTTTGTGAAGCTGGGTTTTCTGCAGTGACAGCAACCAAAACGAGATTACGGAGTAGATTGGACATAAGCAACACACTTCGAGTGTCACTGTCTCCTATCACCCCAAGATGGGACCGCCTAGTTGCAGTAAAACAAGCTCAGGGCTCCCACTGATTCAGCATTATGGTGAGTTGAACTATTTCATTTTATATTCCAATGTAATAGAAATAACGTGCTTCAGTCATCCTGACACCATAACACTGTCCAGTTGCAGGGAAACATGCTCAGGGCTCCCACTGATTCTACATTACGATGAGTTGAATTGTATTGTATTAATATAGATAATGCGCTTCAATCGTCCTAATATTATGGTATCAGGATGATTGAACCGCTAACGCAACACATCGCGATTCCTCCCCCCCTCCTACCGGGCCTTGGAAAAATATTCTTCCACAAAACCGGTCCTTGGTGCCAAAAAGGTTGGGGACCACTGCATTAGAGTATATAGCAAAAACATGTATACGTTGTATAACTTAGATGGAATAAAAGTCTCTAGATAATATTTTGTATTGCCTTTCAATAAATGAACTATAACCAACCCCTCCCCCCACCCCACCCTGCATCCACACCAACTGATGCGGGTATGACCCAAAACAGAACTGAAGACAGCAACCAGGAAACAAGCGCCACAGTGGGACCTGTTATTAGGCCATAAGATAACATGAGCAGCATTTGTGAAGTTGGTGTTTAGGATAATCACATCCCAGAAAAAAAGAAAAAAACACCCAGGTCCAGCCCCAGTCACACCATTAACCTGAGATGTGGCGTGGGGTACATGGGGGCATATTTGGTCCAGGGCCCAGGGAGCACAACATAGTTCCTGGCTGCACGGGGGGCGAAAAATCGCTGCACAAGTAGGTAGAAGATAGGACAGGGTGTTCTCCGTAAGTAGGACCACATAGGACTGTACGCATGGAACAAAAGAAAATTAGAGTCTCAGAGAATCGGGTAGCAGGGGTCCAAGCAAATGAGAACTGGGGGGGGGAGCACAGTAAGGATCAGGGGGGTTCAGTCAAGGGACCAGGGTTTTCTGGAAGCCGGGAACAGGGAGCCAGCGGTAATAGTTATAGAGGGATGTAAGGGAGCAAACGCCCCCCAGAAATAAACATACCAGTTCCTCAGTCAATCAGGATGTCACGGTTAATGCAGGGGGATAGCTAGGTGAGCAAGCGAGCGAGGTCTATCTGCCAACCGCTTTACCAGAGGGCTCAGGACGCTCCAGCCAAGCAATGATTTCTCTCGGATCTTCAAAGAAGAATACTCGGCCGTCTCTCTCCACCCGGAAACGTGCCGGGAAGAGCATAGAGTATTTGAGGTGCTGGATCCAAAGTCTCCGCTTTGCCTCAGAAAAGCCCTGGCGACGACGCTGCACATCTGCGGAGAAATCCGGGAAGATGGCTCTCCTGGAGTTCCCAAGCTCAATGTTCCCCTTCACTCTAGCCATCCGCAGAGCCGCATCTCGGTCCTTAAAGTTCAGGAGCTTTGCAATAAACGTGCGGGGGGGCCCCCTGCGGCGGAGCTCTGGCCGTGATGCGGTGAGCTCTCTCCACAGCCAAGGTCGGGGAGAAGGCCTCGCGCCCATAAGTAGAAACAAGTAGTTGTTCCAGGAAGGTAGTCGGATCTCCCCCCTCTGCTCTCTCAGGCAAACCAATAAAGCAGAGGTTACATCTCCTCAGTCTGTTCTCCATTTGGTCCTGCTTGCCAATTAGCTGGGAGATCTGCTGCTGCATGTGATCGGAGCTCGCCTGAAGTAGGGGGATGGCGTCCTCAACCTCACTAATGTGTGTCTCAGTCAATGTGACCCGTTCCCGGAGGTTTTGAAAGTCCTGCCGCATAAGCGATATATCGACCTTAACTTCCTCACAATTTGAGTCGTAAGGGAGGTGCGGCAAAATGTAATGGCTTCAAGGAGTTTTTCTGTGTCCCCTCCTGATGCGGCCTGGTCCGCACTCGTGGCGCCGCCATCTTACCCCTCACCATCCTTGTCCTGCCGGCGGTATTGATTCAGTTTAGCGAGCGCAGCGCTCTGTATTTTCGGCAGAGACATATAGATGGTTACCCGATCTCGTCCTCTCTGCCTGGGGTCAGTTTGGAAGTCCTGGGACGGCAGGATTAGCGGGTATAAGAATTAATGGCCGGAGCTTGTCTCACTTGCGTCCTACTCCATTCACCGACAGGCCACGCCCCCCCCCTTTAGAAGGTTTTCACTGACTTTCTCTATGTCCTCCCCGAGATGTCTCCTCTCTGATTCCCACTTCTCTCCCATTTGCTCAGATATAAATTTAATTCTGAGCAACGCTTCAATTTCATTTGCTAATCTTTCTTTCTTCACTTTTTTTTAACAGTTTACCCAATAATCTGGCATTATGTTGTTGACACTGAGACAATAGGATAATACACTGGTTTTTAAGAGGTTCATCTGTACATGAATGATTACTGGCAGAGGCATACTTTTTAACATACGTATACACAAGTAACATTTCACAACTATACAATACACACAATACACAATTCTATTAGTACTAATGTTCCAACACTGCACTGAGTAATGAGCCAAACTCAAATATCTTTAGCTCTTACAACTCACGAATAAAAAAACAATCGCTCTCCTAGCATTCAATATTCTTCATTCATGACCAAACCTGTTTGAACAGCTGCCTAGACAATACACACAAACAAACAGCCACAGATCTACAGACAATGCTGTTTAAGGTAGCCTTTACCTCAGCTGTTTACCATACACACACACACACAGGAATCAACCCCAAAAAAAAACTTGTATCATGCTATTTAAAACTAGCTTGTAACTTGTAGTTCTACTGAGCACATTCTTCATCCGTGCTCTCCTTTTAAATTGCAGGCCACATTGAACTTCTCTAGGAACAGCACATGGGTAAAAATTAAAAACGTAAAAAAAAAATAATAATAATAATAATAAAAATAAAAATAAAAAATATTTTCTCCCACTTTTTCCGCAAAGATGTGTGGTTTATCCTGTAAATTTCTAACTTAGGGTAATCAGCCCTCTACCCACCAGGCCACTTACCCAGCTACACAGGCCTATGAAAATTTGCATTAGCAATACCATAAACGTTACATATAAATATACAGTAGTCAAAAATTTCACCAGATTTTATCCATGGTAAAGACAGCCTTCAGTCCTAAGTTATTTGATTCTTTCTAGCTTAAAAGGAAACTCCAAACAAAAAATACATTAGGGTTTGCAGGTTCTATGCTGAAATACATTCAACATGCCTTCTTGTAGGGTGCTAAATATTGTAAACTGTGCAATATTATATATATTAATCTATAATCTATAACTATTGCATCTATGTATTAATTGTATAGTCCCTTGTTTGCTAGTCTAGCCTACCAGATAATGCTAGGCCTAATGCTCTAATATTAGCTATAAAGACAGACACAGTTGCTTAGTAAAACAAGTCATGTTTACTTCCTTTAAAAATAGGAAACATATCTTAACAACAGATATCAGATATAGTCTATAACAACTCTAATAATAATATGAAAGATACTTAATACTCATGGTTTCATCAGCTGGGTTCTGCATGGTGAAGGGAGCGAGCCAAAGGCTCACATGAACATGCTAGCAACCAAAAGTGGACAAAGAGGACTCTTACTCTTCGGTATGTGCTTTTAACATTCATTCCCCTCACCCAAAACCACCCACACTTGCTTCCTGTCCAATCAGATAATGCAAAGCTATTTCTTCTCCTCTCTTTGAAGCTCATAGCCACACCAGGGGGGCTGGAGACGAGCCCTTTTGTCATGCAGATGCTAATATGCTACAAAGCTTTGACTGTAAAGTCCAGAACTATGATCTTAAGACATGTTTGCTCCTCCAACATCTCTCATTTGAACCGAAAAAGGGCTCCACGAGGGAAGGTGACATTACTTCTTCTGCCTGTGTTTACATTACACAGGCAGAGGAGGCATTTTATTTGCCAGAACCGATCAGCAGGTCCAGGCCAAAAATCATTAGCCTGGTCCTGTAGACTGATCGGTTCTGTTATGAATCTGATTGCCGCCGGCACTGCGGGGGCGTGCGCCCCCTACCCACAGGCACGTGCGACATAAAGGTACGTCGATTTGCGCAGCGCTGCCAACCTGCCACAGTAAATGTATGTGAGCTGGTCGGCAAGTGGTTAAAAGAGCTAACAAAAGTCCTGGGTGGCTTAACTCCAATGTAAAAATGCATATAAAAAAAAGCAAAGGAGAAGGTCTTCAAACAATACAAGGCTAAGGGGTCATCAGCATGCCAACTTTACAAAGAATGCAATAAGAAATGTAAGAGTGCAATCAGGGTGGCTAAGATAGGGCACATAACAGAGGAGAGTAAAAAAATATAACAAATTCTTTAAGTACATAAATAGTAAGAAAGGGAGGTCAGAACATATTGGCCCCATAAAGAAGGATGAAGGGAATCTGGTTACAAAAGATGGAGAGATGGCAAAGGTTTTGAATTTATTCTTCTCCTCAGTCTTCACGACGGAAACGGGGGGATTCAGTAACCAAGACTGCAATGTTTATCCTCATGACATGGCACAGAAAGCATCCTCATGGCCAACGGAGAATAAAATTATAAATAGACTTGAAAAACTTAACATTAATAAGTCACCAGGACCAGATGGCTTGCACCCGAGGGTCCTTAACCACTTCAATACCATGCACTTATGCACCTTCCCACCCAGACCAATTTTCAGCTTTCAGTACTCTCACACTTTGAATGACAATTACTCAGTCATGCTACACTGTATCCAAACAAAATTTTTATCATTTTCTTCTCACAAATAGAGCTTTCTTTTGGTGGTATTTAATCGCCACTGGGTTTTTTATTTTTTGCGATATAAGCAAAAAAAATAGCGAATTAAAAAAAAAAAAAAAACACACTTTTTTTTAGTTTCTATTGTAAAATTTTGCAAATAAGTAATTTTTCTTCATAAATTTGTGCCAAAATGTATACTGCTACATATTTTTGGTAAAAATAACCCAAATTAGTGTATATTATTTGGTCTTTGTGAAAGTTATAGAGTCTACAAACTATGGTGGCAATCACTGAAAAATTTTCACATCTGATCACGCCTGATGTACTGAAGGCATATCTCATTTCTTGAGACACTAACAAGCCAGGAAAGTACAAATACCCCAAAATTACCCCTTTTTGGAAAGTATACAGTCCAAGGTATTTACTAAGAGGCATGGTGAGTTTTTTGAAGTTGTATTTTTTTCCCACAATTCTTGGGAAAATGTATTTATTTTTTTGTTTTTTTTACACAAACTGGTCATATTAACAGTTTTTTTTCTCTCACACAGCATATGCATAATTGCAACTACACCCCAAAATACATTCTGCTACTCCTCCTGAGTATAGCGATACCACATGTGTGAGACTTTTACACAGCCTGGCCACATACAGAGGCCCAACATTGAAGAAGCACTTTCAGGCGTTCTACAAGCATAAATTGCACATATCCTTTCTCAACCACCTATTACATTTTTGAAGGCCCTGGAGCACCAGGACAATGGAATTTTCCACAAAATGACCACATTTTGGAAAGCACACACCCTAACGTATAATCTATGAAGCATTATGAGTCTTTTGAACGGTTCATTTTTTTCCAGAAGGTTTTGGAAAATGTGGAGAAAAAATGAAAATGCATTTTTTTTACACAAAGTTGTCCATTTATAAGATATTTCTAACACATAGCATATACATAGCAAAAATGACACCCCAAAATGCATTCCGCTACCCCTCCTGAGTATAGCGATACCACATGTGTGAGACTTTTACACAGCCTGGCCATATACAGAGGCCCAACATTGAAGTAGCACTTTCAGGCGTTCTACAAGCATAAATCGCACATATCCTTTCTCAACCACCTATTACACTTTTGAAGGCCCTGGAGCACCAGGACAATGGAATTTTCCACAAAATGACCCCATTTTGGAAAGCACACACCCCAACGTATAATCTATGAAGCATTATGAGTCTTTTGAACGGTTCATTTTTTTCCAGAAGGTTTTGGAAAATGTGGAGAAAAAATAAAAATGCATTTTTTTTTACACAAAGTTGTCCATTTATAAGATATTTCTAACACATAGCATATACATAGCAAAAATGACACCCCAAAATGCATTCCGCTACTCCTCCTGAGTATAGCGATACCACATGTGTGAGACTTTTACACAGCCTGGCCATATACAGAGGCCCAACATTGAAGTAGCACTTTCAGGCGTTCTACAAGCATAAATCGCACATATCCTTTCTCAACCACCTATTACACTTTTGAAGGCCCTGGAGCACCAGGACAATGGAATTTTCCACAAAATGACCCCATTTTGGAAAGCACACACCCCAACGTATAATCTAGGAAGCATTATGAGTCTTTTGAACAGTTCATTTTTTTCCAGAAGGTTTTGGAAAATGTGGAGAAAAAATGAAAATGCATTTTTTTTTACACAAAGTTGTCCATTTATAAGATATTTCTAACACATAGCATATACATAGCAAAAATGACACCCCAAAATGCATTCCGCTACTCCTCCTGAGTATAGCGATACCACATGTGTGAGACTTTTACACAGCCTGGCCATATACAGAGGCCCAACATTGAAGTAGCACTTTCAGGCATTCTACAAGCATAAATCGCACATATCCTTTCTCAACCACCTATTACACTTTTGAAGGCCCTGGAGCACCAGGACAATGGAATTTTCCACAAAATGACCGCATTTTGGAAAGCACACACCCCAACGTATAATCTATGAAGCATTATGAGTCTTTTGAACGGTTCATTTTTTTCCAGAAGGTTTTGGAAAATGTGGAGAAAAAATGAAAATGCATTTTTTTAGACAAAGTTGTCCATTTATAAGATATTTCTAACGCATAGCATATACATAGCAAAAATGACACCCCAAAATGCATTCTGCTACTCCTCCTGAGTATAGCAATACCACATGTCTGAGACTTTTACACAGCCTGGCCATATACAGAGGCCCAACATTGAAGTAGCACTTTCAGGCGTTCTACAAGCATAAATCGCACATATCCTTTCTCAACCACCTATTACACTTTTGAAGGTCCTGGAGCACCAGGACAATGGAATTTTCCACAAAATGACCCCATTTTGGAAAGCACACACCCCAACATATAATCTATAAAGCATGATGAGTCTTTTGAACGGTTCATTTTTTCCAGAAGGTTTTGGAAAATGTGGAGAAAAAATGAAAATGCTTTTTTTTTTACACAAAGTTGTCAATTTATAAGATATTTCTAACACATAATATGTACGGTACATAGCAAAAATGACACTCCAAAATGCATTCTGCTTCTCCTCCTGAGTATGGCGATACCACATGTTTGAGACTTTTACACAGCCTGGCCACATACAGAGGCCCAACATCCAAGTAGCACCTCCAGGCATTCTAGCAGCATTAATTGCACATATCATTTTCTGACTACCGATCACATTTTTGAAGGCCCTTCATATATCTAACACATAGCAGGTACATACTAAATAACAAAAGATTACCTGTGGTTTTAGAAGAGCAGTGGTCCACAGAGGAGAGCATCGGTCCAGGCAGCAGGCAGGGATGAGGTCAGCGACAGCAAAAGCAATCATCCAGGCAGCAGGCAGGAATACTGTCCATAGTTCGCACAGGCAGAGATACTGTCAGCACAGCCAGAGCACAGGTCCAGGTAGCAGGCAGAGGTGTCCCGGCAGAAATGCTGTCCAAAGTCAGTAGAGGCAGCAGGCAGATATATGGTCAACACAGCCAAAGTATTGGTCCAAGCAGCAGGAAGAAACATGGTCCATAATGTCATGGGTCATTACAGGCAGTAATATGGTCAACACAGCCAAAGTATTGGTCCAGGCAGCAGGAAGGACCATCAAGCTTAGGGCCAGGGGGACAGGGGTAGAGGCTTCTCCCACCCAAATCGCTTTGAAGCCTCCGGGCAACCAGACCCTGTTCTTGGAGCACAGAAAACGAAAAACTGGTTTTCTCTACTAAGAACGCTATTCTGAAGCCCCTCACATATGTGAGACCCCTGTGTACTAAAAGTAGATGGCCAAAAGATCAGTCCAAGTGGCAGGCAAAAACATGGTCGATTAACAGGCCAAGGTCGGTACACGTGGAAGTCAGAAACGTGGTTTAAATCGGCAGGCAGAGGCATCGTCGGTAAACAGGCTGAGGTTGGTGCACGTGGAGGTCAGAAACGTGGTTTAAATCGGCAAGCAAAGACATCGTCGGTAAACAGGCCAGGGTCAGTTAATTAACATGGAAGGTAGTTAGTAACATGGTAGCAGGCAAATGGGGAAATGGCAGTCTGTTAATAATAAGGGGAACTAATGGATGTATGATAATTTTTGAAGCAATTTCCGATGCACAGGCCAGGTTGGGAGGGACAATCGGGACAATAATAGCTGGTGTCTCTTCTTACTCCTCCTCTGCTGCATACACGGCATTTCTTTTGGCGTCTTCTGTGGGGGGGATGCTAAAGGGATAGTGTCGCTCGTGAAGCCGACTCACACTATCAGAGCGAATGCTTCCTGGGGCGGGATCTTGTTGGTAAATGAGGGCATCGATCATATCTTCGATATATTGGAGGTAGTGGAGTTGGTGATTTTGAGTTGCTTTTTGGTAGCAGACAAACAAATTGAAAAGGGCCATGTGAAACAGGTGAAACACAACTTTTTTGTGCCAATAACGGGACTTTCTTGTTGATAAGTAGGGCTGTAGCATCTGGTCGTTTAAATCCACCCACCCCATATACAAATTGTAGTCGTGGACACATTCAGGCTTTACAATGGGGCCACGTCTTCTTGGGATCTCCACCATGGTGTCATTGTGGATCGTAGAGAGGATGTGGACATCTTTCTTGTCCCTCCACTTCATGGCCAACACCTCCTCGTTCCTCATGAATGGCGATTCTCCAGGTCGCAATTTTTTGGTCAATAAATTTTGTGGGAATCCCTTCCGTTTTTTTTTAAGGTACCGCAGGCCGGGGTTTGCTTACTGTAAAGGTGGCGAAAAAGGGGCAGGCTGGTATAATAATTGTCAACATATAAATGGTAACCTTTTCCGAACAGGGGGTATGCCAACTCCCAGACAATTTTCCCACTGGTTCCAATATATGTGGGGCAATCACGGGGCTGGAGCTGGGAGTCTTTGCCTTCGTAGATCCTGAATTTGAAGACGTATCCAGTGGCTCGATCACATAATTTATTTAATTTTAACCCATACCTGGCTCTCTTGCTTGGTATGTACTGCTTGAACTGCAGTTGGCCGGTGAAATGTACGAGAGACTCGTCCACACAAATATTTTGGTCTGGGATGAAAACTTCTTCAAATCGCTGGGAAAAGGCATTGATTAGGGGGCGTATCTTGTACAATTTGTCGTAGTTGGGATGATATCGGGGAGGGCACTGTGAATTGTCATTGAAGTGGAGAAAGCGCATAATCATGTTGTATCTTTTCCTGGACATGACAGCGGAATATATGGGCATGTGTTGGATGGGGCGTTTGGACCAATATGCATGGACTTCGTTCTTTTTTGTAAGCCCCATATTGAACATAAGGCCCAAAAATAATTTAAATTCGTCCAATGTTAGACCCCGCCACTGGAACATGCGGGCGTAGGAAGAATCGGGGTTGGCAGCAATAAATTGGGATGCATACAGATTCATTTGATCCACTATATTCTGCAGCAAATCTTGTGGGAAAAATAAACAAAAATAATCAAATTTAGAGAAATTTGTAGTGTCGGGCTGCACTCCTGGCTGTGCGGTGAAAGGGGGGATGATAGCGGATCCTGAGTTGGCAGGCAACCATAAGGGGTTTGCCAGGGCATCGGGAAGGTAGGACTGGGGCTGGATTCTTCGGGTTGGGCGTGCATTTTCATTACTTGTACTGGGCTCCTCTTCCTGGGGTATGGCGCTGCTGGTGGTGGGCAGTTCTCCTGATCTTGGTGCTGATCTTGGTGCTGATCGCATTCTTTTGGGAGGGACGGTTTCCTCCGGGGACTCGGACTCTGAGCCACTATCCTCCACTGGCTCGTATTCCGAACCAGAATCGGATAATGGGAGCTCCCCGCTGCTCTCATCATCCGACATGGCAAGAATGGCATATGCCTCCTCAGGTGTGTAAACCCTTTGGGACATTATGGCAGTGCTTATTGGTGGGCCTGTGTAATGGTACTGCTGGTGGTAGTGGTGGCGGTCTGTGTGGTAGTACCGATGGAGGTATTAGTGGTGGGCCTGTGTGGTGGTACCGATGGCGGTATGGGTGGTGGTGGTACCAATGGCGGTACAGGTGGTGGTGGTAGCGATGGCGGTACGGGTGGTGGTGGTGGCGGTACCTATGGCGGTACAGGTGGCGGTACGGGTGGTGGTGGTGGTAGCGATGGCGGTATGGGTGGTGGTGGTACCGATGGCGGTATGGGTGGTGGTGGTACCAATGGCGGTACAGGTGGTGGTGGTAGCGATGGCGGTACGGGTGGTGGTGGTGGCGGTACCAATGGCGGTACAGGTGGCGGTACGGGTGGTGGTGGTAGCGATGGCGGTACGGGTGGTGGTGGTAGCGATGGCGGTACGGGTGGTGGTGGTGGCGGTACCGATGGTGGTACAGGTGGCAGTACGGGTGGTTGTGTTACCGATGGCGGTACAGGTGGTGGTGGTACCGATAGTGGTACGGGTGGTGATGGTACCGATGGCGGTACAGGTGGTGGTGGCACTACCGACGGTGGTACGGGTGGTGGTACTGGTGGTGGTACCGATGGCGGCACTAGTGGTGATACTGGTAGCGGGCCTGTGTGGCAGTATAGATGCTGGGCCTGATGGCGGTACTAGTGGCGGTACTGGTAGTGGTACCGATGGCAGTACTGGTAGCCTGTGTGGCGGTACCGATGGAGGTGGGCCTGTGACAGATGATTGACAGATGGGCTGATTGATTGCATGACAGATGGGCTGATTGATTGATTGACAGATGGGCTGATTGATTGATTGACAGATGGGCTGATTGATTGACAGATGAGCTGATTGATTGACAGGTGGGCTGATTGATTGATTGACAGATGAGCTGATTGGCTGGGCTGATTGATGTGCTGGGCTGTGTGACAGGTCCTCTTTATTGGGGGGGGGGGCGTGTTGTGCACTGTAAAATAATGTAGACAAACTACACTGAGCTAACTTACTGATCTCTGCTCTCTCCTCACAGAACGGTGTGTGAGGAGAGAGCAGGGATCAGGTAGTAACTCCTGCGGTTTGTTTACATTTGTGACCGGCTGTGATTGGACACAGCCGGTCACGTGGTAAACAGCCAATTCATTGGCTGTTTACTTTGACACAGCCGATCACATGGTAAACAGCCAATGAAATTGGCTGTTTACCATGATCGGGGAAGCGCTGTGTCCGAGGGACACACGCCGTCCCTGATCACCGGCGGGCGCGCGCAAGGCATTATCCTGCAGGACGTCATATGACGTCCAGTGTGGATAATGCAACCACTTCCCGGACGTCAATTTGCTATTGATGGGGCGGGAAGTGGTTCAAGGAACTCAGTCAAGTGATTGCCAGACCATTGTTCCTAATTTTTTACGACCAGTCTACTGACTTGAATGGTACCAGCTGATTTGCAGAAAAGCCAATATAGCACCGATATTTAAAAAAGACGAGATACATCCCTGGGAATTACAGACCAATTAGCCTAACATCAACAGTTTACAAGCTCTTGGAGGGGATGATAAGCTATTTAAATAGGATTGGTCCCAGGACAGAACCCTGGGGGACCCCGCTATCCACACCAGACCATTCCGAGTACTCCCCATTTATCACCAACTTCTGGACTCATGCCCATAGCCAGTTTTTAACGCATGTACTGACCATGCCGACAGACCTTAGTTTGTACAGTAAACATTTATGAGGAACTGTATTGAGATACACCATGTCTACAGGTCGTGGATAGCGGGGTCCCCCAGGGTTCTGTCCTGGGACCAATCCTATTTAATTTATTCATAAATGATCTGGAGGATGGGATAAACGGCTCAATTTCAGCATTTGTGGATGATACTAAGCTAAGCAGGGCAATAACTTTTAGGATAGGATGTGGAAACCTTGCAAGAAGATCTAAAAAAATTAATGGGGTGGGCAACTACATGGCAAATGAGGTTTAATCTTGAAAAATGTAAAATAATGCATTTGGGTGGCAAAAATATAATTGCAATCTACTAGGGGGAGAACCTCTGGGGGAATCTAGGATGGAAAAGGACCTGGGGTCCTAGTAGATGACAGATTCAGCAATGGCATGCAATGCCAAGCTGCTGCAAGCAAAGCCAACAGAATATTGGCATGCATTAAAAAGGGAATCAACTCCAGAGATAAAATGATAATTCTCCCACTCTACAAGACTCTGCTCTGGTCGCACCTGGAGTATGCCATCCAGATCTGGGCACCAGTCCTCAGAAGGAATGTGCTGGAACTGCAAAGGGTCCAGAGAAAGGCAACAAAGCTAATAAAGGGAGGATGGAGTTATGGGGAAAGACTGCAAGCACTGAACTTATTCTCTCTGGAGAAGAGACGCTTGAGAGGGGATATGATTTCAATGTACAAATACCGTACTGGTGACCCCACAATAGTGCTAAAACTTTTCCGCGCAAGGAAATTTAAAAAGACACACGCCCATTCACTACAATTAGAAGAGAAGCGGTTTAACCGTAAACTGCATAGAGGGTTCTTTATTGTTAGAGCGGCAAGGCTGTGGATATTTCTTCCACAAGCAGTGGTTTCAGCGTGGAGCATCGTTAATTTCAAAAACCGATTAGATGGGCACCTTAACGACCACAACATACATGGATATACAATGTAATATTAACATAAAAGCACACACACAGGTTGGACTTGATTGACTTGTGTCTTTTTTCAACCTCTACAACTATGTAACTGTAAAAAACTGTGATAGGTAGTTAGGAAACGACATGAGGAAATTATGGCCTTTGAAAGCCTGGATGTGGTCATTGGTTTTGAGCCCCTGTATGTGGCTAAAAGTCTCTCACATGTGGTATCCCCATACTCAGGAGAAGTAGCTAAATGTGTTTTGGGGTGTAATTCCACTTATACCCATGGCATATGTGAGAAATATCGAATTAAAGTGACAGCAGGGGAAAAAAATCCTTCCTGATCCCCCGAGAGGCAATTGGGATATTCCCTGGATCAACTTTATCTATAAATGTTAGTACCTAGTTATATTATGTACAGTATATTTAGGAAAGAATCCAGGCCTTTTTTAAAGCAATCTACTGAGCTGGCCAAAACCACCTCTATTCCACATTTTCACAGCTCTTACTGTGAAGAAACCTTTCCATATTTGTAGGTTAAATCTCTTTTCCTCTAGACGTAAAGAGTGCCCCCTTGTCCTCTGTGATGACCTTAAAGTGAATAACTCAACACCAAGTTCACTATATGGACCCCTTATGTATTTGTACATGTTGATCATATCCCCCTTAATCTCCTCTTCTCAAGAGAGTATAAATTTAGTTCCTCTAATCTATCCTCATAGCGGAGCTCCTCCATGTCTCTTATCAGTTTGGTTGCCCCTCTCTTCACTTTCCCCAGTTCCCCGATATCCTTTTTGAGAACTGGTGCCCAAAACTGAACTGCATATTCCAGATGAGGTCTTACTAATGATTTGTTGAGGGGCAAATCAATTATATCTCTCTCTGCAGTCCATGCCTCTCTTAATACAAGAGAGGACTTTGCTTGCATTGGAAATCAAAGCTTTGCATTGCAGGCTATTATTAAAAGAGAAGTCCAGCCTGAGCTTTTTAGCCTCTGGGTCACAGGAGTGCAATTCGTTTTGCACTCCTGTGACCCGTTTTCAGCGGAGAGCGATCTGAAGTCTGCTCTCCGCTGACGTCACTGCCATCAGTCGAGGCAGCGCGTCATCGCGACTTCCAAGTCGGGATCCGCCAGCTGCCTTGATTGATGGCAGTCTCAGCATCTCAGCGAGCCGCTGAGACGTCCGCTCAGTGCTCCAATAAACGTGGAGAAGTAAAGCAGAAGCGATGCTAACTGATAGTCAGCATCGCTCTGCTCGGAAAGGAGTAAGACCTGAGCCATCGGTGGTGTTCGGTGGCTCGGTTCTCAATGCAGAGATGCCAGGGGACAGATGCAGCATCGGTCTGATGCTCCATCCACCGATTTAAGTATATAACTAGCACAAAAAAAAAAAAACACTTCTCTTTTTTTTTTTATTCTGTTTATTGATTTTGACAACACATACAACAAACAGTAACCGACCCAGCACAACACTGAGTCAGTGACAGGCCAACATGGCCAACATGTACAGGTACAATTACAGAACTTGTCCTGTCTATCTGACAGTAGTACTAACTATCAGGCAATAGAAAAAAACCCTCCCCCAACAACCCCCCATGCTCAGTTCCCTCTCCCCCCATCCCTCATGTGCCTTCCGGATACAGCAATCTTGCCCCACCGCACACTTTGTCCAAAATCTAAAGGCGGAGCCCCAAATCTTTCAGCAGATCCACTTGATTCAAAAATACACAACTTAGACTTCCCCCAGTTGCAGGTGCTAACCTACAGTCAGATCAGAGTTATACCATGCCTGCCACACCTTGTCAATCTAGATAAGTAAGTCGCCCTATAATATGGCATCATAGAATTGACCAGCCCCTTCCAGAAGGGCAAATCAGGTGCCCCCTGTTTGCGCCACTGCAACAAAATGGACTTCCTCCCATAGAACAAAAGGATGTTGAGAAGAGTTCTATGGGCCCGGGACGGGACCACCTCTTCCACCAAACCCAGGAGACACACCCTGACAACAGAACCGTCTATATAGAGGAGGTAACCTCCGACCAAAATTGTTTAATCTGAGGCCAGCTCCAAAATATATGTTCAGCAGCCGCTGGAGCAAAAGAGCATCTCCAGCATTCCGCCTGCACTGTTGGATAAATAGACGCCAGCCTAGCTGGCGTATAATAAATCCTATGCAAGAACTTAAAATGAATCAGCCTGTCCCTAGATGCTACCAGATGTTGTAACGGATGTGTCCACATGTCGTCCCAGTCCTCTCCCTGAATGTCCGGGACTTCAGCCTCCCACCGTTCTCTACACTTGAGCACTGCCTTCAGCCTAGTTTTGAACAATTCCTTGTAGGAAACTGAGAGCGTCTTGGGTAGGTCATCTGTTGTTAGAATCCTTTCCCTCGGACTTGGAGAATTTGCTATCGTCTTATTTTTAAATTGTGATTGAAACGCATGGCGCAATTGAATATACCTAAAGTATTGTGAGTTAGGTAGGTCATGTCTGGCTTTAAGCTGGTCAAACGTTAGCAATTCCCTGTCCATAGTGATATCCTTGAGCAGTTTGATTCCCCTGGTAGGGATGAGCCGAACACCCCCCCGGTTCTGTTCGCATCCAAAACATGCGAACACCGTTAAAGTCTATGGGACTCGAACGTGAGAAATCAAAAGTGAAAATTTTAAAGGCTAATATGCAAGTTATTGTCCTAAAAATAGGGGACCCGGGTCCTGCCCCAAGGGACATGTATCAATGCAAAAAACTGTTTTAAAAACTACCATTTTTTCAGGAGCAGTGATTTTAATGATGCTTAAAGTGAAAAAATAAAAGTGAAATATTCCTTTAAATATCGTACCTGGGGGGTGTCTATAGTATGCCTGTGAAGTGGCACGTGTTTCCCATGTTTAGAACAGTCCCTGCACAAAATGACATTTCTAAAGGAATAAAAGTAATTTAAAACTGCTTTCGGCTTTAATGTAATGTTGGGTCCCAGCAATATAGATGAAAATTATTGAGAAAAACGGCATGGGTACCCCCCTCCCCCCCCCCAGCCCATTACCAGGCCCTTTGGGTCTTGTATGGATATTAAGGGGAACCCCGCACCCAAATTTAAAAAAGAAAAGGCGTGGGGCCCCCATGCCCTATATACTATTAACAGCAGTATACAGGCAGTCCCAAGAAAGACAGGGACTATAGGTTTGTTCTTAAGTTGAATCTGTTTGTAATTTAGAACAGGTACATTTTGTAAGTGTAGCTCCAGCCAAAAAATAAATTTTTAAGCTTTTTGGATATCCTAGGGAGGGGTTATCATCACCCCTGTAACATTTGTTTTGCTGTCTGTGCCCCTGTTGAGAAGATTTTGCCTCACTTTCTGGCCCAATGACAATTGGATCTTGAAAATTTTGGGTTTTTAGGGAAACAAGTGTTGCCTTATGCTTTTATGTGAAATCTCCATTAAATAGCTGTAAAATATTGTAATTATGAATATATTTCATTTAGCTTGCTGTGTATATATTTAATTTAGCTTGCTGAATATATTTCATTTAGCACCTATGAAAGCCCTTTTGTTAACAGGCAGACATTGCAGAGCCCCTAGCTTGGAGAGACATTTCCATTGTGTTAAACCCACTCTCTTAAATGGATCCCATGCTGGGATATGCAATTAAGAGAGCCCCCCACCTGTAATCCTGGTAAAATTCAATGTAATCCCTTGCCCAGATATAGACACCAGGATTTGCATGAAAGGGGGCTGACTTAGGTAGTAAGCCCTCCAATCATGATCCAAGCTAGGCCAACCAATGGGACATCAGCATAGAGAGATATACTCAAGAGGGGAGGAGAAGGGAGCTCTCTTTGATGGAAAGGTAGCCTGCAGGATGGTTCTAAAAGGATAATTATGGAAAAGGGTCTGTGGTACATGTAACTGAATATGTCTGTACTTTAATGTTTTAGAGGAATATGCTCTGTATCCCTCCATGTAAATACTTTGTATATTTTAACCTACAATTTCCTGCTTGTTTAAGACTATATATATATATATATATATATATATATATATATATATATATATATATATATATATATATATATATATATATATATATATACTTTCTGTGTATTAGATAGACTTTTTAACAAATACATAATAAATGTTCATTATGTTAAAGCTTTCACTTCTGGTCAAAAGAACTCTTATTTAACCCATATCATATCTTCGAGATATTAAATCTTAAATATAGATTTTAAAGAGCAACAGTGGCGACCACGGAAATAAATACAGGACTGAAAGTATTTAATATAATAACAAAATATTTGTGTATTAGAGATAGGAGGAATTTAAGCTGAGTCAGCTTATCCAATCTATCTAGGGAAAAATATAGGTAAATGCTTGTGTTTTATTAGTGGGTATTAGATTTAACTCTAAATAGGGAGGGAGAATACACCACATTATTTTGTTAATATCCCGTAAATCATAATTGATAAAAGTACTTTGGATGTACCATTATAAACCGGTCAATTTATTGGGGAGGAGGTACAGGGATTTTTGTTTTGATTTTTGATTGTTGTTTTATTGGAAAGAGGGCACTAAAATAGTTGGTTTTGTGGGGAAATTTTTTTTTTACATGGAAAAATGTTTTAGTTGTTGCTTTGGTGCCTCACCAAGCTTCATTGCTATCTCTAAACCAGTGTTTGAGTTGGTGTGATGGTGAATACATTTTTTATTAGAAAGACACTGAAAAAAGTGGTCTTGGTTGTGTTGTTGAAAAGGTTCAACAAGTTTTTGTTTTTATTTAAATTGTAGGTCCACTAACATTGAAAATATTAAGACATTGAAACATACAAAAGATTTTAGTCAAAAGTGATGGGCAGAGATCAGCATATACATTAACATATCTCTTATGGCACCAACATACCTGAATTAATAATCAATCAGTATGCAGGGAATGGGATTTTAACGGTGCTGAATACAAGAACATACTCAACAAAATGTTGTATATAAAAATAGAAAAATATTTATTAATGACAATAATACATTTAACAAAACTGATAAATACATATCAAAAACTAGTCATAGGCATACACCTGATACCCAACGGATGACAGAAATGGATTGTAATCAGTTTGAAGTGGCATCCATTTATCGACAGTTTCGCTTTTAAGGCTTCTTCAGGATTTGACGCAGAAAGCACTCAATTAGATATACACAGATTTTTCCAACTTTAGGTGAGAAAATAGAGAAGAAAAAACAAGACAAATCAATCCCTTACATTGCACATAAATTAATAGCACTTCTTGGTGAGGCACACATGCGTGCCAACTACTGAAATGTGACTGGACAAGTGAATTCTCCCTACCTCCATGATTCACGCAAGTGCGTGCAGCAGAGAAAAATCTCTCTCTCCCTCTCTCCAGATGCTCGTGCATGCATTCCACTCAGCTCCGTCAAGCAGTAACCATATCTCCCGTGAGGGGGATTAAAGGTATATATACAGTAAACTTCTAAGAGTGCCTGAAATATGTTTTTATGAATAAGTAAACAAAGGTGTATATATTAGGGGAGCTGCGCATGTCCAAACACAGGCATAAGTAAAAAGGACAGAACTCACCTCCCTCCTGTCATTCAGTTGTAAAACCAACATGGGAGCCCATAGGGTCTAAAGGACACTATATGAATGTCATCATTAGAGAAGACTTCTATCCAAAGTAATCTAAAATATACCACAAAGGGATCCCTTGAATATCATGCATGAGGCTAAGGTATACCCAAAATGGTGACTGAAACACAAAAAGAGTAAAATGCATTTCTCACCCAAAATGGAGATCCCAGAGGGCTTGAGCCAATGCCCCACCTGGGGTTCCTTAGAGTATCTTGCCAGCAATGGAGCATACAGAGATGAACCTCTAGGTATACCTATAGACCTCAGAGGAGGTGAATAATGCCCCTATAAATAAGGAGATTGCATAGATGTATCAGTTGTTGCACCTTGTGCGATCATACACACAATGGTGACTAGATAGCTACCTATAGTGAGCATCCTGTCCAGCATGGGCTCCCAAAATGATCCCAACATGGCTGATGCCATGTGGGATTTATATATCCCCCCCCCCGAAGCGGCAAAAGCGTGGCGTCTGACATCACGCCGCGCCGGCACGTCACGGACGCAAAAAGGGGAGGGACCTGGAAGCGTGGACTGATCCCCGAATCAGGAAATGGTGTAACTTCCTGACCCCGCCTCCTAATGCGCCAAATGACGCTCTGTGCGGACACTGAGCAACAAATGTATAGGTAAGCAGACGGCAATGATGGTATACGCCATGAGCTTGCGCGTTACACAGGGAGCCACGCCCCATGGGTCCCTCTAGGTGGGAAGACTCCGGATCATACTCACAACTAAGTGAGATGATCCAGTGACCACTCTTAGGCGTCCGTACAAGAAATTGGTACGTAACAGAGCCTATATGTGAAGTTGCACATCCGAGCACCTGGGGGAGAGCGGATCCTCTGTTGGAGAAAAAGATGTTATACAAAGTAAGATTATAACTAGGGTTGTCCCGATACCGATACTAGTATCGGTATCGGGACCGATACCAAGCATTTGCGCGAGTACTTGTACTCGCGCAAATGCTCCCGATGCTTTACCCGATACTTTTTTTTTTTTTGTGGCCGGAGAGGGCGGGAGGAGTCAGTGGCTGGGGAGGGCAGGAGAGAGGGCGGGGGAGTGCGGGCGGAGTCTGGCCGGGAGGAGTCAGTGGCTGGGGAGGGCGGGAGAGGAAAGTGTGGGCGGAGTCTGGCTGAAGAGGGCGGGCACAGTCGGTGGACGGAGTCCGCGGGCGGAGAGCGAGTCCCTCACCTGCAGTTGAACCTGGTAAGCTGGCAGGGGTTCAGGGCGCAGCCGCATCAGGATCGGTGACCGGTGCTGTCACATTCGGTCGCCGTCAGCGGCTGAACGTCCCCACGCCCATCTTGGTACACCCTGCACTCGGCTGCAGTAAGCAGCAGCAGACATCTTGTTACACCCAGCCCGAGCTATATGGGCTGGGTGTAACAAGATGTCTGCTGTTGCTTACTGCAGCCGAGTGCAGGGTGTACCAAGATGGGCGTTGCAGCAGTTTTTTTTTTTTTTCTTAAATCCTGTGTCATTTCCCCCCCACCCCCCGCAGCATTTCAGTGCCAGCCACCTATCAGTACCCACAAGTGCTACCTATCAGTGCCACCTATCAGGTGGCACTGGTAGATGCCACTGATTGCACTGATAGGTGGCACTTATGGGCACTGATTGCACTGATAGGTGGCACTTGTGGGCACTGATAGATGGCACTGATAGTGCAATCAGTGCCCACAAGTGCCACCTTTCAGTGCCCACAAGTGCCACCTATCAGTGCCACCTATCAGTGCCCACAAGTGCCACCTATCAGTGCCCACAAGTGCCACCTATCAGTGCCACCTATCAGTGCCCACAAATGCCACCTATCACTGCCCACAAGTGCCACCTATCACTGCCCACAAGTGCCATCTATCAGTGCCCATAAATGCCACCTATCAGTGCCCATAAGTGCCACCTATCAGTGCCCATAAGTGCCATCGATCCGTGCCCATAAGTGCCACCTATCAGTCCCCATCTTTCAAACTGTCACATGACATTGAAAAAAAGTATCGGTAATCGGTATCGGCGAGTACTTGAAAAAAAGTATCGGTACTTGTACTCGGTCTTAAAAAAGTGGTATCGGGACAACCCTAATTATAACCAGATGTCAGGATGGTTGAGTCCACATACATGACAGCTGAAAGGACACATGGCAATATGTTCACCACACCAAGAAATACCAAAAGATGCTAATAATACAGAGAGTCTACAATAACACAATATTAACAAAGATACACATGATTACTTATGAAGTATACAAAAATAGCATAATTTAATTATCACCCCTCCAAAAAGGAGGGATATTGCTGACATTATGTGTCTGAAGCAACTCCCGGGGAGCATGTCACACCCTGGGCAACCACCCGGCGCAACAACCACCTACACAGATGATATGGAGAAGCAAAGGGAGGGAAGAAGGCCATGCTGTGGACATCGGGTGGAAGATGAAAGGAGGAAAGGAAAGGGGAAAATAAAAGAAAGAGAAAGAAAGAAAAAAGGAAAATGGGTAGGAAAAAAAAAAAGTAGAAGGGAAAAGAAAGGGAAGGGAAGGAAACGGAAAATAGTGGGGGACTTTTGACAAAGCAAAAGAGGTACCTGGGCAGTATCATAAAGAATCAATACCCTATAGAAAGGGTTTATAACTAATTCCCTTATTGAGTCCAGGAAAGCGAGTGGCCTGTAACAAATATATCCATCTACTTTCCAGTTGAGGGAGTTTGTTGTCTATCTCTCCCCCTCGTTCGTGTTGGGGTATATGTTCCAAACTATAGAACCCTATTGTTTTAAGATTAAAATCATGGTACAAACCAACATGACGGCTAATCAGAGTTTCCATCTTTCGCTTTGCTATCTGGGAAAAATGATCTCTGATCCTACAGAAAAAGATGCCGCTTTGTCTTTCCTATACAGAAAGCTCCACAGGAGCATTTTATTATATAGACCGCTCCGATTGACTGACAATTCGTCCTATGTTTGGGTGGAATTATCGGGCAGGACCACACTTTTGCCTCCCAGAAAAAATCCACAAAAATTACAGTTCCCACAGGGATACGTCCCTGGTACTTGTACTTTTGTTGAACTCCTATTGGTGTGATGGCTCGACACCAGAGTGATCTAGACCTCCTAAAGGTTATTTCCGGATAAGGTTTAATGAATCTCGAAATCCTTTGATCTGCGGTTAGCAGATACCAGAATTTATTGTAAATCGTTCTTATTTTGGTGTGCTGTCGGTTGAACTTAGTGATGACTCTCGTGGATGTACTTGGTTTCTCTTGTCTAAACTTGTATATTAATGAATTTCTATTGAGGTTTTTTACTTTGTTAAAGGCTTTCTTCAAACAGGTCTTACTATAACCTCTAACTAGGAGGCGTTCACTCAATAAGTCTGCCTCTTTTTGGAAATCCTCATCCAGTACAGTTACATTTAACTCTTAAGAGCTGGCTATATGGAATACTCTTTTTTTAGCTGCTCAGGGTGGGAACTGCTTGTGTGTAGCAGACTGTTACCAGCCGAGGGCTTCCTGAACAGAGTAGAACATAGTTGACCTTTATCGTTGATGAAGATTTCCACGTCCAAGAACGTGATTCTCACCACGTCAAAAGTATATGTAAATCTGAGATTGTAATGCCGCGAACACACGGCCGTTTTTAATGTCATTGAAGAAAACAACGTTTTTCTTGACGTGATTCTTCTCAAGCCTGCCTACACACTATAGTGAAAAAAATGCTCGAGAAAAACGCGGTGACGTACAACACATTCGACAACACGTACGACGGCACTATAAAGGGGAAGTTCCATTCGGATGGCGCCACCCTTTGGGCTGCTTTTGCTGATTTCGTGTTACCGCGTGTTAGTAAAAGTTTGGTGAGAGACGATTCGCGCTTTTCAATCTTCGTGCTTTAAAGATCGTTTTCTGGTGTTCAGTTTGTGCTTGTGGGTTCGTATCTGTCTTTCAGTGCTTGTAGCCAGTTCGTATCTGTTTTTGCAGTGCGTTCTTGTCTGCTCCTTACTGTTTTTCAGGTCGTTCTTCAGAGGCCTTGCTGTTCTTCAGTGCGTTCTTTTAGTTTGTTCTGATTGGACAACCGTTTTCTAGCCATGTTGCAGGTACGTGCTGTGCTTGGTGCTGGGATTGTTGCTTTATCCCAGCTCCGGTCCATGAACAGGGTGAGGAGGAGTTCATGGACCAAGAATTGGTTGCTCCAGCGGGACAAATTCTGTCACATGCCTCTGCTGCGGGAGATCCAGGAGAATAACCCTGATGACTACAGGAATTTTCTTAGGATATTTGACCCCGTTTTTCAGCATCTCTTGGCTTTGGTGTCCCCCCATATCACCAGGCAGGACACCGTTATGCGGGAAGCCATCACTGCTGAGCAGAGGCTAGTTGCTATGTGGCGCTACCTGGCAACAGGGAGAAGCTTGCAGGACCTCAAGTTCTCGACAGACATCTCCCCCCAGGCTCTGGGCCTCATTATCCCAGAAACATGTTCTACCATAATCCAAGTCCTGCAGGAGGACTATATTAAAGGTAAATTTTGTCCTTTAACCTCACATTCTATGTATTTAATGCTTGCTAATGTATAGTATTTTTTTCAACAGTCCCTAATTACCATGATTGTAATATGCTGTGAATGTCCCATTTGTCCCCATGCATGTTGGAAGCTTTTAATGTTCCTTTTTTGGCCTACATGCATATTTCCAATAACCAACCTCTCCAGCATTCTATCCTGGGCCCAAACACACCTAGCCTAGTCACTTCCCAATGTTTTTTGTCTGCTCCATTGTAGTGCTTGACCCCCCCCCCCTAAAATGTGTGCATTTATTTTATTTTTCAAATTCAGACAGAGTGCTAGAGCCTTTATTTCTGAGGTCCCCAACTCATCTCGAACCCCCCCCCCCATAAAATAATTTTATTGGGCCATCAGAGGGGGTGAGGAATCTGATTAGTGATCTTTTTTTTTTTCCTTAAAATTAATGTTATACTGATTTTTTGGCAAGAATGTTTTGGGATAATCTGCTTGCAATGTTTATGTATCAAAGTATTATAATTTTTTTCTTGTTTGACTCCACAGTTCCCTTCTATGCCACAGGAATAGCAGAATGTGGCATTAGAGTTTTCACAGCGTTGGAACTTTCCCAACTGTGGAGGAGCCATTGATGGCAAGCACGTCCGCATCGTGCCACCCCCCCCGTTCGGGATCCTATTATTTTAATTATTAAGGGTTCCACAGTAACGTGCTGATGGCGGTGGTGTCTGCCAATTATGAATTCCTTTTTGTGGATGTGGGGAAAAATGGGTGGATGTCTGACAGCGGAGTTTTTGCCCAGACGGAGTTCGCCCAACGGCTACAATCAGATGACCTGGCATTGCCACCTGCGGCAGAGAATTAAGAGGGACTACCCTTTGTTTTCATCACGGATGAGGCGTATGCGCTCGGTCCACATCTGATGAGGCCTTTTCTCAAAATGACCCTCACCCCTGAGAGGAGGGTGTTTAATTTCAGACTGGCCGGAGCCAGAAGGGTGGTGGAAAATGCCTTTGGCATCATGGCCAGCTGTTTCTGCCTCTTTCTGACCTCAATTAATCTGGCGGAGTACAAGTGGAATCACATTGTAATGTGCTGCTGTGTCCTTCATAATTTAAAAACCAAAAAATTCACCAAATTATTTTGCTTCGCTTCCAAAGCGGCCATGATGTGCGGCAACAGTATTTGGAGTATTTTATGGGTAGGGGGGCCATTGCAATGCCTGATGGCATTTGAATGTTTGCTTTTAATAAAAATATATTTTCTACTGAAAACATCTTGTTTTTTTTTTTTCTTTGGGTTTCTTTTATCTTTCTCCCAGGTTATCCTAGTGCACTTGTAGTGCCATGTGTATTTTCCTTTAGTAAACAATAGAAAACATAATTGTCAGTGTAAACACCCCAAATATTAAATTTTATTTTTTTAGGCAACATCGATATAAGAAGCCACAAATTTTTGAGTATAAAATCTTTTTAATTGTTGCACATCTTAAATGTGTTTTTTTTTTTTTGGGGTATTTATCTTGCTAAAACGCATGAACTATGTAACTTGTAAAGTTCAACATGTACAATTGTACTAAAAACAATTAAAACATTACAATTTAAAACAACAAACAAACAAAATTAAACGTATTTTTTTTGGCATATTCAACTTTTAAACCCTCCCAAGCACATCTATGATATTTTTTAGTCTTTGCTCCACCTGCTTGGTCTTTTGCCTGATCTGGAGCAAGTTTTGGTTGATGTGATCCAGGTCACGAGAGCAGACCATGATTTAGTTGATCACCATCTGGGCACTGTGACTGGTAAATCTTTCTTGCTCCACAGGCAGAAAAGCACCTAAAATTTAGAAACACACCGTGGGGCTGATTTACTAATAACAGTGCGCTGCGCTGGTTCTAACCTTAATTGGTGCGCCGGATAACTCCTTCACTGGGCGCAGGAAGCAGCGGTGCACTGTTATAGTAAATAGAAATGTCAGCGGCGCTCTATTGAAAATGAATGGTTCCCTATGGGAGCCCATTGATTTGAATAGAGGTCGCCCGGGAAGTCGGATCCGACTTGCGGGCGACTCGTGTGTCGGCTGACACAGGGACAGAGCGACTTTGCGAGGCGATCTGGACACGACCTGAGCGTGCAGCAGTCGCTCAAGTCGTGTCCTAGAGGCGACTAGCCGGCCGAGAATGTGTCCAGCGCGATGTCATCGCGCTGGTCCTCGGCAGCCTCGCTGTCCCATGTTTTGGTATGAATCATGAGGGGAACTCCAGGCCAAATTTTTATGAAAAAACCGGCATGGGTTCCCCTTCAGGAGCATACCAGGCCCTTGGGTCTGGTCTGGATTCTAAGGTGAACCCCCTAAGCCGAAAAACGGCGTGGGGGCCCCCCAAAATCCAAACCAGACCCTTAGGTCTGGTCTAGATTTTAAGGTGAACCCCTCAAGCCGAAAAACAGCATGGGGGTCCCCCCAAAATCCAAACCAGACCCTTATCCGAGCACGCAACCTGGCAGGCCGCAGGGAAAAGGGGGGGACGGGAGAGCGCCCCCTCCCTCCTGAACCGTACCAGGCCGCATGCCCTCAACATGGGGGGTTTGGTGCTTCGGGGCAGGGGGGCGATCTGCGGCCCCCCCACTCCAAAGCACCCTGCCCCCATGTTGATGGGGACAAGGGCCTCTTCCCGACAACCCTGGCCGTTGGTTGTCGGGGTACGCAGGCGGGGGGGCTTTTCGGAATCAGGGCGCCCCCTTTAAAAAGGGGGCCCCCAGATGCCGGCCCCCCACCCTATGTGAATGAGTATGGGGTACATCGTACCCCTACCCATTCACCTGGTGGAAAAAAATTGCAATAAAAAAACCACACAGCTTTTTAAAGTATTTTATTGCACAGCTCCGGGGGTCTTCTTCCGACTTCGGGGGTCTCCGGTGTCGTCGCCGCCGCTCTCCGGTTTTCTTCTGCCGGGCCACCGCTAACTTCTTTAGCTCTTTTGCTAGTGGAGGCCCGGTCTTCTCCGTCGCCTTCTCCCCTCTTCTCCTCTCCGGTTCTTCCTTTCTTCTGCCGGGCCTCCGCTAACTTCTTTTAGCTCTTTTGCTAGTGGAGGCCCGGTCTTCTCCGTCGCCTTCTTCTTCTCCCGCTATCCGGTTCTTCTTCCGGTTCTTCTCCCACTTCTTTCTTCTGCCGGGCCTCCGCTAACTTCTTTTAGCTCTTTTGCTAGCGGAGGCCCGGTCTTCTCCGTCGCCTTCTTCTTCTCCCGCTATCCGGTTCTTCTCCCGCTTCTTCTCCCGCTTCTTTCTTCTGCCGGCCCCTCCACTAACTTCTTTAGCTCTTTTGCTAGTGGAGGGGCCGGTCTTCTTCGTCGTCGCCGTCGGCATCTTCTCTCTTCTCCTCCTCGATGTTGACTCGTCGCTTCCTCTTGCAGTAATACAACATTTTCGGTCCGCAGAGATTAATATAGGCTTCTCATGACGTCACAGTCACATGTTCCGGGGCACATGGCCCCGGAGCATGTGAGTGTGACGTCATGGGAACATGTGACTGTGACGTCATGAGAAGCCTATATTAATCTCTGCGGACCGAAAATTTAGCATTACTGCGAGAGGAAGCGACGAGTCAACATCGAGGAGGAGAAGAGAGAAGAAGACGCCGACGACGGAGAAGACCGGCCCCTCCACTAGCAAAAGAAGTTAGTGGAGGGGCCGGCAGAAGAAAGAAGCGGGAGAAGAACCGGGAGAAGAACCGGATAGCGGGAGAAGAAGAAGGCGACGGAGAAGACTGGGCCTCCGCTAGCAAAAGAGCTAAAAGAAGTTAGCGGAGGCCCGGCAGAAGAAAGGAAGAACCGGAGAGAAGAAGAGGGGAGAAGGCGACAGAGAAGAACGGGCCTCCGCTAGCAAAAGAGCTAAAGAAGTTAGCGGTGGCCCGACAGAAGAAAACCGGAGAGCGCGGCGACGACACCGGAGACCCCCGAAGTCGGAAGAAGACCCCCGAGCTGTGCAATAAAATACTTTAAAAAGCTGTGTGGTTTTTTTATTGCAATTTTTTTCCAACAGGTGAATGGGTAGGGGTAGGATGTACCCCATACTCATTCACATAGGGTGGGGGGCCGGGATCCGAGGGCCCCTTTATTAAAGGGGGCTCCCGGATTCCGATAAGCCCCCCGCCCGCAGACCCCGACAACAAACGGCCAGGGTTGTCGGGAAGAGGCCCTTGTCCTCATCAACATGGGGGCAGGGTGCTCTGGGGTGGGGGGGCCGCAGGTCGCCCCCCTGCCCCAGAGCACCAAACCCCCCATGTTGAGGGCATGCGGCCTGGTACGGTTCAGGAGGGAGGGGGGGCTGCTCTCTCGTCCCCCCCTCTTCCCCTGCGGCCTGCCAGGTTGTGTGCTCGGATAAGGGTCTGGTTTGGATTTTGGGGGGGACCCCCACGCCGTTTTTTCGGCGTAGGGGTTCCTCTTCAAATCCAGACCAGACCCAAGGGCCTGGTATGCTCCTGGAGGGGGAACCCATGCCGTTTTTTTATTTAAAATTTGGCCTGGAGTTCCCCCTCAAGATTCATACCAAACACAGTGCCTGCTATTGGCGGGGATCCAAGTCGGATCCCCGTTCATTGAACGTCGGACATAAGTCGGCTTCATGTCGCAGGGCAAAGTCGGATCCAAAGTAGGACAGATGTCGTGTCGCACTAGTGTGAACCCAGCCTAAAATACAACTACACTGCTGCTCTCAGCTGCTCATATCACTCTGGTCTCACTAAATAGCTAAAATCGTGAATAATACTGTTTTTGGAGCTTAGGGCGGCTCCTTATCATATACATGCAAATGTGGTAAAACACGGCATGCAAACGCCACAAAGCGCGCCTTTCTAAACGCCACTTTCAACCTTAGTTCAGAACACTTTGCACCAGCGTCCCGTCTACATGGGGCCTAAAAACGCCTATGCCATTTACAGCTCCAAAACGCCATGGTGGCCATGAGGCCATAGGCTAACATGGAGAGATGTTTTTAAGCTGCAAAAAACGCTCAAACAAGCGGTTGGAAAAACGTCCGTGTGCATGTAGCCTTAATTTAACCACTTGCGCACTGCCCAGACCAAGTTTCACATTTCAGCGCTGATGCACTTTTAATGACAATTGCGCGCTCATACAACACTGTAACCTAATGAAAATGTTTTATTTGTTGGCACACAAATAGAGCTTGCTTTTGGTGCTATTTGATCACCTTTGTGTTTTATTTTATTTTTTTTTCTATAAATACAAAAGACCGAGTTTAAAAAAAAAAAAAAATGATATTTTACCCACTTCAGCACTGGGCCTATTCTGGCACTTCTCTCCTTCATGTAAAAATCATAAATTTATGGCTATAAAATTACTTCAAAACACCAAACATTATATATTTTTTTGGAACAGACACCCTAGGGAATAAGATGGCGGTCATTGCAAATTTTTATCTCGCTCTGTATTTGCGCAATAAATTTTCAAACGCCTTTTGTTTGCTAAAAATATTACAAAACAGTAAAGTTACGGCCAATTTTTTGGTATAATGTGAAAGATGTTGTTATGCTGAGTAAATAGATACCTAACACGTCACGCTTTAAAATTGCGCACACACATGGCATGACACCAAACTTCAGTAATTAAAAATCTCCCTAGGCGATGCTTAAATTTTTTTTACACGTTACCATTTTGGCATTACAGAGGGGGTCTAGTGCTAGAATTGCTGCACTCGTTCTAACGCACGCAGCAATAACTCACATGTGTGGTTTGAACGGCGTTTACATATGTGGGCGGGACTTACGTGTGTGTTCGCTTCTGAGCGCGAGCTACCGGGGACATGGGCGTTTTTTCTTATTTTTTTTATTTTTTTTTACTTTTTTGTATTTCTTACTCTTTTTTAATTTTTTAAATTTTTTGGGATCTCTTTTATTCCTATTACAAGGAATGTAAACATCCCTTGTAATAGGAATGTGTGTGACAGGTCCTCTTTATGGAGAGATGCAGGGTCAATAAGACCCCGCATCTCTCCTCCAGGCTGGAAAGCATGATATTGTTCCAAAAAAAATCACCAATCTCATGCTGACAGCCAAGATCACAGCTTGGTTAACATACGGGAACACGGCATGATGTCATAACGTCGTGCCCGCGCCTCCGACGGTCATAGAGATGACTGATGACCATCTGGTCACCAGTCATCTCCAAATCGTTCTCCGAGCCCCAGAGGGCACGGGAGAGCCCGGAGAAGCACCGGATGGCGGCAAGAGAGGGGGGGGGCGTCCCCTCCCCCCGCCTATAAGAACGATCAAGCGGCGGAACTGCCACTATGATCATTTTTATTGTGCACAAAATCGCCGGCTGAAAAGAATGGTATCTGAATGATGCCTGCAACTGCAGGCATCATTCAGATGTCACCGCCCAAAGCCAAGGATGTCATTTGACGGTGGGCGGTAGGAAACTGGTTAATATTTTTAAAAAAGGTAATTTTTCTTCTTCATTGATGTACACTGATGAGACTGCACTGATGGGCACCGATAAGGTGGCAAGGGTGGGCACTGAGAGGTGGCATTGCTATTTAGCACTGGTGGGCAGTGAGAAGTGGCACTGCTAGGGTGGCAATGATAGTTGGCAGTGATGGGCACTGATAGGCACTGGCAGCACTGCTAGGTGCCACTGATTGGCATCAGTGGTGGGCATTGATAGGTGGCACTGGCAGGGGCTACTAATTGTCACAGATGATGCAGAATTGCCTCTTCCTCTTCGGGCCCCATGTCCCTTGCACATAAGCCGGTGATTGCCTTTTTTTATGCTCACGCTGTCAGCACAAGGAGAAAACAAAAACCATTACCCAGCTTTTGTTTACATCACGTGATCAGCTGTCATTTGCTGACAGCTGATCACATGGTAAAGGGCAGGGATCGGCCCCTTACTCGGATCTGTCATCACCCGAGTCACAGTGACTCTGTGACCACAGCGCGCGCAAAGGGGAGGACGTTTATTGACGGACTCCAGGCAATTGAGGACCATGCTGTGGCCGTCGATCAGTTATAGCGCTGATCTCAAGTGATTAAAGAGGGTCTAAATGGGCCATTGACATGCATCACAATTCAACTTAGGAATGAGTCTTTGAAAAGTTAAACTAAATAATTTGGCCACTTTATCCTTCCAAATAATTCACTTCCTGTCACATAGCCACACAGGAAGTGAGGGAAAATCCCTAACAATGTCTTTCCTTGGGGACACACAGGTCAGTCTAAATACTTTCCCCATTATGCACATTGCACTCAGGCATATTGCGGGGTACACCACAAATTATTATTAGGTAGTTTGGACTGTGGGGTTTATTTACTAAAGGCAAATCTACTTTGCACTACAAGTGCACTTGGTGTATATCTGAGGGGGACATGCAAGCCAAAAAAAAAAACATCTTTGCTTTTACATGATTGTAACATCCAATCACCAGTACTTTCCCTCAGATTTTCAGCAGCTACACTTTTACTGCAGAGTGGATTTGTCTTTACTAAACCCCAAACTACCCAATGATTTGGGGTGTACACAACAAAGTGCTAGAGTGCAATTTGCTTAATGGGGACACTAGTTAGATTGATCTGTGTGTCCCCAAGAAAAGCCATTGGTAGGGTTTTACCTTCACTTCCTGTTTAGCTGTGTGACAGGAAGTGAAGCCAATGTTAAGAAAAGGAGACAAAGGCCAAACTACAAAAAAAATATAAAAAAAAAAAAAAAAACACACACGCAGGGGTTTTAACACTTACTTTGTTTCCCTCAAAATGCCCACAATTAGAATTGTATGGCCTTGAGCTATTTTTAAGTGCAGTGCTCTAAATCAGTGCTTCTCAAGTACCCCCAACAGGCCATGTTTGCAGGTTTTCCTTCATCTTACACATGTGCTTTAAATCACAGTCAATGGTTTAGATTTTTGGACAGCAATTCTCGATAAAATAAATTCACAAAACATGTCCTGTTGGGGGTACTGAGGACTGAGGCTGAGAACCACTGCAGTAAAAAAAGGAAAATTGAATACTTACCGCTCTGTATTTCATTTCCTGGTGACGCTCAATGGCAGCACACAATCCATGCATATACTACCATGAAGGCACCAGGGTAGACAAATCACACCTGTTTTGTTTTGACATGCCAATCAGCTGTCACATTTGTTGCAAAGAAAACACAAAACAAACATCAAAACTTTCCATCTAATTTTATTGTTCAACAAAACAAAAGGGAAGGCAAAATAAAAAACATGGTCAATTTGAAACAGTTACAGACTCAACATCTTGAGCAATTTTTGGCCAAAAAAATGCAGCAGACAATTAAATCAAAGTGAACAAACAACACACATTAACAACATCAGAATTATTTCAGGGGAACATATCTCCCCACACCAAAAATATACAATCCACATAAGTTAACCAATCACTTGTTTTGCAAAGACATAACAAATAAAATACATGTGTTACAAACTCGATAAGGACACCAACATGTACATGTACATTTACACACACGCGCGCACACACGCCTCTTCTTAAGGCAATCGACCGAATGCTCTGTGAGCTTTATATAACATGTTTGTGTGCTAATGAGGCAATTGAAAACACATGCACAGTCCATGAAACACCCAGAATGCAAGTTCTCCCAATGTAGAGACTGAAATTCAAAGTGGGCACACCTGTTAAGATGTCCTTCAATTTCTAACCCCAAAAAAATAACTGGCTGGGCATGTGCAGAACAACACCAATGCAGCTAGCAAAAAATAACCCCCCCCTCCCCCCGTCCAAAATTAAGCACATCATCCAGCATGCTACAAAGTTAGAGATGGGACAATCACCCCTCCCCCCCCCCCCCCCACCAACAAATACTATTGCAGTCTATGGGAACTGACTTGTTAATTTTGCTAGTCCCCACTTGGCTGGCTTATCTTCTAGTAGTTATTGGCCTTAAAATGGGGGCCCAGGTCCCACCCTAAGGGACATATATCAATGTCACCAATTTGGAAAACACCAAAAACAAAACAAGGAGAAGTGTCTTTAAATATGCCAAATTGCTTAAGGGCTATTTCACACCACATGCAGTGCATTGCGTTTTTTATGCATCCAAAATGCATGGAAAGTTGGTTATATGGTTCTAAATGGCAGCGTTTGTTCCAGTGCGTTCCAGTTCCACCAAAAAAGTAGAACATGCTGCATTTTACCTGCACTGGACTGTACTGGAACGCATCAAAATGCATCATAAACGCACTGGAATGCACAGGAACACACCTAAATGCACCAAAAACGCACTGGAACACACTTGTCCTTATCTATGGTTAATAAAAAAGAGGGGTGAAAACAAAGCACTGGACTGCATCAAAAACTTACCAAAAATGCACTGGAACGCATTAAAAAAGTGCATGCAGAAAAGCACCTGGAACGCATCCGGATTGTGTTTCTATGGTGTGAACTGGCCCTAGTTCACACTATAAAAACGCAGTCTGAGTGCGTTCCAGGTGCTTTTCTGCATGCACGTTTTTGACACATTCCCGTGCATTTTTGAGGCGATTTTGATGCAGTCCTGTGTTTTTTTCCGCCTCTTTTCACTTGGGACAAGTGTGTTGCAGTGCGTCTTTGGTGCGTTGCGGTGCATTCCAGTGCATTTTTGGTACGTTCCGTTGCGTTTTTGATGTGTTTTACTGGGGTCCAGTACAGTTTTGTACCTAAAAAATGCAGCATGACCAATTATTTTTTGGCTTTCTGAAATGCACTGGAACGGACTGCAGTGGTGTGAACTATGCCATTGGCATTAATGTGATCAACTTTCTTTGCGTTTTTCAGGCATCAAAAAAACGCACTGCACTGCATCCGGTGTGAACTGGCCCTAAATATCATCCCCGGGGGGTGTCTATAGTATGCCTGTAAAGTAGCACATGTTTTCCATGTTTATAACAGTTGGAGAGCAAAATGACATTTCTAAAGTAAAATAATAGTCATTTAAAAGTCCTTGCGGCTGTAATGAATTGCTGGTTCCTGTCAATACAGATAAAAGTCATTGAAAGTCTTTGCTAACCCTTCAGGTCTGGAATGGATATTAAGGGGAACCCCGCTGCAAATTAAAAAAAAAAATTATGTGGGGTTCCCCCCAAATATCCAAACCAGGCCCTTCAGATCTGGCATGGATTTTAAGGGGAACTCCACCCCAAATTTTTTAAAAAAATGGCGTGGAGTCCCCCTAAAAATCCACACCAGACCCTTTATCCGAGCACATAACCTGGCCGGCCGCAGGGGAAGAGGGGGGGACGAGAGAGCGGCCCCCCCTCCCTCCTGAACTGTACCAGGCCACATGCCCTCAACATGGGGAGGATGTCCCCATGTTGATGGGGACAAGGGCCTCATCCCCACAACCCTTGCCCGATGGTTGTGGGGGTCTGCGGGCGGGGGGCTTATCGGAATCTGGAAGACCCCTTTAACAAAGGGGACCCCCAGATCCCGGCCCCCCCTGTGTGAAATGGTAATGGGGTACAAATGTACCCCTACCATTTCACAAGGAAAGTGTCAAAAATGTAAAAAATGACAAGAGCCGGTTTTTGACAATTCCTTTATTAATGTCTTTTCTTTTCTTCCATCTTCTTCCTTCTTCTTCCATCTTCTTCTTCCATCTTCTTCTTTTCTCCATTCGGGTTTCTTCCTCCATCTTCATCTTCCTCTTCATCTTCCTTCTTCCTTATGTGTTCTCGTCCAGCATCTTGCTCCGGCGTCTTCCCTTCTTCTTTCTTCTCCGGCCGCTCCGTTTGAATTGGAGGTTCCCGCTGTGCGACGCTTCAGTTCGCCTCTGGGTCCGCTTACACCCGTGACCCCGCCCCCCTCTGACGCACATGGATTTCATGGGGACTTTCCCCGTGGTGACAGAGGGGGGCGGAGCCACCAGGTGTAAGCGGACCAAGTGGAGAACTGAAGCGTCGCACAGCGGGAACCTCCAATTCAAACGGAGCGGCCGGAGAAGAAAGAAGGGAAGACGCCGGGGCAAGATGCGGACGAGAACACTGAAGGAAGAAGGAAGATGAAGATGAAGATGGAGGAAGAAACCCGAATGGAGAAAAGAAGAAGATGGAAGAAGAAGATGGAAGAAGATGGAAGAAAAGAAAAGACATTAATAAAGGAATTGTCAAAAACCGGCTCTTGTCATTTTTTACATTTTTGACACTTTCCTTGTGAAATGGTAGGGGTACACTTGTACCCCATTACCATTTCACACAGGGGGGGGGGCGGGATCTGGGGGTCCCCTTTGTTAAAGGGGTCTTCCAGATTCCGATAAGCCCCCCACCCGCAGACCCCCACAACCACCGGGCAAGGGTTGTGGGGATGAGGCCCTTGTCCCCATCAACATGGGGACATCCTCCCCATGTTGAGGGCATGTGGCCTGGTACGGTTCAGGAGGGAGGGGGGGCCGCTCTCGTCCCCCCCCTTTTCCCCTGCGGCCGGCCAGGTTATGTGCTCGGATAAGGGTCTGGTGTGGATTTTTAGGGGGATTCCACGCCATTTTTTTAGAAAATTTGGGGTGGAGTTTCCCTTAACCACTTAACGACCGCTCACTGTATATATACGTCGGCAGAATGGCACCGACAGGCACAATCACGTAGAGTGTACGTGATTGCCTTTGTACAGTTGGGGGGTCCAATCGGACCCCCCTTCTATACAGTGAGCGGTGGCTAAGTGTCCGGGAGCGTTCCGGGATGAGGGGGCAGCCATTCGTTTCTGGCCACCCCCTCGCGATCGCTCCCGGCGAATAGAAATGCCCCCTCTGTCTGTGTCAGACAGAGGGAGCAGGAGGAAGTGATGTCATCTCTGGTGCGGCGCTCACATATACCGAGCGCCGTACAAGAGAAGATATCAGGTCAGTGCACACAACACTACACTGACACCAGGACACATAGGGACATAAATCGCCCCCCCAGACACCCCAGATCACCCCCCAGATCACCCCCCCAGCCCCCAGTCACAGTGTCACTGATTGCAGTGACCATTTATTTACTGATCACTGCAATCAGTGACATTTGTGACTGTAAAAGTGTCACCAAAGTTTAGTCTTAGGTCCAGTGTAGCCCCCTAACCCCCCCAATAAAGGTTTAACCCCCTGATCACCCCCCAGATAACCCTTTCACCCCCTATCACCACTGTCGCTTAGCGATCATTTTTCTGATCGCTGTCTTAGCGTCAGTGATGCCGATCGGCAGCCAGTAATTTTTTTTAGGTTCGCCGCAGGTTTTTATAGCGTCAGGTACCCCAATATATTATCTAATAAAGGTTTAACCCCCTTGATCGCCCCCCAGGTAACCCTTTCACCCCCTATCACCACTGTCGCTAAGCAATTGTTTTTCTAAACGCTGTCTTAGTGTCGGTGATGCAGATCGTAGCCAGTAAATTTTTTTAGGTTCGCCGCATGTTTTTATAGCGTCAGGTACCCCAATATATTATCTAATAAAGGTTTAACCCCCTTGATCGCCCCCCAGGTAACCCTTTCACCCCCTATCACCACTGTCACTAAGCGATCGTTTTTCTAAACACTGTCTTAGTGTCTGTGATGCAGATCGGTAGCCGGTAATTTTTTTTAGGTTCGCCGCATGTTTTTATAGCGTCAGGTACCCCAATATATTATCTAATAAAGGTTTAACCCCCTTGATCGCCCCCCAGGTAACCCTTTCACCCCCCTCACCACTGTCGCTAAGCAATCGTTTTTCTAAACGCTGTCTTAGTGTCGGTGATGCAGATCGGTAGCTGGTAATTTTTTTTAGGTTCGCCGCAGGTTTTTATAGCGTCAGGTACCCCCATATATTATCTAATAAAGGTTTTAACCCCCTGATTGCCCCTAATTAACCCTTTCACCAGTGATCACCATATAAGTGTTACGGGTGACGCTGGTTAGTTAGTTTGCTTTTTATAGTGTCAGGGCACCCGCCGTGTATATAACCCAATAAAGGTTTAACCCCCTGATCGCCCGGCGGGTGATATCAATTAGGTTTTAGCATCAGAGAGGGTCTGAGTCACACCCCAGGCAGCGCCAGTAACGCTAACACCCACGCGTGAAGCATACACCCCCCTTAGTGGTATAGTATCTGAACAGATCAATATCTGATCTGATCAGATCTATACTAGCGTCCCCAGCAGTTTAGGGTTCCCAAAAACGCAGTGTTAGCGGGATCAGCCCAGATACCTGCTGGCACCTGCGTTTTGCCCCTCCGTCCAGCCCAGGCCACCGAAGTGCAGTATCGATCGATCACTGTCACTTACAAAACAAAAACACACATAACTGCAGCGTTCGCAGAGACAGGCCTGATCCCTGCGACTCCAGTGCTGTAGGAGGTGATTTCACCACCACAGTTAAAAAAAAAAGCAAATATGCCGAAGCATTGGGGCAGCAGGGGCGGAGGAGCGATTTTGCTCCTAATGCCGCGTACATACGGTCGAAATTCCGACGGAGGCTTGCCCGTGGAAAAGTCCGACCATGTGTGTGCGGCATAACTTTTTTGCGGGAGGATGCCCCCATGCTTCGGCATATATAAATGGTGCGTGTATGCCCATCATTGGAAGTGGGTGGATGAAGGGCGGTATTCTAATGGTGGGCATACCCACCGATCAATCTCTTTTTTCGTTCAGCCAACTGGCTGCATGAAATAAAAAGATTACAATACATGTCCAACAAGGACCAGCAACGTACTGGTATGTTGCTGGACTTTGAATGTTTATACCAGAATGATGCCTGTGGGTTTAGGTATCATCTTGGTATCATTCTTTTCAGCCTGCGGCCGGCTTTCATGTAAAAGCAATCCTAGCGGCTAATTAGCCTCTGGACTGCTTTTACAAGCAGTGGGAGGGAATGCCCCCCCCGGATATAAAAAGCGCCATTGGGAAATTGGGAAAGCATTTTATCACACCGATCTTGGTGTGGTCAGATGCTTTGAGGGCATAGGAAAAATCTAGGGTCTAGAAGACCCCAGTTTTTTCAAAAAAAGAGTACCTGTCACTACCTATTGCTATCATAGGGGATATTTACATTCCCTGAGATAACAATAAAAATGATAAAAAAAAAAAATACTTGGAAGGAACAATTTAAAAATAAAATAAAAAAGCAAAATTAATAATAAAAAAAAAAAAAAAAAAAAAAAAAAAAAAAAAGCACCCCTGTCCTGCCCTGCTCTTGCCCAATGGCGAACGCAAGCGTAAACAGCAATTGCACCATGCATGTGAGGTATCACCGCGAAGGTCAGATCGAGGGCAATCATTTTAGCAGTAGACCTCCTCTGTAAATCTACTGGGGTAACCTGTAAAGGCTTTTAAAGGCTTTTAAAAATGTATGTAGTTTGTCGCCAATGCGCGTTTGTGCGAAATTTTAAAGCATGTCGTGTTTGGTATCTATGTACTCGGCCTAAGATCATCTTTTTTATTTCATCAAACATTTGGGCAATATAGTGTGTTTTAGTGCATTAAAATTAAAAAGTGTATTTTTTAACCCAAAAAATGCGTTTGAAAAATCGCTGCGCAAATACTGTGTAGAAAAAAAAAATGCAACACCCACCATTTTAATCTGTAGGGCCTTTGCTTTAAAAATATATATATAATGTTTGGGGGTTCAACATAATTTTCTTGCAAAAAAAAAAAAGTTTTCATGTAAACAAAAAGTGTCAAAAAGGGCTTTGTCTTCAAGTGGTTAGAAGAGTGGATGTAAGCTTCCTAATGTTGTGTATAAAATGCCAGAACAGTTCAAAACCCCCCCAAATGACCCCATTTTGGAAAGTAGACACCCCAAGCTATATACTGAGAGGCATGTCGAGTCCATGGAATATTTTATATGTTGACACAAGTTGCGGAAAAACTACAATTTTTTTTTTTTTTTTGCACAAAGTTGTCACTAAATGATATATTGCTCAAACATACCATTGGCATATGTGGAATTACACCCCAAAATACATTCTGTTGCTTCTCCTGAGTACGGGGATACCACATGTGTGAGACTTTTTGGGAGCCTAGCCATGTACGGGACTCCAAAAACCAAGCACCGCCTCAGGCTTTCTAAGGGTGTAAATTTTTGATTTCACTTCTCACTGCCTATCACAGTTTCGGAGGCCATGGAATGCCCAGATAGCACAAAAACCCCCCAAATGACCCCATTTTGGAAAGTAGACACCCCAAGCTATTTGCTGAGAGGTATTGTGAGTATTTTGCAGATCTCGTTTTTTGTCACAAAGTTTTGAAAATTGAAAAAATATATATATATATATATATATATATATATATATATATATATATATTTTCTTTCTTCATTTTCAAAAACAAATGAGAGCTGTAAAATACTCGCCATTCCTCTCAGCAAATAGCTTGGGGTGTCTATATTCCAAAATGGGGTCATTTGGGGGGGTTTTGTGCGATTTTGGCATTTTATGGCCTTCGAAACTGTGATAGGTAGTGAGGAGTGAAATCAAAAATTTGTGCCTAGAAATCCTGAAGGCGGTGCTTGGTTTTCGGGGTCCCGTACGCGGCTAGGCTCCTAAAAAGTCCCACACATGTGGTATCCCCGTACTCAGGAGAAGCAGAAAAATTTATTTTCAGGTGTAATTCCACATATAACCATGGCATGTGTGAGCAATATATCATTTAGTGACAACTTTTTGTAATTTTTTTTTTTTTTGTCATTATTCAATCACTTGGGACAAAAAAAATTATATTCAATGGGCTCAACAGGCCTCTCAGCAATTTCCTTGGGGTGTCTACTTTCTAAAATTGGGTCATTTGGGGGGGGTTTTGTGCTATTTTGGCATTTTATGGCCTTCGAAACTGTGATAGGTAGTGAGGAGTGAAATCAAAAATTTGCGCCCTTAGAAATCCTGAAGGCGGTGCTTGGTTTCCGGGGTCCCGTACGCGGCTAGGCTCCCAAAAAGTCCCACACATGTGGTATCCCCGTACTCAGGAGAAGCAGCAAAATGTATTTTGGGGTGAAATTCCACATATAACCATGGCATGTGTGAGCAATATATCATTTAGTGACAACTTTTTGTAATTTTTTTTTTTTTTTTTTTTTTTAGTCATTATTCAATCACTTGGGACAAAAAAATAAAAAATTCAATGGGCTCAACATGCCTCTCAGCAATTTCCTTGGGGTGTCTACTTTCCAAAATGGGGTCATTTGGGGGGGTTTTGTACTGCCCTGTCATTTTAGCACCTCAAGAAATGAGATAGGCAGTCATAAATTTAAAGCTGTGTAAATTTCAGAAAATGTACCCTAGTTTGTAAACGCTATAACTTTTGCGCAAACCAATAAATATACGCTTATTGACATTTTTTTTACTAAAAACATGTGGCTGAATACATTTTGGCCTAAATGTATGACTACAATTGAGTTTATTCGATTTTTCTTATAACAAAAAGTAGAAAATATCTTTTTTTTTCAAAATTTTCGGTCTTTTTCCGTTTATATCGCAAAAAATAAAAATCGCAGAGGCAATCAAATACCATTAAAAGAAAGCTCTATTTGTGGGAAGAAAAGGACGCAAATTTCGTTTGGGTACAGCATTGCATGTCCGCACAATTTACAGTTAAAGCAGCGCAGTGCAAAATTCTGAATTCACCTCTGGTCCTCTAGCTACCAAATGGTCCGGGGCTTAAGTGGTTAAAATCCATGCCAGATCTGAAGGGCCTGGTTTGGATATTTGGGGGGAACCCGCACGTCATTTTTTTTTTTACATTTGCAGCGGGGTTCCTCTTAATATCCATTCCAGACCTGAAGGGCCTGGTTATGGAATTTGGGGGAACCCCCACACTTTTTTTTTTTGGTTAGCAAAGACTTTCAAAGACTTTTCTCTATATTGCCGGGAGCCGACAATTCATTACAGCCGCGGCTGCTTTTAAATGTTTTTTTTTTCCTTTAGAAATGTCATTTTGCTGGCGCACTGGGAAGTTCAGGGCTGCGCCTGTTCAACTTATGCAAATTGACTTAGGTGACTTGACATTTACTAAGATTTTGCCGACGCAGTGTCTTGGCGCATTTAAACCATTGAAATTCCCGCGCTGAGCTAAAAAAAAACTCCCGCAGCTCGAATCGTACTTGCCGGCGCAGCGGGCTGGTTTTGAAAAAGTAATTTTCCCACTCTATTTTGGCCATGTTTGTTATTTGGGCAGGTGTCACTACACTTCCTCACATCACCCCATGTCACCCCCAATATATTCTCACTTCCAGCTTCTTTATATTTATATTTTAACATGCTGTGCGCCAGGTCCATAGTAGCGCACTGAGCGCCTCCTCCCGGGTGCAGAGAACACTATAGTAAATGGGAAATACGGCTGCGCTACAGGCGCTAATGTTTTGTAAATACCAAAACAGCCATTGCGCACGCAGATGCGCCAATACTCATGGAGCAAACGTTTGGTAAATCAGCCCCCATGTATTATAAATATGCAGGCCTACATCTATTACCTGAATCTGTGGTGTATGACACTGACCTGTGCCATTTTCCACTTCCTCCACTTCTTCCTCCACATCCCGCGGTTGTGGGTCTTGGTTTGGAGGTGTGGGGTTCCTAGGCTCCCGTCTCAAAGCTCTTTGAAGCCCTATGAGATTGAAACAAAAGGTATACTTGAGTAAAAAAAGATTTGAGGCCTGAAAGAGGAATATGAATCATTCTTTGGAAGTGTGGTACAATTGTCTGTTTTGTCAATAGTTCTAAGCTGAACACATGATTGTATCCATTACCAAAGCTGGTACGATTTTCTATTTTGGTCAAGTTTCACACATGGAAACACACCAAGTATCCACTGGATCACCTGTGTGTGACACCCTAAAAAGGTTGTACTTGTGGTCCACACTTGTGCTACTGAGTCCAGATGTGTAACCAGCTGCTGAGCATACTCTCCTTACCGTACACTGAATCCAGTTAGATTAGTTGGGAGGTTGGGAGGAGCAGACGTGTGAGGTGCGCGCTCTCACACACCCGGATCACGCATAGCGTAGTAGCGCTGCACGAGGTGAATGCGTGCCAGCCAGGAGAGCTAAACGTCCGACACCGCTGACCGATACCTGCAGACCTGCCAGACTAAAGCCGCCCTGGTCTGGATGGCGACACGCAGACGAGCCGCACTCCAGCCGGTAGGAGGTGGCAACAGGAGTCCGGTCGGCGGAATTAGGAACTACCTGATGGCCTCAGGGATGGACAACGGCCCTGCGAACCGGACCCGCGATGGGGGGAGCCAGCCGAGAGCGGGCCGAGGCACACCGCTATCGAGTCCCAGCATGAGCAGGCAGGGAAGGAGCCAAGGAAACCGGACATCAGGCGGAGGAGAGCTGACAGTCGGAGGGGGATTGCGGAGGTCAGAGCAAAAAGACCCGAAGACATCAAAAGGTATGGAGGCGTGGAGGGGTGGTGGGGACAGAAGAAGTACCCCACGAGATACCTTACATATCCCACATCTACCACATATGCCACACAAACCAGAGGAGGACATGACAGCAGGAGGGGGAGCCAGGTGGTATATAGTGGTGGGGAGATGCAAGCACCGCAACAGCGGACCCCAGAAGAAACTGTAACCCCCACCAACCCCGCAACAGACCTTACAGCTACCGCAGCCCCCATAGCCATAGCGGACATGGATATGGACTTAAAGCAGGAATTGGTGAAGCGGGGGGGGGGGATTTCTAGGGAGAATGAAACAATGAGGGAGGAAACAACAGAGAAGGGAGGAAGATCAAACCCGAGAACCCCCCCAGATATAGCCGGTCCAAATGCTGAAGGAAAGGCTGTGTCAGGCTCGGAGGAAATCAGGAGGATAGCTGACATAGAAGCAGAAGTAGCAGAGATAAACTGTGAGGACCGGGACATCAGAGACCTTATAAAAGAGCTCATAAAAACCCTGCCCTCAAAAAAAGACGTACAACAACTGATATCTACAGTAGAGAGATCCTGCAAGCAAGCAGTGGAGGATCTGAGGGAAGAGGTCAAAGCGGTGGGAAATAGAGTGGAAACACTGGAAAACAATCAAGAAGCAATAATACATGCAGTAATAAACACGCAGGACACAATTAAACATCAGAATGAATTAATGAATACGTATAGAGATCAGTTAGACGATTATGAAAACAGGGACCGCCGCCAAAATATAAAGATACGTGACCTACCTGAGAGATATCATGGCGAGGAGCTGTTAGTATCAGTACAAAAACTATTTCAACAAATTATGGGGCAGGAGGTATTGGAACCTGTGGAAATAGACAGAGTGCACCGTATCACCCCTCCACTTCGGCAAAATAAGGATAGGCCAAGAGATGTAATATGCAGACTCCACAAGTACCCTGTGAAAGAGATTATAATGAGGGCGGCACGAGATATGTCAGTGATTGAGTACGAAGGAAATAAAATTGCATTATTCCCTGATATACGAACATCGATGCAGCGAAGAACGGTGCGCCCACTGCTGGAAAACATGCGGAGGCTAAACGTTCGATATCGTTGGGGGTTCCCATTCCGACTGATAGCGACACATGAAGGGAAAACAGCAATACTGTGAACCAAGGATGATTTAAAATCATTTTTGGACATTTTGAATCTGCCTCCTACGGATTTCCCCGACTGGAGAACTTTTAATGAGAACGCCCCACTACAACGCTTGGAACCATGGTCCCGTATTTCGGAGAGAAATCAACAGCGGACAGAGGACTTAACTGGCAGGCATAGATTTGGGGAACATGCATAGTGCTCAGAACGGGCAGGGGGAAAAACGCAGTGTTTTCTCTTGGACGGGCCCTCCCCCGGCCCCCACCACTTTTTTCCTCCCTTCGTTGTTGCTTTATGTTTATGTTTAATTGGTGATCTTGATTTTGATTTTGGATGTGGGGGGAGGAGGGGGGGATCTATACAGAAAGCTAGGCCCGGGGGTATAAAGATTAAACACTCCCATTTATCCTCAAGAGTAGGAAGGTCCTGACAAGGGGCTGTCTGAACTGCGGAATGCAGTTAGGAGGGAGGGCTCGGGAGGGTCAGTTAGTACCCACACGGGCTCATTCGCCTAGTAGATGTTACACTCTAACAATAGTTGGAGTGATGTATTGTATGATGCATGATGTATGTTGTGGTATGTTGTATATTGTGGTATGTTGTAGTAGACCCAGGAATAGGCTAATCTTACTGAGTCCCTCAGAGGAGGAGGAAATAGGGAGGAACATTAAAAGGTGGAGGAAAGCAATAACACCCACACTGAGTAAAGGAAAGGGAGATGGCTAACTTATTAATAATAATTACATATAATGTGAGGGGTCTGAGCTCCCCAAATAAGAGGGGGCGATTATGGCAGGAATTGAAACATTATGCAGTAGACGTTGTGTTCATGCAGGAGACGCATTTCTTGTTAAATAAGACACCTAGACTGCCACAGGCGTTGTTTAACCAATGGTTTCACGCAGCATCACCAGTGGCAAGGTCTAGGGGAGTAACAATAGCCTTGGGGAAGGGGTGCCCTTTAATCCCTACGGCAACACAAATAGACCCTGAGGGACGGTACCTCTTCATCAAGGGTATGCTTCATGGATGCTGCTATACGCTGGCAGCCATATATGCCCCAAATGTAGGCACGGTGGATTTCATAGAGAAAACTTTGAAAAAACTGAATATGTTTAAGGAGGGGATTTCAACATTATACTGGATCCCAAATTAGACACAACAGCAGGAAAATCAGCACTATCATTCAGAGCCCTTAGACATATAAAAAAAAAAACTTTCAATCTCTCCATATGGTTGATAGCTGGAGAGCACTAAACGCGGAGACAAGGGATTATAGTTATTACTCCAAAAACACATAAAGTGTACTCGAGGTTGGATCTATTCCTGGTGGATCAGTACTACCTAGAAAATGTGAAAACAGTCCGGATAGAGCAAATAACAATATCTGATCATGCCCCAGTGATGCTGATATTCATGCCAGTGAAGGTAGGCTATCATGAAAGAACATGGAGATTAAATGAGACCCTGTTAGATGACAAATGGGTAGTGGAAGATATTGGAAAGAAAATTAAAGAATATTTCGAGATAAATATAGTAGGGGAAGTCTCAGAAAAAAACTGTATGGGAAGCCCACAAGGCAGTTATTAGAGGGGAGTTAATAGCTCATGGATCCCGAATAAAAATAAATAAAAGGAAGGAGATGGAGGACTTATTAGGGGAAATACAAGAGTGGGAGGGTAAACATAAAAGGGGCACTGACCCAGAGGTAGAAAGAAGGTTGGGACTATTGAGGGATAAACTCTCCACCTGCTTGGACAGGAAAGTTAAGGACAATCATAGATTTTTAGCACATTGCTTTTATGAACATGGAAACAAATGCGGTAAATTACTGGCTAGACAATTAAAAAAGCAGAAAGAGCTATCCCATGTTCATGAAATAAGAGTTAATAACAACCAGATAATGGATACGAAATTAATAGCTAAGGAATTTAAACAATTTTATACAAGCTTATATAATATCCATCCAACAGAAACAACAAGTGAGAGAGAGAAACAAGTAGAAGAAATAAAAGAATATATAAAAAATTCAGAATTACCATCTCTCCCCTTGGATGAGGTGGAAAAATTTGAGGAACATATCACCATAGACGAAATAAAAAAGTAATAGGGGAGCTACCAAATGGGAAAAGCCCGGGACCAGATGGTATAACAAATGCATATTACAAAAAATTCATAGACATCTTGATAACACCATTATGTAATTATTTTAACAAAATCAGAGCAAATTACCCTCCACTTCCCGAAGCATTATTAGCATATGTGACGATCATTCCAAAACCCGGGAAGGACCCCCAATACTGCCCAAACTACAGGCCTATTTCCCTCCTCAACACGGAAATCAAAATACTCTCAAAAATAATAGCAAGGAGATTACAGGACACAATAGTAAAACTGATCCATCTGGACCAAACGGGCTTTGTGATGGGCCGAGAGACTAAGGATAATACTATACGGGCTCTTCATTTATTCCACTGGATGCAGAAGGGACCCAACACAGAACCAAAAGTAGCCCTGTCGATGGATGCCGAAAAGGCTCTGCCTCCTTCCGTGCGTTTGTGGAATGTGCGGTTCCTCAGTGGCAGGTTCCCAAACGCCACTTTTTCTCACGGAAGGCGATTCCGGCTCTCTACCGGCATGTGGAAGGCAATGTCTTGGCCTCGCTGGACAGAGCGGTAAGGTGCATATTATTGCTGACTCATGGTGACTCATGGTCCAACAGGCATGGACAGGGACGTTACCTATCTTTCACGGCGCATTGGGTGACTCTGCTGGCAGCTGGGAAGGATGCAGGACAAGGGCCAGTAGTGTTGGAGGTTGCTCCGCCACCACGCCTCCAAAATGTTACTACTGGTGATAATTTATGACACACCGCTCTCCTCCACCCCCTCCTCTTCTTCTTCCTCCATGGCCTCTTCCTGTGCTGATTTGTCCTCGGAACCAGCGGTGCTCCGTAGGCGTTCAAGGGGCTACACCAGTACGCAGGCAAAAAGATGCCATGTGGTGCTTGAGCTGGTGTGTTTGGGGGACAGGAGCCACACTGGGGCAGAGATTCTGTCAGCTCTGCAGGGGCAGGCTCAGAGGTGGTTGACGCTACGCCAGCTTAAGCCAGGAAAGGTGGTTTCCGACAATGGCACCAACCTCCTCTCCGCCCTCTGACAGGGACAACTGACCCATGTGCCCTGTTTGGCTCATGTCCTTAACTTGGTGGTGCAGCGGTTCTTGGGCAGGTACCCGGGCTTACAGGAGGTCCTGAAGCAGGCCAGGAAACTCTGTGGGCATTTCCGCCGGTCAAATAATGCCAGTGCTCGGCTGGCTGAGCTGCAAAAGGATTACAACCTGCCCAAGAACCACCTAATCTGTGACATGCCCACCAGGTGGAACTCTACGTTGGCCATGCTGCAGCGGCTGCACACGCAGCAGAGGGCCATCAATGAGTATCTGTTGCAATATGGCACCAGGACAGGGTCAGGGGAGCTTGGATTTTTTTCCCCACGCCAGTGGGCCATGATCAGGGATGCATGCACTGTCCTGGCACCATTTGAGGAGGCCACTAGGATGGTGAGCAGTGACAGTGCATGCATCAGTGACACTGTCCCTCTTGTCCACCTGTTGGAGCACACGCTGCATGGAATAATGGACAGGCACTTGAGGCAGAACAGAGGCAGGAAGAGGAGGACTTCCTTACCTCTCAAGGCCCCCTTTATCCAGACAGTGTTCCTGCTGGCCCGGCTATCACACAGGAAGAGGAGGAGGAGGAGGATTGTGTCAGCATGGAGGTGGAGACTAGCACTCAGCATCAGCAGCAGTCTTCAAGGGATCAATTACAGTCCCAAGACACCCATGGACTTGTACGTGGCTGGGAGGAGGTGGCTGCAGATCATGTCGTCCTCCGTGACCCAGAGGACTCGGCACCGAATGCCTCAGCAAACCTATGCTGCATGGCCTCCCTGATCCTGCAAAGCCTGCGTAAGGATCCTTGTATTCGTGCGATCAAGGAGAGGGATCATTACTGGCTGGCAACCCTCCTTGATCCATGTTACAAGGGTAAGGTTGCGGACCTTATCTTGCCATCGCAGAGGGAGCAGAAGATGAGGCATCTTCGGGAGGCCTTGCAGAAAGGTCTGTGCAACGCGTTACCAGAGACTGGGAGGTTACAAATTCCTGGTCCTGGACAACGTGTTGCTGAGGCTTCGGTCAGTCAAAAAAGGAGCGGTGGAGAAGGTGGCCGTCTGACCGATGCGTTCAGACAATTTTTTAGTCCGCAGCCCCAAGGTATGATCGGTTCCAGCAACCATCGCCAGCGTCTGGTTTACATGGTGCAGGAATACCTAGGGGCAAGATCAGACTTGGACACCTTTCCCACCGAAAATCCTCTGGGTTACTGGGTCTTGAGGATGGATCACTGGCCAGAGCTTGCACAGTATGCAATTGAGATACTGGCGTGTCCTGCATCCAGCGTTCTTTCGGAACGCATATTCAGTGCTGCTGGAGGCTTGGTAACCAATCACAGGGTGCGCCTGTCAACCGACTCGGTCGATCGACTGACCTTCATAAAAATGAATCAGTCTTGGATCACCACCAGCTACCAGGCACCTGATGCTGATGTAACAGAATAAATTTTCTTTGAAATGTCAGATCCCTTCAAGACTGCCTATGCTGATGCAGAGTGACTATACTGTTATGCTGAGTGACTATCCTCTTCCTCCTCAATAATCATGCTGATAGCTTGAAAGAACATTTTTGGTTCTGGGCACCGCCACCAGTGGCTAAGGTCCAATTTTTCAGCCCCTGTTTAACAGGGGCGTGTAATTACAATTTTTGATGCAATACTTTGCAACAGGGCTCATTGCTGCGCTCTAAGTACAGTATCTGTGAGGGGTTGCAGTGTTGTGGAACCACCGCCACCACCAAAGGCCCAATTTTTCAGCCCCTGTTCAACAGGGGCATGCAATTACAATTCTTGATCTAATAATTCACAGCAGGGCCCATTCCTGCACCCACCAAGAGTAACTGTGAGGGCTTACAGTGTTGTGGCACCAGCACCACCACCAAAGGCCCAATTTTTCCTACCACTGTTCAACAGTGGCATGTAAATACAATTCCTGATATAATAGTTGACAGCAGGGCATTCCAGCGCCCACCAAGAGTAACTGTGAGGGCTTACAGTGTTGTGGCAACACCAACACCTAAGGGGCAAATTTCTGCAGAGTATATATGGCAGGCCCCTACTTTCAAACATCCAACTTACAAACGACTCCTACTTGCAAACGGAAGGAGACAACAGGAAGTGAGAGGAAATCTACCCCTAGGAAGGGAAATTCTCTCCTGTAAGAGTTAATATGTGAAAAAGGTGTCTCCTCTCCACTGATGCTTTATCACCAATCCTTGTTTCAATAAAAACCCCAAATTTTCCAAAAACATTTGTCATTGGGATGGAAAGTGAGGTGAAATGTTCTGAACAGGTGCACAGACAGCAAAACAAATGTTACAGGTGTGATAACCCTTCCCTATGTTCTCCAAAAAGTTTAAAAATAGATTTTTTGGCTAGAGCTACACTTAAAAAATGTACCTGTTCCAAATTACAAACAGATTGTACTTAAGAACAAACCTACAGCCTGTGTCTTTTTTGCACCGCCTGTATAATGCTGTTCAGAGTATATAGGGCCTTTTTTTATTTTGGGTGCAGGGTTCCCCTTAATATCCATACAAGACCCAAAGGGGCTGGTAATGGGCTGGGGTAGGGGTGGGTGATGGGGTAGCTATGCCATTTTTCTCAATGATTTTCATCCATATTGCCGGGACCAGACATTACATTAAAGCCGCAAGCAGTTTTAAATGGCTTTTTTTCCTTTAGAAATGTCATTTTGTGCAGGGACAGTTCTAAACACGGGAAACACGTGCCACTTCACAGGCATACTTTAGACACCCCCCAGGTACGATATTTAACCACTTGCCGCCCGTCCTATACCGGATTGACGGCGGCAAAGTGGTTTCAAAATCCTGACTGGACGTCATATGACGTCCTCAGGATTTTGAGCCGCTGCGCGCCCCCTGGGGCGTGCATCGTGGCGATCGTTGTTGCAGGGTGTCAGTCTGACACCCCGCAACACCGATCTAGGTAAAGAGTCTACGATGGAGACTCTTTACCACGTGATCAGTCATGTCCAATCACGGCTGATCACGATGTAAACAGGAAAAGCCAGTCATCGGCTTTTCCTTACTCGCGTCTGTCAGACGCGAGTAGAGAAGAGCCGATCGGCTGCTCCTCTGACAGGGGGGGTTTGTGCTGATTGATTATCAGAGCAGCCCCCCCCGAGGATGCCCACACTGGACCACCAGGGATGCCACTGGACCCCCAGGGATGCCACCAGACCACCAGGGATGCCCATCACCAGGTATGCCTCCCTAGACCACCAGGGATGCCATTCAGTGCCCCTAATGGATGCCAATCAGTGCCCACAATGGATGCCAGTGCCCACAATGGGCATTACTGATTGGCAGGCATTATTGTTTGGCACTGATTGGCATCCATTAGTAACACATTACAGTACAGTGCCACCTATCAGTGCCCATCCATGCCACCTATCAGTGCCCATCCATGCCCATCCATGCAACCTATCAGTGCCTATCCATGCCGCCTATCTGTGCCCATCCATGCCGCCTATCTGTGCCCATCCATGCCGCCTATCTGTGCCCATCCGTGCCACCTATCTGTGCCCATCCATGCTGCCTATCGCTGCCCATCCATGCCGCCTATCGGTGCCCATCCGTGCCGCTTATTGGTGCCCATCCGTGCCGCCTTTTCAGTGCCCTTCAGTGCAGCCCCATCAGTGCCCATCAGTGAAGGAGAAAACGTACTTATTTACAACGTTTTGTAAGTGAAACAAAAAAATACGTTTTTTCTTTTTAAAAATCTGTCTTTAATTTTTTTTAGCAGAAAAAAAAAAAATCGCAGAGGTGATCAAATACCACCAAAAGAAAGCTCTATTTGTGGGAACAAAATTATAAAAATTTAGTTTGGGTACAGTGTAGCACAACCGCGCAATTGTCATTCAAACTGCAACAGCGCAGAAAGCTGAAAATTGGTCTGGGCAGGAAGCTGTATAACTGCCCAGTATGGAAGTGGTTAAAGGAATATTTCACTTTTTTTTTTTTACTTTATGCATCATTAAAATCACTGCTCCCGAAAAAACTACAGTTTTAAAAGATTATTTTTACATTGATACATGTCCCCTGGGGCAGGATCCGGGTCCCCAAACCCTTTTTAGGACAATAACATGCATATTAGGCGTTATAATTAGCACTTTAGATTTCGAACGTTCGCGTCCATTGTATTTAATAGGGTTCTAAAGTTCGCGCGAACTTTCGGTCCGTTCGAAGGTTCTGGTGCGAACCGAACGGGGGGGTGTTCAGCTCATCCCTAATAAACACCTCTCCACCAGTGGGTGAGGAATTAGAGGTGTTTCTTTCTTTCTTTCTTTTTTTTTTTCCCTCTTTCTCTTCTTCTCTCTCTCCCCCTCTCCTCCCATCTCTGGGTGTTTGCTCACTTTCTCCCCTCTTGATCCATCTCTTCTTTGAGGGGATAAGATGACTAGGGTAACTTTGACATCATATAATGTAAAGGGTTTAAATAGCCCAGAGAAACGAACTAGGTTACTAGATGAATTATGGTGACTTAAATCTCATATTATTTTTCTCCAGGAGACACATTTCAGAAAAGATAAAATTCCTAGATTAAGAAATCATAGTTTCCCGACGGTGTATCATGGTGCCTCTCACAGTCATCTAAATCAAGTGGAGTATCAATTCTTATTTCTAAACAGATCCCATGGAAGGAACTAAAAGTAATTACAGATGAAAAGGGACGTCTCCTCATCGTCAGGGGGCTTCTTTGTGAGCAAAAAGTTACTCTTGTTAACTTATATCTGCCAAATGAGGATCAGGTCTCCACATTGGAGACATATCTTCACCTGGTGCAACAACACAAGGAGGGCCTCTTTCTGATTGGAGGAGATCTTAATATAGCAATTGATCCTTTAATGGATGTGTCGAAAGGAGTTTCTCATCTCTCAAATGCTAAATTGCGTAGAGTTAAAAAAATTGTTCATTGTTACTAGATACCTGGCACAGAGGTCTGCACTCGTGGTTCGGGAGGTGTAACTTGTTGAAAATGTGCATTCTACCAAAGTTCTTGTACCTCTTCCAGGCCCTGCCGATTAGGATACCCCCAGCATATTTCAGACAAGTCCAAGCTCTCTTCACCCGTTTTGTCTGGGCGCATAAAAAACCGCGCACCCCTTGCACACAACTTTCCATGCCTAAACACTGCGGGGGCCTCGCGGTACCCGACATCAGGAGATATTATCAAGCAGTACACCTGGGCAGGGTTATCGACTGGCGACGACAGTATGGGTCCAAATTATGGGCACAAATAGAACAGCATCAAACTACTATCCCCCTTGGGAGTGCGCTGTGGTGCAGGGTCTCCCTACCCCCAGAACTGAAATCGCACCCTTTGATAGGGAATACCTTGCGACAATGCTCCCAAGCTATCCTCCGTACCTCCCCATCCCTTCCATCCCTACTACATGAACTGCGCACATATGGGGCACTGTCCAATTTTAAGGTGAATTATGAAAAGTCAGAAGCGATGGGGGTGGAGCTGGATACTGCTCTTTAACACCAGATTGCTTCCTAATAGACAAACTCTTGTTACCTACGAACAAAGATACCGAAGAAATGGTCAAGGGTCTTTGAACTTAACTTTGCCCCTATGATGCGCCAGTTTAAATGAGATTTTCAGTGATGGAATAGGGAGGTTTTTACATGGTTTGGTAGGATCAATATATTATCAAAATGAATGTTATGACAAGGCTGTTATACCTATTTCAGACACTACCCATTAAAATCCCTATGGGCTTTCTGAGTGATATTAGATCAGAGTTTATGAAGTTCATTTGGGCCGGAAAACCAGCGAGGTTGTGTAGAAATATTCTATCGCTCCCAAAGGAGAAAGGGGATGTGGGAGTCCCGGGACAAGTTAAATACTATGAGGCCTCGCATCTAGCAAAAGTAGTGGACTGGTGTGTGCATTTAAAGAAACCATGGATCCATATGGAACAGGCAACTATTGATTTACCTCTGGAGGAGCAAGTCTGGCTTCCAGACAGGGACATTCCGCAATCTGCGAAGAGACACCCAATGGTGGGTGTGACCCTACGAACAGTTAAGAAGATCTTTAAAACCACCACTATCTCGCCAGATCCAACTCCCATGGTTCCAGTTTTGGGCACATCGTCTTTTTAGCCAGGAATGACAGATCCCCGTTTTAAGGCCCTGTTACGACAGGGCATTAGTAGGCTTTTTAATTTTTCAATAGAAGGGCGAGTGATGACAAATAGAGAGATTGAAGGCAATTTCTCAGCAGACCTAGATTTCCTTCGCCGGTTACAGTTGAGTACGTATATTCGATCCCAGTTAAGAATCCCTACTTTAATACGTGACCCTTCGACGTTTAAACAGATATGTTTAAAGGGATAATCATTGAGGCACTCACTGTCATATCTATATGCCCTGCTAATTGAAATAGAGGCCCCACAGGAATTGCCTTTTCTGCAATGTTGGGAAAGAGATTTGGGGGTATATTTATTACAGGCACAAAAGGATAGTATTCTATTTTTTGCTCACAAAGCCTCACTGGCGAGTAAATACCAAAAAGGAGGCTATAAAATCTTTACGAGGTGGTAATGAACACCGCCAGCATTGCATCAGATATTTCCTCAAGTATCGGATGTATGCTGGAGATTTCAGGAATCAGAAGGCACCATGATACATACTGTATTTTTTGGGAATGTCCAATGTTGAGGGAATTCTGGAAGATGGTTGAGAAAACCGTGGAAACGTATACGGGTGTGTCTCTTGGAGAAAATCTGGCAGCCTTTCTCTTGCATGACACCCAACTGTCAAATGAAAAATATAAAAACTCACTGGTAAAACATTTGCTCACTGCAGCAAAGGCTTGAATTCAGCATTGTGGAAAAGTAATGTATCTCAAACGAGATCACAGTGGATGGCAAGGGTTTTGGAAATTCAACAAATGAAAGGTCGGAGTATGACACTGAAAGAACAGGAGGAGAAATATTGGAGGATCTGGAATCCCTATTTTCAATATAGGGAACAGACCCTCCTATCTGAGTAATGTTGTATAACCCTGAGATACGGTAGTTATTGGTAAAATAATAGTCAGAGACTGGGCAGTGAATATGGCCGAGCTGGGCCTTATGGGGGGGAGGGGGGTGGGAGTCGAGGGGGAGGAGGATTTTATGTTTTTTTTTTTCTTCTTTCTCTCTCTCTCTTTTTCTCTTTGTCTATCTCTCTGCCTATAGAGGCAAAAATAGGACTTGTTCATGGAAAGGAAAAATAAATGGTGCTTATTTTGTTAAGAGATTGAGTATGTAACATGGTAATTAATATTAATTAGGACTAAGATAAGAAGAAAAAAGAAAGAAAAACATATATGTAACTGTGGTGTTGTGTACTATGAATTCCTTTTTTATACGATTGTATAATGTTTTGATATATGGAAAAAATAAAAATAAAGAATTTATAAAAAAACAAAAAAAAAACAAATCGATGCATCAGATAAGGGGCACCAGACAACCCTCCATTCAGCTCTGTATGAGTCTTCTAGGGAGGATGGCATCCTCTTTCGGGGGGATGCCCTATGCCCAGTTCCATTAAAGGCCTCTACAACAAGACATCTTGTTGGCTTAGAACAGGAGAGGACAAGCCTTGGATTATCCATTGTGCTGATCTCCTCGGGCACGTTTAAGCCTAAACTGGTGGTTGCAGGATCAGAACCTGCGAAAGGGAAAATCCTTTCTCCCGGTAACTTGGAGAGTACTGACCCCCAGTCTCTCAGGCTGGGGGGCAACCCTAGAGGGGCTCATAGTTCAAGGGAAATTGTCAAGGACAGAACAGATCCTGCCCATCAACGTCCTGGAAATACAGGCAGTGTGACTGGCCCTATGGTCATGGACGGTGGAGCTTCAGGACTGCCCTATCAGGGATCAGTCCGACAATGCCACTGCAGTGGCCTATATAAACCACCAAGGCGGTACCAGGAGTCATTCAGCTCTGAAGAAGGTGAACCACATTCTAGCCTGGGCAGAGGGACATGTGCCGATTTTATCGGCAGTCCATATCCCGGGAGTAGAGAACTGGAAGGCAGATTATCTCAGCCGCCAGCAGATCTGCCCAGGGAAATGGCCCCTACACCCAGGGGTGTTCCAGGAAATTTGCCAACATTGGGGATGGCCAGAGGTCGACCTACTGGCATCCAAGTTCAACAACAAGCTACAGCAGTTTGTGTCCTGAACAAGAGATCCTCTGGCAATCGGAGCAGATGCTCTGGTAGTTCCATGGAGCCAATACTCCCTGGTTTATGCTTTCCTTCCGGTCCTTCTCCTTCCACATTTGTTGTGCAGGATTCGGAGAGAGGGAGTTCCAGTCATTCTGGTGGCACCAGCCTGGCCCAGAAGGCCCTGGCTCCCGAAGATTGTGAGAATGACAATAGATGGGCCATGGACACTTCCACGGCGCCCCGATCTACTGTCTCAAGGTCCTATATTCCACCCCAATTCACAGTCTCTAAATTTGACGGCATGGCTATAGAAGCCAGGGTGTTAAAGGACATGGCATCTCGGGACCAGTGGTGTCTACGCTAGTGAATGCTAGAAAAGCTGTCACTAGGAAGATCCATCATAAGGTCTGGAAGACTTATATTGCTTGGTGTGTAAGCCAAAAAATCGCATCCACGGAAATATGTGATTGGGAGAATTCTCTCTTTTCTACAGTCAGCTGTACAAATCAAATTGGCTTTGATTACAAACAGATGTTAAGTTTTGGCCCTATCAGTATTTTTCCAAAGGCCTTTAGCCTCCCATTCACTGATCTGAACCTTTATGCAGGGGCAACTCACTTGCTTCCCCCCATTGGGTCACCTACGTGTCCTTGGGACTTGAATTTGGTGCTGTCTGTGTTACAGAAACAACCATTTGAACTTATTAAGGAAATTCCATTAGACTTGCTGTCACGCAAGCTAGCCTTCCTGATGGCTATCACCTCAGCTGGAAGGGTTTCAGAGTTGGTGGCCCTTTCATGCAGGGAACCATACTTGATTCTTCACCACAACAGAGTCGCGTTACGATCTGTTCTATCCTTTTTACCAAAGGTGGTGTAGGCTTTTTATTTAAATCAGGACATTATTTTGCCTTTTTTTTCTCTCAGCCCCGTTCGGCGGAAGAGGGACGACTGCATTCTTTGGACGTTGTCCGGGCAGTCAAGGTTTATTTGTCTAGATTTGCGGAGATCCGAGAATCAAACTCTTTTTTTTGTTTTACCAAATGGACCCAAGAAAGGGCAGGCAGCTTCCATTGCCAATTGGGTCCGTCAATTGGTCATTCAGGCCTATGGTCTGAAGCATAAAGCTCCTCCCTTTAGGGTGAGAGCTCATTCTACCAGGGGTGTAGGAACCTCCTGGGCTTTTCGCCATCAGATATTTGTGGCTCAGATTTGTAAGGCTGCTACCTGATCTTTACGTGCATTTTGCGTTCACAAAATTTTATCAAGTGGATGTTCGAGCAGCCGAGGATTTGGCTTTCGGCCGCAGTGTACTGTGGGCTGCCGTATAAAGTCTGATGGCTATTGTTTGGCAGGGTGTCTCCCTTCCCTCAAGGCTATTGCTCTGGGACGTCCCAGCAGGGAATGAATATTAGCCTGACTCTGTGTCCCATGATGTATGAAAAAGAAAATAGTATTTTTTCGTCATTCTTACCTGTAAAATACTTTTCTTTGAGAACATCATGGGACACAGAGATGCGTCCCCTCTTTTTGAGGATTCAGTGCTTGTTACAAAACTTAAGTAGCTTCCTGTATGGGAGGGGTTATATAGGGGATGACTTCCTGTCTAAAGACTGGTAGACTGGTCTACCAGTGTATATTCACCTGATGATGAAGTATAACCCAGAAGGCAATGAATATTAGCCTGACTCTGCGTACCATGATGTATTCAAAGAAAAGGATTTTACAGGTATGATGAAAAAAATCATATTTTTTGCTGCCCGCCAACTGCCCCCCCCCCACCTTAAGCTGCAATAGGTATTGGACCGGGATTTTTACATGCCTTGGCCACAATGCTTTGCTACGTACCTGTGGCAAAGATCACCCAATATATAGCGGGTGAAAAGCCCAAACGCTACAAATTCATGTAAATGGGGAAAGGCTGCAAACGCCTTGCAACCACATGCAATGCACCCAGTTGGGCCATGTTTTTCAGCAAACATGGGAATAAAATAGGTGGTGAAAATGCATTGCACAATCTGAACGCAATTTGGGCTTCAGAGGCATGGGAGATTTAGACAAATGTCTAAATCTACCTTTAAAGCGCTCTTCAGCTCCTGTTTGGAAATGGTATACACAGATCTTAATGAAAGTGCTGATTGTCACTTTAAACCCATTGCTACCAGGATTCAGTGATTTCAATAAGCTTCAAGTAGTGCTGAAGCCTGCTAGGAGCTTGTTTAAAGCGAGGATCAGCACTCCCATTAGGATCTGTGTTCAACATTTACAAATTGGAGCTAAAGGCCACTTTTAAAAGCTTCAACAAATCTGGCTGTGCACTTTTTTATTTTACATTATGCATTTTTAATTATTAATATTTTAAGGTCTTATAACACATGTACCATTTAAGTTTACCTTGGTTCTGATCAGCAATTTATTTATATTTATTTCATCATTTATTCTGGAGTGCAACACCAACTATTGATTTTTTACATATTTTTCCATGGGTAGTGTTTGACCCTCGCGATATATGCAGCACCTTAGATTGATTTCTAATAATTCTCCATAGTAGCGTGGAAATACCCATTATCCCAAATCTTGCTGAAAGCTCTGAAAATGTTTCTGTTGTTCACACTACATACAGGTGAAACTCGGAAAAATTGAATATCGTGCAAAAGTTCATTTATTTCACTTATACAACTTAAAAGGTGAAACTAATATATGAGAGACTCATTACATGCAAAGCAAGATAGTTCAAGACGTGATTTGTCATAATTGTGATGATTATGGTTGCAGCTCATGAAAACCCCAAATCCACAATCTCAGAAAATTTTAATATTACATGCAATCAATAAAACAAGGATTGTACATAGAACAATATCGGACCTCTGAAAAGTATAAGCATGCATATGTACTCAGTACTTGGTTTGGGCCCCTTTTGCAGCAATTATTGCCTCAATGCGGCGTGGCATGGAAGCTATCAGCCTGTGGCACTACTGAGGTGTTATGGAAGACCAGGAGCCTTCAGCTCTTCTGCATTGTTCGGTCTCATGTCTCTTATCTTTGTCTTGGCAATGCCCCATAGATTCTCTATGGGGTTCAGGTCAGGTGAGTTTGCTGGCCAATCAAGCACAGTAATCCCACGGTCATTGAACCAGGTTTTGGCACTTTTGGCAGTGTGGGCAGGTGCTAAGTCCTGCTGGAAAATGAAGTTAGCATCCCCATAGAGCTCGTCTGCGGAAGGATGCTTAAAGTGCTCCAAAATCTCCTGGTAGATGGCTGCATTGACCCTGGACTTAATGAAGCACAGTGGACCAACACCAGCAGATGACATGGCTCCCCAAATCAACACAGACTTTGGAAACTTCACACTGGACTTCAAGCATCTTCCAGTGTGTCCCTTGGTTTCCAAATGAGATGCAAAATTTGCTCTCATCAGGTATTGGACCGGGATTTTTACATGCCATATGACTTTGGACCACTGAGCAACAGACCAGGTCTGTTTTTCTTTAGCTCAGGTAAGACGCTTCTGACGTTGTTTGTTGTTCAGGAGTGGCTTGACAAGAGGAATATGTCCAGGATGCGTCTGCATATGGTGGCTCTTGATCCACTCCTTGTCCCCAACACTTTTGAATGGCCTTTTCCTGACAATCCTCTCCAGGCTGCGGTCATCCCTGCTGCTTGTGCACCTTTTTCTTCCACACTTTTCCCTTCCACATAACTTTCTATTAATGTGCTTTGATACAGCACTTTGGGAACATTCAACTTCTTTTGCAATTACCTCTTGAGGCTTTCCCTCCTTATGGAGGGTGTCAATGATGGTTTTCTGCACAACTGTCAGGTTAGCAGTCTTTCCCATGATTGTGATTCCTACTGAACCAGACTGAGAGACCATTTAAAGGCGCAGGAACCCTTTGCAGGTGTTATGGCTTAATTAGCTGATTAGAGTGGGACACTGAGCCTAGAATATTGCACCTTTTCACAATATTCAAATTTTCTGAGATTGTGGATTTGGGGTTTTCATGAGCTGTAAGCCAAAATCATCACAATTATGACAAATCACGGCTTGAACTATCTTGCTTTTCATGTAATGAGTCTATCTCATATATTAGTTTCACCTGCATTTCACTTAGTTTCACTTGCATTAGTGAAATAAATGAACTGTTGCACGATATTTACATTTTTCGAGTTTCACCTGTACAGTAGTTTCATAGTAGGCAAGGTTGGAAAAAGACACAACCGATGTGTGTGTTTTTATATTAGTATTACATTGTATATCTCTGTATGTTGTGGTCGTTCAGGTGCTTATTCAGGTTTTTCTAACCTCCCCACTGAAACCACTGCCTTTGTTAGAGAATTCCACATCCTTACCGCTCATACAGTAAAGAACCCTCTACGCAGTTTAATGTTAAACCACTTTTCCCTCTAATTTTAGTGAATGCCGTGTCTTATTAAATTTCCTTTCGTGGAATTTTTTTATCCCTATTGTGGGGTCACCAGTATGGTATTTGTACATTGAAATCATATCCCCTCTCAAGCGTCTCTTCTCCAGAGAGAACAAGTTCAGAGCTTGTAACCTTTCCTCATAACTAGGGTCCTCCAGTCCCTTTATTAGTTTTGTTTCTCTTCTCTGGACTCTCTCCAGTTCCAGCACATCCTTCCTGAGGACTGGTGCCCAGAACTGGACAGCATACTCAAGGTGTGGCCGGACCAGAGTCTTGTAGAGTGGGAGAATTATTGTTTTATCGCTGGAATTAATCCCCTTTTTGATGCATGCCAATATTCTGTTATATTGCAGCAGCTTGCATGCCATTGCTGAGCCTGTCATCTACTAGGACCGCCAGGTCCTTTTCCATCCTAGGTTCTCCCCCCCAATGAGTAGATTGCATTCATTTTTTGGCCAACCAAATGCATTATTTTACATTTCTCTACATTAAATCTCATTTTCCATGTAGTTGCCCACCCCATTCATTTGTTCAGATCTTTTTGCAAGGTTTCCACATCCTGCAGAAGTTATTGCCCTGCTTAGCTTAGTATCGTCCACAAATACAGAGATTGAGCTGTTTATCACTGTTCTTATACAAGCTGCAGGATGGTAAATGTTGTATGAACTATTTATTGGGTAATAGTAAACATAAGCAAATATCTGTTGCAACCAACCTATGGCACCAGAGTTTCATGGCAACTATGCTGTGGTGCTCTCACTTCTGCTCACCCTTGCATGCAGCTGGAATATGAGGTGAGGTAAAATACTAAATGTTTCCTACTGTAAGCCAGCACATTTAGGGCTCTGGCCTGATGCAAAAAAATGAATGGAAAATTAAAGTGGTTCTAAAGGCTGAAGGTGTTTTACCTCCATGCATTCAATGCATGAAGGTACAAAAATTTTGTGTGTGCAGCGCCCCCCCCCCAGCAACCCCCAATCCAGCGATGCTCACCTCAGCTGTCCTGGGACTCTCTCTCCCCACTGGCTCGCACTGCTGTCACTCACAACCAGTGAGCCAATGAGGAGAGAGCAGGGGGGAGCCGCAGCTCTATGTGGTGTCTTATGGATGCATGGAACAGCAGCTCGGAAGCAAGCACACAGCGGTGCCCGCAAAGCAAGCAGTTTCTTCTGGGGGCAATGCCTAAGGGAGAGGAGCCAGGAGCGCCAACGGGGAAACCAAAAATAAGAGGAACAGAGCTGCTCTGCAAAATCACTGCACAGAGCAGGTACGTATAACATCTTTGTTAATTTAACAAAAAAATTATTGAGCTTTAATACCATTTTTTTAGGGTCCTTTCACACGGGCGATCCGTATGTCCATTTTTCCTCCATCCGTTAGCAGATGAAAAACGAACATACAGTATCTCATAAAAGTGAGTACACCCCTCACAATTTTGTAAATATTTTATTATATCTTTTCATGTGACAACATTGAAGAAATTACACTTTGCTACAATTTAAAGTAGTAAGTGCACAGCTTGTATAACAGTGTCAATTTGCTGTCCCCTCAAAATAACAACACACAGCCATTAATGTCTCAACCGCTGGCAACAAGAGTGAGTACACCACTAAGTGAAAATGTCCAAATTGGGCCCAAAGTGTCAATATTTTGTGTGGCCACCATTATTTTCCAGCACTGCCTTAACCCTCTTGGGCATGGAGTTTACCAGTGCTTCACAGGTTGCCACTGGCGCCCTCTTCCATTCCTCCATGACGACATCACAGAGGTGGTGGATGTTAGAAACAAAGGATGAGCCGAACACCCCCGGTTCGGTTCGCAGCAGAACATGCGAACAGGCAAAAAATTTGTGCGAACACCATTAAAGTCTATGGGACAAAATCAAGTGTTCATATTAAAGGCTTATATGCAAGTTATTATCATAAAAAGTGTTTGGCTACCTGGGTCCTGCCCCAGGGCACATGTATCAATGCAAAAAAAAGCTTTAAATATCGTGCCTGGGGGGTCCCCTTAGTTTGCCTGTAAAGTAGCACATCTTTCCCATGTTCATAACAGTCCCACAGAAAAATGAAATTTCTAAAGGAAAAAATGTAATTAAAAATTGCTTGCGGCTGTAATGTATTGATAAATTGGAAAAAATCTGCGCTAACCTTAAAATGAACTAGTGAATTAAATTTCTAAAAAAGTGACTAATCAAATTATTTATAATAGTCAATATGATAAGGTGAATTTTTGGGTGCTGCTAAAGTGAAAAAATTAGCTTGAATAACCGCTACATAAAATGTGCAAAAATTGGAAAATAACAATGCGCTACCCTTTAAATAGGCAAACAAAGTGTTAATTAGATCATGTGTGTTCCCACACACAGAAAACACCAATAAGAACAAAGTCCTGTGTAATTCTCATTAAACATATAGGGGCTGATTTACCAAACGTTTGCGCCATGAGTATTGGCGCATCTGCGTGCGCAATGGCTGTTTTGGTATTTACAAAACATTAGCGCCTGTAGCGCAGCCCTATTTCCCATTTACTATAGTGTTGTCGGCGGACGGGAGGAGGCGCTCAGTGCGCCACTATGGACCTGGCGCACGGCATCTTAAACACTAAATATAAAGAAGCTGGAAGTGAGAATATAATGGGGGTGATGTGGGGTGATGTGAGGAAGTGTAGTGACACCGGCCCAAATAACAAACATGGCCAAAATTGAGTGATAAAGTAACTTTTTCAAAACCAGCCCGCTGCGCCGGCAAGTACGATTCGAGCTGCGGGAGGTTTTTTTGAGCTCAGCGCGGGAATTTCAATGGTTCAAATGCGCCGGGACACTGCGCAGGCAAAATCTTAGTAAATGTCAAGTCACATAACTCAATTTGCATAAGTTGAACAGGCGCAGCTCTGAACTTGCCATTGCGCCAGCAAAATGACATTTCTAAAGGAAAAAAAACCCCATTTAAAAGCAGCCGCGGCTGTAATGAATTGTCGGCTCCCGGCAATATAGATAAGTCATTGAAAGTCTTTGCTAATCAAAAAAAAAAAAGCGTGGGGGTTCCCCAAATTCCATTACCAGGCCCTTCAGGTCTGGAATGGATATTAAGGGGAACCCCGCTGCAAATTAAAAAAAAAATGACGTTTGGGTTCCCCCAAATATCCAAACCAGGCCCTTCAGATCTGGCATGGATTTTAAGGGGAACTCCACCCCAAATTTAAAAAAAAAATGGCGTGGAGTCCCCCCAAAAATCCACACCAGACCCTTATCCGAGCACGCAACCTGGCCGGCCGCAGGGGAAAAGGGGGGGATGAGAGCGGCCCCCCCTCCCTCCTGAACCGTACCAGGCCACATGCCCTCAACATGGGGAGGATGTCCCCATGTTGATGGGGACAAGGGCCTCATCCCCACAACCCTTGCCCGGTGGTTGTGGGGGTCTGCGGGCGGGGGGCTTATCGGAATCTGGAAGACCCCTTTAACAAAGGGGACCCCCAGATCCCGGCCCCCCCTATGTAAAATGGTAATGGGGTACAAATGTACCCCTACCATTTGACAAGGAAAGTGTAAAAAATGTAAAAAATGACAAGAGCCGGTTTCAGACAATTCCTTTATTAATGTCTTCTCTTTTCTTCCATCTTCTTCTTCTTCCATCTTCTTCTTTTCTCCATTCGGGTTTCTTCCTCTTCATCTTTATCTTCCTTCTTCTTTCGGTCTTCTCGTCCGCATCTTGCTCCGGCGTCTTCCCTTCTTTGAATTGGAGGTTCCCGCTGAGCGATGCCTCAGTTCCCCACTTGGTCCGCTGCCCCCCAGTGGCTCCGCCCCCCTCTGACACCACGGGGAAAGTCCCCGTGAAATGCATGTGCGTCAGAGGGGGGCGGGGTCACCGGGTGTAAGCGGACCCAATGGGGAACTGAAGAACTGAAGCGTCGCACAGCGGGAACCTCCAATTCAAACGGAGCGGCCGAAGAAAGAAGAAGGGAAGACGCCGGAGCAAGATGCGGACGAGAACACGAAGGAAGAAGGAAGATGAAGATGAAGATGAGGATGAGGATGAGGATGAGGATAAAGATGAAGAGGAAGATGAAGATGGAGGAAGAAACCCGAATGGAGAAAAGAAGAAGAAGAAGAAGAAAGAAGAAGACGGAAGAAAGGAGAAGACATTAATAAAGCAATTGTCAAAAACCGGCTCGTCATTTTTTAAATTTTGACACTTTCTTCGTGAAATGGTAGGGGTACATTTGTACCCCATTACCATTTCACATAGGGGGGTGGCCGGGATCTGGGGGTCCCCTTTGTTAAAGGGGTCTTCCAGATTCCGATAAGCCCCCTTGCCCGCAGACCCCCTCAACCACCGGGCAAGGGTTGTGGGGATGAGGCCCTTGTCCCCATCAACATGGGGACATCCTCCCCATGTTGAGGGCATGTGGCCTGGTACGGTTCAGGAGGGGGGGCGCTCTCGTCCCCCCCTCTTTTCCTGCGGCCGGCCAGGTTATGTGCTCGGATAAGGGTCTGGTGTGGATTTTTGGGGGGACTCCATGCCATTTTTTTTAAAAATTTGGGGTGGAGTTCCCTTAAAATCCATGCCAGATCTGAAGGGCCTGGTATGGATATTTGGGGGGAACCCCACGTCATTTTTTTTTACATTTGCAGCGGGGTTCCTCTTAATATCCATTCCAGACCTGAAGGGCCTGGTTATGGAATTTGGGGGAACCCCCACACTTTTTTTTTTTGGTTAGCAAAGACTTTCAAAGACTTTTCTCTATACGCTTTTTTTTTGTGTAATCAAAGACAAATAATTTTTTTATCTGTATTGATAGGAACCAGCAATTCATTACAGCCGCAAGGACTTTTAAATGACTATTATTTTACTTTAGAAATGTAATTTTGCTCTCCAACTGTTATAAACATGGAAAGCATGTGCTACTTTACAGGCATACTATAGACACCCCCTGTATGATATTTAGGGCCAGTTCACACCGGATGCAGTGCAGTGCGTTTTTTTGATGCCTGAAAAAACGCAAAGAAAGTTGATCACATTAATGCCAATGGCATAGTTCACACCACTGCAGTCCGTTCCAGTGCGTTTCAGAAAGCAAAAAAAAAAAATTGGTCATGCTGCATTTTTTAGGAACAGAACTGTACTGGACCGCAGGAAAACACATCAAAAACGCAACGGAACGTACCAAAAATGCACTGGAATGCACCTAAATGCACCCAAGATGCACTGCAACACACTTGTCCTAAGTGAAAAGAGGGGGAAAAAAACACTGGACTGCATCAAAAACGCCTCAAAAATGCACTAGAATGTGTCAAAAATGTGCATGCAGAAAAGCACCTGGAACGCACCCAGACTGCGTTTCTATAGTGTGAACTAGGGCCAATCCGGATGCGTTCCAGGTGCTTTTCTGCATGCACGTTTTTCATGCGTTCCAGTGCATTTTTGTTACGTTTTTGATGCAGTCCAGTGCTTTTTTTTCACCCCTCTTTTTTATTAACCATAGATAAGGACAAGTGTGTTCCAGTGCATTTAGGTGTGTTCCTGTGCGTTCCAGTGCGTTTATGATGCGTTTTGATGCGTTCCAGTACAGTCCAGTGCAGGTAATATGCAGCATGTTCTACTTTTTTGGTGGAACTGGAATGCACTGGAACAAACACTGCCATTTAGAACCATATAACCAACTTTCCATGCATTTTGGATGCATAAAAAACGCAATGCACTGCAATGGCCCTTAAGCAATTTGTCATATTTAAAGGCACTTCTCCTTGTTTTGTTTTTGGTGTTTTCCAAATTGGTGACATTGATATATGTCCCTTAGGGTGGGACCTGGGCCTCCATTTTAAGGCCAATAACTAGAAGATAAGCCAGCCAAGTGGGGACTAGCAAAATTAACAAGTCAGTTCCCATAGACTGCAATTGTATTTGTTGGTGGGGGGGGGGGAGGGGTGATTGTCCCATCTCTAATTTTGTAGCATGCTGGATGATGTGCTTAATTTTGGACGGGGGGACGGGGGGGTTATTTTTTGCTAGCTGCATTGGTGTTGTTCTGCACATGCCCAGCCAGTTAGTTTTTTTTTGCGAGCTTTTTGTGTGTGAACAGCACCTGGGTATTTCTGGGCATGCTCAGAGTGTTTTGATGGGTTAGTAATTGAAGGACATCCATAACAGGTGTGCCCACTTTGAATTTCAGTCTCTACATTGAGTGAACTTGCATTTTGGGTGTTTCATGGACTGTGCATGTGTTTTCAATTGTCTCATTAGCACACAAACCTATGTTATATAAAGCTCACAGAGCATTCGTTCGCTTGCCCTGAGAAGAGGCAAGTGTGTGTGGGGCAAAATGTACATGTTGGTGTCCTTATCGAGTTTGTAACACATGTATTTTATTTTTTATGTCTTTGCAAAACAAGTGATTGGTTAACTTTTGTTGATTGTATTTTTTTGGTGTGGGGGAGATATGTTCCCCTGAAATAATTCCGATGTTGTTAATGTGTGTTGTTTGTTCACTTTGATTTAATTGTCTGTGCTGCATATTTTTGGCCAAAAATTGCTTAAGGTGTTGAGTCTGTAACTGTTTCAAATTGACCATGTTTTTTATTTTGCCTTCCCTTTTGTTTTGTTGAAAAATAAAATTTGATGCAAAGTTTTGATGTTTGTTTTGAGTTTTCTTTGCAACAAATGTGACAGCTGATTGGCATGTCAAAACAAAACAGGTGTGATTTGTCTAATCTGGTGCCTTCATGGTAGTATATGCATGGATTGTATTGTGTGCTGCCATGGAGCGTCACCAGGAAATGAAAAGTACAGAGCGGTAAGTATTCAATTTTCCTTTTTTACTGCAGTGGTTCTCAGCCTCAGTCCTCAAGTACCCCCAACAGGACATGTTTTGTGAATTTATCTTATCGAGAATTGCTGTTCAAAAATCAAAACCATTGACTGTGATTTAAAGCACATGTGCAAGATGAAGAAAAACCTGCAAACATGGCCTGTTGGGGGTACTTGAGAAGCACTGATTTAGAGCACTGCACTCAAAAATAGCTCAAGGCCATACAATTCTAATTGTGGGCATTTTGAGGGAAACGCAGTAAGTGTTAGAACCCCTGCGTGTGTTTTTTTTTTTTTTTGATTTATTTTTTATTTTTTGTAGTTTGGCTTTTGTGTCTCCTTTTCTTAACATTGGCTTCACTTCCTGTCACATAGCTAAACAGGAAGTCAAGGTAAAACCCTACTAATGTCTTTTCTTGGGGACACACAGATCAATCTAACTAGTGTCCCCATTAAGCAAATTGCACTCTAGCACTTTGTTGTGTACACCCCAAATCATTGGGTAGTTTGGGGTTTAGTAAAGACAAATCCACTCTGCAGTAAAAGTGTAGCTGCTGAAAATCTGAGGGAAAGTACTGGTGATTGGATGTTACAATCATGTAAAAGCAAAGATGTTTTTTTTTTTTGGCTTGCATGTCCCCCTCAGATATACAGCAAGTGCACTTGTAGTGCAAAGTAGATTTGCCTTTAGTAAATAAACCCCACAGTCCAAACTACCTAATAAATTGTGGTGTACCCCGCATTGTGCATAATGGGGAAAGTATTTAGACTGACCTGTGTGTCCCCAAGGAAAGACATTGTTAGGGATTTTCCCCTCACTTCCTGTGTGGCTATGTGACAGGAAGTGAATTATTTGGAAGGATAAAGTGGCCAAATTATTTAGTTTAACTTTTCAAAGACTCATTCCTAAGTTGAATTGTGATGCATGTCAATGGCCCATTTAGACCCTCTTTAATCACTTGAGATCAGCGCTATAACTGATCGACGGCCACAGCATGGTCCTCAATTGCCGGGAGTCCGTCAATAAACGTCCTCCCCTTTGCGCGCGCTGTGGTCACTGAGACTCGGGTGATGACAGATCCGAGTAAGGGGCCGATCCCTGCCCTTTACCATGTGATCAGCTGTCAGCAAATGACAGCTGATCACATGATGTAAACAAAAGCTGGGTAATGGTTTTTGTTTTCTCCTTGTGCCGACAGCGTGAGCATAAAAAAAGGCAATCACCGGCTTATGTGCAAGGGACATGGGGCCCGAAGAGGAAGAGGCAATTCTGCATCATCTGTGACAATTAGTAGCCCCTGCCAGTGCCACCTATCAATGCCCACCACTGGTGCCAATCAGTGGCACATAGCAGTGCTGCCTATCAGTGCCCATCACTGCCAACTATCATTGCCACCTAAAAGTGCCACTTCTCACTGCCCACCAGTGCCAAATAGCAATGCCACCTCAGTGCCCACCCTTGCCACCTTATCGGTGCCCATCAGTGCAGTCTAGGGGTGCAACGGATCAAAAAACTCACGGATCGGATCGGCAAAAAAAAAAAAAAAAATTACTAATATCCACGTCTCTCCCCACCACAATCTCCCCCAGTAATATCCACAATCTCCCCCACTTACCAGTCTCTCCCGCCGGCCAGTTCAGATCCACAAGCAGCGAGGGGTGATGACGTCACAAGGCAGCCGCCGCCGGGTGTACAAAGATGGCCGCGGCTCTGGAGCTAGGCCGAAGCCTTTCCTAAGGCTGAGGCCGCGGGGTCGCTCCGCGGATCGAGTGGTGATCCGATCCGAACAGGGTGACCCGTTCGGATCACGGATCACCGCCGATCCGTTGCAGCACTAGTGCAGTCTCATCAGTGTACATCAATGAAGAAGAAAAATTACCTTTTTTAAAAATATTAACCAGTTTCCTACCGCCCACCGTCAAATGACATCCTTGGCTTTGAGCGATGACATCTGAATGATGCCTGCAGTTGCAGGCATCATTCAGATACCATTCTTTTCAGCCGGCGATTCTGTGCACAATAAAAACGATCATAGTGGCAGTTCCGACGCTTGATCGTTCTTATAGGCGGGGGAGGGGACGTTCCCCCCCCTCTTGCCGCCATCCGGTGCTTCTCCGGGCTCTCCCATGCCATCTGGGGCTCGGAGAACGATTTGGAGATGACCGGTGACCAGATGGTCATCAGTCATCTCTATGACCGTCGGAGGCGCGGGCACGACGTTATGACATCACGCCGTTCTCCCGTATGTTAACCAAGCCGTGATCTCGGCTGTCAGCATGAGATTGGTGTTTTTTTTGGACCAATATCATGGTCTTATTGACCCCGCATCTCTCCATAAAGAGGACCTGTCACACACATTCCTATTACAAGGGATATTTACATTCCTTGTAATAGGAATAAAAGTGATCCAAAAAAAAAAAAAGAAGGAGTAAGAAATACAAAAAAGTAAAAAAACAAAATAAAAAAAATAAGCAAAAATACGAAAAAACGCCCATGTCCCCGGTAGCTCGCGCTCAGAAGCGAACACACATGTAAGTCCCGCCCACATATGTAAACGCAGTTCAAACCACACATGCGAGTTATTGCTGCGTGCGTTAGAACGAGTGCAATAATTCTAGCACTAGACCTCCTCTGTAATGGCAAAATGGTAACCTGTAAAAAAATTTAAAGCATCGCCTAGGGAGATTTTTAATTACTGAAGTTTGGTGTCATGCCATGTGTGTGCGCAATTTTAAAGCGTGACGTGTTAGGTATCTATTTACTCAGCATAACAACATCTTTCACATTATACCAAAAAATTGGCCGTAACTTTACTGTTTTGTAATATTTTTAGCAAACAAAAGGCGTTTGAAAATGTATTGCGCAAATACCGAGCGAGATAAAAATTTGCAATGACCGCCATCTTATTCCCTAGGGTGTCTGCTCCAAAAACATATATAATGTTTGGTGTTTTGAAGTAATTTTATAGCCATAAATTTATGATTTTTACATGAAGGAGAGAAGTGCCAGAATAGGCCCAGTGCTGAAGTGGGTAAAATATCAAATTTTTTTTTTTTAAACTCGGTCTTTTGTATTTATCGGAAAAAATAAAAATAAAACACAAAGTTGATCAAATAGCACCAAAAGCAAGCTCTATTTGTGTGCCAACAAATAAAACATTTTCATTGGGTTACAGTGTTGTATGAGCGCGCAATTGTCATTAAAAGTGCATCAGCCCTGAAATGTGAAACTTGGTCTGGGCAGTGCGCAAGTGGTTAATATAAGGCTACATGCACACGGACGTTTTTCAAGCCGCTTGTTTGAGCGTTTTTTGCAGCTTAAAAACATCTCTCCATGTTAGCCTATGGCCTCATGGCCACCATGGCGTTTTTGAGCTGTAAATGGCATAGGCGTTTTTAGGCCCCTATGTAGACGGGACGCTGGTGCAAAGTGTTCAGATCTAAGGTTGAAAGTGGCGTTTAGAAAGGCGCGCTTTGTGGCGTTTGCATGCCGTGTTTTACCACATTTGCGTGTATATGATAAGGAGCCGCCCTAAGCTCCAAAAACAGTATTATTTACGATTTTAGCTATTTAGTGAGACCAGAGTGATATCAGCAGCTGAGAGCAGCAGTGTAGTTGTATTTAGCGTGTCACTTGCCACATCACAAGTTGTGGATTGTCCACTTGCCACGTCAGCTGCCCCAAGTTGTGGATTGTCCACAATGCAATGGAAGCAATTTCTTTTTTTATATATATATATATATATATATATATATATATATATATATATATTATGGTTTTTCCTCATTTGCCATAAATTTGGAGTTTATCAATGTAAAAAAATAGGTCACCTTTAAAAACGCTTCTAAACTAAAATGCGGCTAAACGCCGGTACCGCGTCTGAAACGTGGAAATCTTTGGCGTCTGAAGGCATTTCGAGGGTTTGGTTTGTGAAAAACGATTTTAAACGCAACTGCAGATTTTTTTTTGCCAGGCCAAAAACAGTGTTGGATGTAATAGAATTCAATGGACCCGCATCCAAAACGCAAGTACCGCAATTTTGCGGCGTTTTTTTGTTTTACCTGTTTATAGCTGGTTGTTAAAGGAAATGTAAAAAAAAAAAAAAAAAAAAAAAGGTTAAAAATAAATAAATAAATAAATAAAATAAAAAACAGCGTGGGGTCCCCCCCCCCAGGTCCATACCAGGCCCTTGGGTCTAGTATGGATTCAAAGGGGACCCCCCCAAAAAAATGAAAAGAAAACTGGCGTGGGGGTCCCCCCGGAATCCATACCAGGCCCTTCAGGTCTGGCATTTTAAGGGGAACCCCGCACCAAAAACAAAAAAATTTTTGCGTGGGGGTCCCCTAAAAATACACACCAGACCCTTTATCCAAACACTCAACCTGGCAGGCCGCAGGGGAAAAGGGGGGGACGAGAGAGCGGCCCCCCCTCCCTCCTGAACCGTACCAGGCCGCGTGCCCTCAACATGGGGGGTTTGGTGCTTCGGGGCAGGGGGGCGACCTGCGGCCCTCCCCACCCCAAAGCACCCTGCCCCCATGTTGATGGGGACAAGGGCCTCTTCCCGACAACCCTGGCCGTTGGTTGTCGGGGTCTGCGGGCGGGGGGCTTATCGGAATCCGGGAGCCCCCTTTAATAAGGGGGACCCCAGATACCTGCCCCCCACCCTATGTGAATGAGTATGGGGTACATCGTACCCCTACCCATTCACCTGGTGGCAAAATAAGTCAATAAAAAAAGAAAACACAAGGTTTGAAAAGTAATTTATTGGGCAGCTCCGGGGGTCTTTCTGCCAGGCCCCCGCTATCTTCTGCTAGCTCTTTTGCTAGCGGGGGTCCCGGGCTTCCTCGCCGTCTTCGGGGGTCTTTCTGCCGGGCCCCCGCTATCTTCTGCTAGCTCTTTTGCTAGCGGGGGTCCCGGCGTCTTCTTCCGACTTCGGGGGTCTCTTGTTCTGTCCTCCGGTTCTTCTCCCGCTCTCCGACGTCTTCTCCATGATCTCCGGTTCTTTCTGCCTTCTGCCGGGCCCCCGCTATCTTCTTCCAGCTCTTTTGCTAGCGGGGGCCGGTCTTCTACGTCGCCTTCTTCCCTCTTCTCTTCACCCGATGTTGTCTCGTCGCTGTCCACCGCCACTTTTATTGGCATGGGGCGTGGTCACCGGATGATGCCACCGCTGACCCCGTCCCCGTTTCACGTCACAGTCCCATCATTCCCCGGGACTGTGACATCATACGGGGGCGGGGTCAGGGGTGGCATCATCCGTGACCACGCCCCATGCCAATAAAAGTGGCACCGCTGCTCGAACAGATCATTGCGGCGGTGGACAGCGACGAGGCAACATCGGGCGAAGAGAAGAGGGAAGAAGGCGACGTAGAAGACCGGCCCCCACTAGCAAAAGAGCTGGAAGAAGATAGCGGGGGCCCGGCAGAAGGCAGAAAGAACTGGAGATCGTGGAGAAGACGTCGGAAAGCGGGAGAAGAACCGGAGAACAGAACAAGAGACCCCTGAAGTCGGAAGAAGACAGCGAAGAAGCCCGGGACCCCCGCTAGCAAAAGAGCTAGTAGAAGATAGCGGGGGCCCGGCAGAAAGACCTCCGAAGACGGCGAGGAAGCCCGGGACCCCCGCTAGCAAAAGAGCTAGCAGAAGATAGCGGGGGCCTGGCAGAAAGACCCCCGGAGCTGCCCAATAAATTACTTTTCAAACCTGTGTTGTCTTTTTTTATTGACTTATTTTTCCACCAGGTGAATGGGTAGGGGTAAGATGTACCCCATACTCATTCACATAGGGTGGGGGACCGGCATCTGGGGGCCCCCTTTTTAAAGGGGGCGCCCTGATTCCGAAAAGCCCCCCGCCCGCATACCCCGACAACCAACGGCCAGGGTTGTCGGGAAGAGGCCCTTGTCCCCATCAACATGGGGGCAGGGTGCTTTGGGGTGGGGGGGCCGTGTTGAGGGCATGCGGCCTGGTACGGTTCAGGCCACTCTCTCGTCCCCCCCTTTTCCCCTGCGGCCTGCCAGGTTGCGTGCTCGAATAAGGGTCTGGTTTGGATTTTGGGGGGACCCCCACGCCGTTTTTCAGCTTAAGGGGGTTCACCTTAAAATCCAGACCAGACCTAAGGGTCTGGTTTGGATTTTGGGGGGACCCCTACGCCGTTTTTCGGCTTAGGGGGTTCACCTTAAAATCCAGACCAGACCTAAGGGCCTGGTATGCTCCTGGAGGGGAACCCATGCCGGTTTTTTCATTAAAATTTGGCCTGGAGTTCCCCTTCATGATTCATACTAAACATGGGACAGCGAGGCTGCCAAGGACCAGCGCGATGACATCGCGCTGGAGACATTCACGGCTGGCTAGTCGCCTCTAGGACACAACTTGAGCGGCTGCTTCACGCTCAGGTCGTGTCCAGGTCGCCTCGCAGAGTCGCGCTGTCCCTGTGTCAGCCGGCACACGAGTCGCCCGCAAGTCGGATCCGACTTCCCGGGCGACCTCTATTCAAATCAATGGGCTCCCATAGGGAACCATTAATTTTCAATAGAGCGCCGCTGACATTTCTATTTACTATAACAGTGCGCCGCTGCTTCCTGCGCCCAGTGAAGGAGTTATCCGGCGCACCAATTAAGGTTAGAAGCAGCGCAGCGCACTGTTATTAGTAAATCAGCCCCATAGTGTTACATGTGAGAAAAAAAAAAATAATATATGCAAAGTTCCAAATAAAGTTGATTCAAAAGTAAGCCGAACAATCACATCTGCTGATGTATGTGCGATGTAATCTTCTAAGCTGTTGTGAGTGAAGACTCCACATCCAAATTGTTCAGATAAGAAATAGAAGAAATGGCAGCTTACCGAATCCGGTGGATCTCTGTGACGGAGATCTTTAGGGGCTCAAGCTCATATATTCTTCCCACCAAGCTGACGGCCGAAGAGCACTGGACTCGGACGATATCTCCCTCCAATTCCAAGGCTGAAAGAAATCTCCCTCCTGGTATCAGCTGGCGTGCTTATCTCATACGAACAAAAAGGTATTTATGGAAGAAAGAAAAAAAATGGAGAACTCATGGTGCAGTATTCCTTTTTAAAAAATTAAGATACCCTTTATTGAGGCTGGATAAAAAAAATACATTAAACAAGTTTTCCATTGAGGAGCGGCAAGTTCAAAAAACGCTGCTAGTACTCAGCTGCGATCTCTGCCGATCAGCTGTTGCGTAGTGACGTCACGTTCAACAGCTCCACCCGACGCTGCGTTTCGGCGTAAACGGTGTCCACTGGGAAAGGAGGCTGTAATGTATTGCCGAATCCTGGCAATATACATAAAAGATAATTGAAAAAAACAGCGTGGGTTCCCCCCAGTCCATTACCAGGCCCTCCGGGCCTGAATTTTGACCCCAGCGCCAAAATAAAAAAAAATGGCGTGGGGGTCCCCTCCAAAATCCATACCGGACTCTTCAGGACTGGTATGGATATTAAGGGAAACCCCGTGCCAAAATAAATAAAATGGCGTGGGGGTCCCCCCAAAATCCATACCGGGTCCTTCAGGTCTGGTATGGATATTAAGGGGAACCCTGCACCAAAATAAAAAAAATGGCGTGGGGTCCCCCAAAATCCATACCAAACTCTTCAGGTCTGGTATGGATATTAAGGGGAACCCCGTGCCAAAATGTAAAAAAATTACGTGGGGGTCCCCCTCAAAATCCATACCAGACTCTTCAGGTCTGGTATGGATATTAGGAGAGAACCCGTGACAAAATTAAAAAAAATTGGCGTGGGGGGTGCCCCCCAAAATCCATAACAGACCCTTATCCGAGCACGCAACCTGGCAAGCCGCAGAAAAAGGGGGGACAAGAGAGCGCCCCCCTACTGAATCGTATCAGGCCACATGCCCTCAACATGGGGAGGGTGCTTTGGGGCCCCCCCAAAGCACCTTGTCCCCATGTTGATGGGGACAAGGGCCTCATCCCCACAACCCTTGCCCGGTGGTTGTGGAGGTCTGCAGGCAGGGGGCTTATCGGAATCTGGAAGGGGGTCCCCAGATCCCGCCCCCCATGCGAATGGTTCACCAAAAAGTGTCAAAAATATAAAAATGACAGGAGACAGTTTTGGACAATTCCTTTATTAAAAAAAAAAGTGTCCCGCGATGTCCATCTATCTTCAATCACGGCGCCGACAGTCCCGAAAAATAAAAAACGGAAAACTCCGCCTCCACGGGAGGTGTCCCTGCGACTGCCGTCTTTTTGCTTTGATAGCCCTTATATAGCCAAGGGCAGGGCCACCAGCTGATATAACCAAGTGACCCCGCCCCGTGATGCCACAGATGACGGCCCCGCTCTTGGGATCCATCGGACTTCTGTCCAACTAACCGGTACAGCAGATAAACATAGCGGAATAGAGGGTAGGACCGAACCCCGCACCAGTCTGCTTCCCGCTCCCCCTCTGCTCCCCCCCTTCAAGCCTAGTCGGGACGGACGGACTACAGCTCATATATGCAACAATTCAGAGGGGCTAGGTGAGAGTACCTGCTGTGGTGGCTCTGGGAAAATAAGGTAATGCTGAACTGATTTGAATTTCACTAGCAGCTGAAGTGGGACAAGAAGGTTTGCAGGCATGAGGGTACTTGTATGCACAGCTAAGTATCAGATTCTCCCGTATAACTGCTAGACTGTGCAACAGGCTCCCGGGTAGAATTTAGACCTCGTATGTAGCGGGAGTAACCCAAATGATGGTCGGCTATGCTAGCATGATCTGACAAGTTACATATTTTTATGGACATTTGGCAGCCTGTGCACGGCATTATCTGGAGGATCCGTACTTAGCGGGAGCCGCAGAAATACCGGGCAACCTTTAAGCCTGAAAGTATACAAACCTTTTATTTCTTGCTCTGTGCACGAGGATAAATATGATGATATGAATGTCTCGATGTTTGGACTATAAATAAAAAGCTCTAAAGACTAAGGTGGACGAGAGGCAGTGGGGGGAGCAGAGAAGGAAGAGGATTACTTCAATGGACTGCATATTGCACATGTTTTTTCCTGTCCCTCAATACATGTTTACCCATATCTAGACTTGTGCTGCCAGCAGACTATTCTACAATATCCACCTAGCCCCCTGAGCCGCAGATGAATGCATTATAAAGACAGTTTGTACCTTTTATAAACCAGTCTGTGTAGGGTTTTCAGCATACCCCAACAGTGGCGGGCCCTCATTGAGGCAGAGCGCTATACTCATTGGGGTTGATAATACCCAACTGGTAAACTTACTGGACCAGACCACCAGCCGTGTGATCTAATCTGCTAGTTTTCCACCAGGAGGTGGAAACAAAAGTAATTAACAGACATTAGCTGCTACTGATTACTGCCCTGTCCACACAAAGGTGCACTAGCATATGTGACCCTCGGTATACGTATCCCACTACAGACAGCTGGCCTAATGTACCATCAGGGGAACATAATTGTTTTACATACAGTGGCCCAGCAGCTGACCCTCTTGTAGAGAAACTTAACTGCTGTTAAACGTGCTGTGACCGTAGACTTGGAAGAGGAGGAAGACCTGCATTCCGAGGGAGAAATAAAAATAAAGATAAACTGGGGAAACGTAAAAGAGTGGTAAAGAAAAAGCACTATGAGCAAATCTACGAGTAAATCGGCGAAGGGTAATGCCCCTAAAACCCCAAAAGATAAAGCTATGACTAGCACGATTAAGTACATGTACATGACTCAGAAGGCAAGTCCAAAAAAACCTGGATTGGGAAAACAACAGCAACTTAAAACAGACAAGAAAAAGGGCACCAGTAAAAGGACAGGAGATGCACCAGACCAATCCAGAGATGATTTAACAACTGAAAGTGAACTAGAGATAAGCAGAGCAGACGAACAAAGTGCAGAAGCGCAAATGCCAACAAAAGCGTAAATGACTGAAATGTTACTGAGATTAGAAAATGCAATTAAAGGAGAAATTAATACATTAACCACTTCTCTACTGTGCACGAAAACCCCCTTCCTGCCCAAGCCATTTTTCAGCTTTCAGCGCTGTCACACTTTGAATGACAATTGCGCGGTCGTGCGACAGGGCTCCCAAACGAAATTTGCGTCCTTTTTTTCCCACAAATAGAGCTTTCTTTTGGTGGTATTTGATCACCTCTGCGGTTTTTATTTTTTGCGCTATAAACAAAAGAAGAGCGTCCAGTTTGGAAAAAAAAACACTATTTTTTACTTTTTGCTATAATAAATACCCATTTTTTTTTTAAATACAATTTTCCTCAGTTTAGGCCGATACGTATTCTTCTACATATTTTTGGTAAAAAAAAATAAATAAAAAAAATAAAATAAAATAAAAAAAAAATCGCAATAAGCACGTATTGATTGGTTTGCGCAAAAGTTATAGCGTCTACAAAATAGGGGATAGATTTATAGCATTTTTTTTTTTTTTATTAGTAATGGCGGCGATCTGCGATTTTTTATTGTGACTGCGATATTGCGGCAGACACATCGGACACTTTTGACACATTTTTGGGACCATTCCCATTTATACAGCGATCCCTGCTATAAAAATGCATTGATTACTGTATAAATGTGATTGGCAGGGAAGGGGTTAACCACTAGGGGGCGGGAAGGGGTTAAATATGTTCCCTCAAAGTGTTCTTACTGTGGGGGGGAGGGGACTGACTGGGGGAGGTGACCGATGGTTGTCCCTATGTACAAGGGACACAGCATCGGTCCCCTCTCCCTCACAGGACGTGGATCTCTGTGTTTACACACAGAGATCCACTTTCCTGCTCGTTTCCCGGGCAATCACGGGTGCCCGGCGGCAATCGCGGCCGCCGGGCACGCGCACTGGGGCCTTGTGAAAGCGGCGGGCGGGCGTGCGCGCCTCCTAGCTCGTTTTAAAGGGAGGACGTCATATGACGTCCTCCCAGAACGAGAGTATCCTCCGCCCGCCGTCTATTGACAGTGGGCGGGGGACAAGTGGTTAAGAGCAGACCTGGGGCATTTGTTGACAAGAGTGGAGGTGACGGAAGAAAGAACAGACAACCACGCCCAGGAATTAAGGACAATAAAGGAGCAAGTCAAATTAACGCAACTAAATCAGAGGAAAATCCTATACAGATTAGAAGATCAAGAAAACAGAAACAGAAGACAAAATCTGCGAATCCGTTCGCTCCCAGAGGAAAGAGGAGAAGATCTGAGAAAGATTTTGAATATAATATTCAACCCTATACTAGATAAAGGAGCAGAGGATTTCCCTAAGATCGAGCAAATTCACCGGGTTGGAAAACCAAAAAATACGGAAGCAGAGTGGCCGAGAGACATAATAGTGAGATTCCGTTTTTTTGAAGATAAAGCAGAAATCTGGGCAAAAATGAGGGGAAAACCCCCTATAAAGTATGAGGGGGTCTGAACTCCAAATTTTTTCAGACTTGGCACCTGACACACTCGCTAGGCGACGAACCCTGAAATCACTATTAGAGCAAATGCGTGCTAAAAATATTAAATATGATTGGGGATTTCTAGCATGCCCGATAGACCAGAAAGAGGGAAGATCTGCGAGATTAAGGTTTCCGGAGGAATTGGTAGAATTCTGTAATAAACTTGATCTACAGGTGCCAGATCTGCCGGGCTGGGCAGAAGGAGAAAATATGCTACAGTAGGAAGAAGACTACGCCCACTAGGCTAAAAACTATAGAATAAACTCAAACTAAGGAACCAGTTGGGGGGTCAGACTGTGGGGGGGCGGGAGGGAGGGAAGAGCAAAGGGGGGCTGAGAAAGGCTGACCCGGGCAGAGCGTTGCACCCCCGGCCTACCCGTCCCTCACCTCGCTTTTTCGAGGGAGGGGGGCCAGTTGGCATGGACAGAGCCGCACCTCGCAATAAGAGAACCAGAGGAGGAAATGGCGTATAGGGACACCTCAGGTTCTGAGGCCAGTAAGGGGCCAAGGGGAGAGCGGAAGGTGGGTCACAGGTGGGTCATGGGGGGAGGGGGGACAATAAAGGGCCAATGGGGGGAGGGGAGCAGGGGGGATGAGGTACCTCTTATACTTTATAGAAAACCCGATGCGGGAGGGTGGCTCAGTGTAGATGACTATAAATGAAACAAAAAGGGTGGGACTTTATATGAGGCGCAGGGCATGTAAATCCAAGCACCTCCATCCTCGATATTTTAACAAAAAAGGAACAAGGGTGGGACTTTATATGAGGCATGCATCCCAGGAGGTTGCACGATACAAATGAATATGGCAGGTACCTAATAAAGCAGAACCAAAAACGTTGCATGAAAGCATTGCATAACAACAATTGGCAGTCGATGGTTTAATTGTATGTAGCGGGTATACACTTTTCTGTGTATGTAAAACTGGCAGAGACACCAGTGATGTGCAGTTCCCTGCAGCCCCACTGGTGGCGCTGTCACCTTGGGCTGGGGTTGAACCATTGCTGTGTGCTGTGCTCCCTTTTTGTCCTCCCTCGGCAGCGGTATGGTGGGGCGGGGAACCCGCCATGCTTGCTGGGAGAGGGTATAACGGGGCCGGCCATCTTTGTCACGGGGTCGAGTCCCAGGCACCTTCAGCCTGTGGGCGGTGGTTCGTGTCGGTCCTCTAGGCGGGCCTAGGCCTAGAGGACGTTCGGAGGTCGTGTTCCATCTCAGGCACCTTTAGCCTGGGATGAGGTACTCGGATGGAGGTCTGGAGCTCAGTGCCCAACACTGAGTTCCGCGAGGGAAGGAGATCCTAGGGGACCCTGGGAGAGGGTACCCGAATCCGGAGGGCGTAATGGACTGGTGGGAGACACTTGCTTGAAGACCCGGTGCAGCATATTGCCGGTGACAGGTGAGCCTTCCATCGGAGACCGCCTGGAAGGAAATCCCCCTTCGCTGGGAGACCGCAACCCACTTTCAGGAAGGAAAGTGGAGAGTTCATTGTGTCTGGGCCTACTCGCATCCACACCTCCTTGTCTGTTCTGTTCTCTAAGGGGTCCAACTGATTGTGTTCACTTTTGCATTGAGAAGAATAAAGGAGTGTTGGACTTTAATGGTGTGGGGCTCGTTTTCTGGCAGACATTGTTCAAGGTAACTCTCTTTGGAGGTTCCAGGTGCAGAACACCGACCCGGAGGTAAAATAAGAACTTTGCTTACACCACACAAACATCTGCGGTGAAGGCTTGGCGTGGTGACCCCGCACTCTCTCCTCTAATGTACCCCTAGACAAGAGACAGACGAGCTGATGAGAAAGAGGTGAGAGTGGAGGCCGCTACACGTATATAAAATATAACAATAATAACATAGTATATATGGTATGATGGTCAAAAATTGATTATACATAGTATATAACAATAATAGTAACATAATATAATAACATGATTGGTTCATACTTAAAACAATAAAAAATACCAAATTCATTGAGGCATGTCTTCATAATAAGTAATCGTAACCTAAATGCATTGGTACAATCCAATTGGTATATGAGATGGTTAAATGCAATATATAAGCAAAAGGGCATCTGTTGGCTCACAATGGTATAATATGATAGCATAGTTGGCTCATAACATGAACATTATAAAAGACCAAAGTCATTGGAATATGTCTCCATAATAGATAACTGTAACCTTAATTGGTTGATAAGATCCAGTTGGTATGTGAGGTAGTTGATGGTATAGTTGCAATATATAAGTGAGGGGGCATCTATTGGTTCAACGCGTTTCGTAGCTATTGCTACTCTTCAGGAGCAGGTATGAAGTGGGTGTCTATAAATATTCAAACAATGAGATATTAGAATTTAAGTAACAATTGTAAAATACATAATGCTATGGGGAAAGGAGGGAGAAATTTCCCAGATTCCACAGAATTACTTACAGGTATGCCTACGACTGTGGGCTTGCGCGTGGAGGGCAGGAGGCTGGCCGGTAGGACATCAGGGCCCGGGAGCCAAGGTGGATAGACCCCATTGTACACCGATGGAGATCCAATGAGATACTAAGAATCCCAAGGAGGAACCCCCATGGATAAAAAACTGATTGATAAAATCCTTGTGAATGTAGCTATCTATGGGGAGAGAAGGTATATGGTAAGATGTGGAATATAAGGTATAATTAAACAAAAAGTGGCTATTACAGAGGAAGTGGGATTACCTAGGCCGGTAGGTGGAGGGGAAGTGGTAGAGGACCAGTAGTGCCCCATTGTGGTGACAAAATGGGTAGTAGGCGAGACTGGAATCCGAACCCCAACACTAGGGTATAAGACCACCAGCAGAAGGGAATTGGGACAAAATAGGTATGAAGTGGGAAAACAAGGAAAGAGTTGAAGAAAGCCAAAAGAATTACCTGGACAGTGGAGTGAGCAAATGAAATCCAAAAAGTGCAACCATGACCACTGGAGTAACAGCCATGGGGGATAGAACTCAACTGGAGGGAGTAAAAGTACTCTAGTGTGGTCGGGGGAGTCCACCAATGTCATGCTGGCGGCCAATTGGAGGAGACAGCGTGGGCGCGCCGTCGTCACAGTTATTGATGTAACGCGTGTGACGATGGGGGCGTGACGTCGATGCGCAGCTGGGCGTACGCCCGACCCCCCGCATGACCCGAAGGACAAGGAGGGGGAGGGAAGGGCCCCAGGAGCGCATCGCAACTCCCGGGACTGAGCAGAGCGGCCTAAACCAATCAGCCTGAGCCACATCAAGGCCCAGTGCATAGAAACCATATGACGAGGGAAACACACTGTGGGTAACAGTGTGGGGGGGATACTACATGACTGAGTTCCTCTGAACTCAGAATAACATGCGATTCAAAGTATGACAATGTAAAATTATATGTCTGAATAGATAGACACCTAGGTGGTTTGAACAATGGAGAGTACCAACATTACGATAATATAAATAGAAAAGGGTGCATGCTTCCATCCCCGAAATATGGATATAAATGAAACAAAAAGGGTGGGACTTTATATGAGGCGCAGGGCATGTAAAGCCAAGCACCTCCATCCCCGATATTTTAACAAAAAAGGAACAAGGGTGGGACTTTATATGAGGCATGCATCCCAGGAGGTTGAACGATACAAATGAATATGGCAGGTTATTTTACTATTATTGTTATATACTATGTATAATAAATTTTTGACCATCATACTATATATATGTATACTTAATATATATATATATATATATATATATATATATATATATATATATATATTGTGACAGCAGGAAGGTAAAGTCACCTGGTTGCATCCAGGGGGGTAGGTATATTTCTTCCAGATTCAGGCTTTATGCCGACTTATACAACTAGGGAGAGAGTTGATGAAGCCCAGCTGAGGCTAGTGGGCTCATGGATGATTCATACCTCTAGGGAGAGGGCTGGGCGTCGTGCAGGCAGGGAGTTGATGAGACCAGCTGAAGCTTGTCAGCTCGTTTAAGGCCTCTATAAAAACTCCCAGATTCATTAGGTGTTTGCTCATGCCTGGAACCAGACCTGTGTGGACTGTCTAGGGAGAGTGAACCCCCTGTGCGGTGAGACAAAGCCTGTGTGGCTATTTGTTTGGACATTTACTAAACCAGGGACTTAGGGACTAGGACAGCACCAGGCTGATCCCAGTTGTTAGTTAGGAAACCTGCATGTTTAGTCAGAGGTCAAGCTGACCAGGGTTTATTTTGTTTATGTTTCTTTTTGCTTTGCTGTGTTTTTTTGTCACTGTAAATAGAGAAATAAACCGCACCTTTTTGATCTTGAAAACCACAACCTCCGTCTGCTGGGCCTGTTTTTGTGTGGGGAGCCCATCCAGGGGATCACACACACCCGCTACCGAGTTAACCCCCTCACAATATATATATATATATATATATATATATATATATATATATATATATAATTGTTATATTTTATACAATAATATATACAATATACAATTAAACCACTGATTGCCAATTGTTGTTATGCAATGCTTTCATGCAACGTTTTTGGTTCTGCTGTTTTAGGTACCTGCCATATTCATTTGTATCGTGCAACCTCCTGGGATGCATTCCTCATATAAAGTCCCACCCTTGTTCCTTTTTTGTCAGTGTAGATGACAACATTAAATTATATGACGTATAATGTACGGGGATTAAATACACCCTCAAAGAGACATAAGATCCTTAAAGAGCTCAAACACTACGGCGCTGTTTTGGTGTCCCTTCAGGAGACCCACCTCACACGCGATTTAAATGTGAAATTGCACTCCGCAGATTTCCCCACATGGTATTATGCTGATTCAACAACAAGGAGAGCAAGGGGAGCGGCAATTGGATTTGCCAAAGCTATGGAGGTTCAAATTGGAGGATAGGTTGACAGACCCAGGAAGGCAAATATATCTTCCTGAAGGGTAAATTGTGTGAAATGGCATGCAAACTAGTAAACATTTACTCCCCCAATAGGAACCCCATAAAATTTCTGCAAGAGGAAATAGGAAAATTGATGGACTTTAAGAAAGGATATGTAATAAGAATGGGTGATATGAATTTTTGCATGGATCCGGGGGTGGACAGTACGTCCCGTGTACAGGAGACGAACAATGTACAGTTAAAAAGGATCAAACAGAAAATGCATGCATGTCAAATAATTGATATATGGAGGGTTCAGCAGCCTAAAACACAAGACTATACATTTTACTCTCCTGTGCATGGGACGTATTCAAGGATAGACTATATCCTGGTAGATCATAGGGCCTTGGAGAGAGTTATTGATACGAATATAGAAATATCCAAGTTATCCGATCATGCCCCCCTGAGAATGAAAATGACTGTACCTGGATTTCAAAGACAACCATTTACATGGCGACTAAATGAAGAACTTTTTCAAGATAAGGAAGTAGAAGAAACAGTGAGGAAAGAAATAGAGCAATATTTCCTAATAAATGATACCCAGGAGATATCAGGGGCCACCCTATGGGAGGCCCATAAAGCCTATATGAGGGGTATATTAATCGCCATAGGGGCAGGGAAGAAAAAAGAGAGAAAGAAAAAAATTCAAACGCTAATCGATGAAATACATAGAATAGAACAGAATCATAAAAAACAGCAGGGAACACAGCAGGAATTATTTCAATCTTTGGTAATTAAGAGAGATGAATTAAAGGATTTAATGGAGCAAGAGACTTAAAGGACATTCAATAGAATAGCAAAAGAAAGATACCAGTGGGGGAATAAAGCAAGTAAACACCTAGCTAGAATATTACAAAAGAAAAAAAAAATCTAGAAACTATATAGAAAAAATTCAAAAGAAGAATGGGGAAATAGCACACACGACTAAGGAGATAGTAAAAATCTTTAAAACCTATTATGGGGCGTTGTACTCAGTAAACCAGAAGGAAGAACAGGTAAACGAGAAAATAGAAAAAATAGGATTTTTGTACTCACCGTAAAATCCGTTTCTCTGACGTCTATGGACTGACATAACTCTCATACTGTTTACGTGTGGGTATATGTCCCTGCTTGCAGGAGAAGACCTAGGCAGAATGTTAGATGTTAAAACATTCTAGAACAAAACCAGAGCTGAACAGCCCCGCCCAGGGGGGCGGTCCCTCCGGACATTACCCTCCCACCTGCAGCTAGCAGCCTCAGTTCGTAACAAAGCAGTACAAACCTTAAAAAGGAAGGGTGGGTGCTGTGTCAGTCCATGGACGTCAGAGAAACGTATTTTACGGTGAGTACAAAAATAATATTTCTCTTATCGTCCATGGACTGACACAGCTCTCATACTGTTTATGTGTGGGTCGTCCCAAAGCAGTATAAGAAAAGGGTGGGAGCAAAATAGTAAAGGAACAACCAAAACTTCACTCCAAACCAGCAGAGCTCCTCAATGGAGGATTTGCAACATTAAACAGCGGCCTGCAACACTTTGCGGCAGAAGGAAGCATCCGAAGATGCAGCCACATCAACCTTATAGAATTTTGAATAGGGATGAACGGACGACCAGGTCGCCGCCTTGCACACTTGTGCAACCGACGCTTGATGTCGGAAAGCCCAGGAAGCACCAATTGCCCTGGTGGAATGCGCCGTAACCGCAAGGGGAGGCGCCCGCCCATTAATGGCATAGGCCTGTATAACAGTCTGTCTGATCCACCTAGAAATGGTGGCAGACGATCCCGCTTGGCCCTGACCAGAGACAGACACTAACAGTGAGTCAGACTTCCGAATAGAAGCAGTAGCCACCAGGTATACCCGTAAGGCACGCAACACATCCAAATTGGAGCGCAAACTCTCTAGGATGCGATGGGTGAGGGCACAAGGACGGGAGGACAATGTCCTCATTAAGGTGAAAAGCCGAAACCACTTTAGGAAGGAAAGACGGTCGTGGTACCGCCTTATCCTTATGGAGGACCAGGTAAGGCGACTTGCATGACAGAGCCGCCAACTCAGACACCCGTTTAACAGAAGTGATGGCCACTAAGAAAGCCACCTTCTGGGACAAAGTTAAAAGAGGAATATCTCTTATATTTTCAAAAGGAGGTGCCTGAAGAACCGAGAGCACTAAGTTCAGATCCCAACAATGGTTATTGTTAAACCATATTGCTACTTGTTGAGATCTGATTGAGAGTGGCGACTCCAGCCGCTCTCTCAGATTAAAATTTATCTTACTTTTTCAACCTCTTTCTACTTTAAGGCCACTTTCACACTGAGGCGCTTGAAAAACTGCCAGTAAAACACTGAGCGCTTTTGAAGCGCTTTCAATTAATTTCAATGGAGAGGGGTTTTTTTCAGCGCACTGCCCCAGTGTGAAAGGATTCATTGATTTTAATGGAAATAAGTTTTCAGGCGCTTTTTTTTAGCGTGAAAGCGCCTGAAAAGCGCCTCAGTGTGAAAGTGGCCTTACTATTTTTCAGAACAAATATTGTCCCAGTTTTTTCCATCCCTGTGATTTTTTGACATGCTGTGTGAACAATTTGGGATAGAGATACCATAATTATATCCAACTCGTCTTTATTGGAAAAGTATTAATTTTCCAACATATTTCTGAACACTGACATGCTGCCCCCCTTTTTAAAGGGCTAAGCTGCTAATTCATTCATTCAAGCCCAGAGTTACTATATAATTACTTTGGATGTTTTCCATTTTCTGGATTGGACTCTATAAGTTCCTGGGAGCTCACCCAATTGACAAATCCCATCTTACATCTCCATGTTCTACAAATCTCCTGTGAGATGTAAGTATCGTAAATATATATATATATATATATATATTCTTTCTTGGATATGTATTGGATGATGCACATTATCATGCAGTGCGTGTTTCTAAATGCAATGTCAGACAGAAAAACAGCAAAATATACAAAATCAACAATTTACTTATATACATTTTTTGCTTTTTCTTTTCTCTAATCTAATATACTGACTCGCCTACATACTAACCCTGAAGAAGGAATATATACATAGTGGCCTTGAATTGCCATCTGTATCCGAAACATGTTGTTATCCATTCGCTTCCCTCTGTATCGACTTTAACTGTCTAATATCATGAATGTGAATATTTAGTATATTGGCGTGTATGTTAGTATATAATTCATGTTTTTATGACATTTAATACATCGAACTGTCTTTATTGTTCACTTGGTGACTATCTACATGTAATAAAACTTTTTCTAATTTTATATACTCTTATTGGTCGGTTCATATTATTGCACCAGTCCATAATATCCCAGGGGCAACCCTTCTTCTATTTTTCCAATAACCAATTGGGATGTGACCGGATGCTCTGAACCAACTTATATTGATTAGCTTCATCTTATTTCTTCTATATACTAAGTTCAGATCCCAAGGAGGGAGCGGAGGCTTGGCAGGTGGAACCACATGGCGTACCCCCTGTACAAAAGTGCTAACTAAGGAATAACCTGCTAGGGGTCTTTGAAAGATAACGGCCAAGGCCGAAATCTGACCCTTAATCGTGCTCAAAGCCAGCCTCTGTGCAACACCACGCTGCAAGAACCGCAGGATTCTGGGGACAGAGTACGTCCGTGGACGCCAGTCTAGCTCTTCGCACATACCGATGTAAGCTCTCCAGGTACGGTGATAGATCTTCCTAGAAGAAGACTTCCTTGCCCTAAGCATGGTCGAAATTACCGAATCCGACAGGCCTCGGTCCTTCAGCACCTGGCTCTCAATAGCCATGCCGTTAAAGCCAGAGACTGTAAAGCAGGATGAAAGATAGGACCTTGAGACAGAAGGTCCTCCCTCAAGGGCAGACGCCAAGGGACGTCTGCGATGAGACGTACCAGGTCGGCGTACCAGTGACGCTGAGGCCAGTCCGGGGCAATGAGGATCACCGGGATGCCCTCGGTCGCTACCCTGCGCAGCAGACGAGGCAGCAACTGCAGTGGAGGGTAGGCATACATTAAGCGATACTGACCCCACGGGGCCACTAACGCGTCCGAGGCATCCGCCCAGGGGTCCCTGGACCTGGCCACAAACCTTGACACCTTGCGATTGAGTCGAGATGCCATCAGGTCAACATCCGGAGTGCCCCACCGCCGACAAAGGAGTTGAAACACCTCCGGATGCAAGGACCACTCCCCCTGGTCCAGGGACTGGCGGCTCAGATATAAAACTGGCAGGCGGACTACGCCCGGAATGTAGACGGCCGACAGCGCCGGCACGCTTCTTTCCGCCCACCTTAGGATGTGGGCGACCTCGGATGCCGCAGCCGAGCTCCGAGTGCCCGCCTGATGGTTGACATACGCCACGGCCGTGGCGTTGTCCGACTGGATTCTGACCGAGCAGCCCTGTAGCCTCTTCAACCACGCTGAGAGACACAGTCTGATCGCCCGCAATTCCAGGACGTTGATTGGGAGACGAGATTCGTCCGGAGTCCAGAGCCCTTGAGCTGACAGGCTGGCGTCCGTTGTGACCACCGTCCATTGGATGGGGAGGAACGACTTCCCGGCCCGAAGAGTCGGGGATCTCAGCCACCACGTCAGGGACGCCTTGACAGAGCGACTCACCTGAATCTGAAGATCCAATGACAATGGGGACTTGTCCCAAACAGACAGAATTCCCTTCTGCAATGCCCGAGTGTGTGATTGGGTATACGGAACTGCCTCGAAGGATGCCACCATTAGTCCCAGGACTCTCATGCAGAAGCAAATTGCCGACCATTTTTGGGACGTCAGAACCCGCAATGCCGACTGAAGTGTCAGTAACTTCTCTGAGGGTAGAAACACCTTCGCTGCTGAAGTGTCCAGGATCAGACCCAGATACTCCAATCATTGAGTTGGGACTAAAACCGAATTCTGCATGTTCAGAAGCCATCCGAAGTCCCGAAGGGTCTGACTGACTATTGTCACATTTTCCTCCAATTCTGAGCCATTTTCTGCTCTGAGAAGGAGATCGTCCAGATAGCCCATGATAACAATTCCTCGCTGTCTCAGCAAAGCTAGAACCGGAGCAAGCACTTTGGTGAAAACCCGTGGTGCCGATGCTAGGCCGAAGGGAAGAGCCACGAACTGATAATGGACTTCGCCTTTGGCAAAAGCGCAGAAACCTCTGGTGACTTGCGCAGATAGGAACGTGCAAGTAAGCGTCCTTGATATCCAAGTACGCCAAAAAATCCCCTTGGTGGAGTGTCGCGATCACTGTGCGAATGGATTCCATCCGGAATTTTAGTACCCTCACGGAGACATTCAGGGCCTTGAGGTCCAGGATTGGCCGGACCCCGTCCTTCTTCGGGACAACAAACAGGTTTGAGTAAAACCCCTGAAACCTCTCTTGCGACGGAACCGGCACAATTACTCCGCACCTGATCAGATCCTGTACGGCCCCCAAGATGGCCGCCCTGCAGGCAGGAAGGAGAGGGAGGTTCGAGAGAAAGAACCCGTTTGGGGGCCACGAGCGGAACTCGCACCGCACCGAGAACTTGCGAAGACGTCCCCCCACCCCAGAGTCGGGCAGGGGCAAAACTTCATGCGGTGGTGGGCTTGGGAGCTTGCTTGGTAGGCTTACGCACCCAGGGACGCCTTTGTCCCCCAGCCGCACTTTTTTCAGTCTGGGCGGGCTTACCCGTGGATTCTGACTGACGAAAAAACGTTTTTTCTTTGCCGGAAAGGAAGGGCCCGGCCTGCGGTGGGGCTCCTTTCCCTTAATAGACTGGCGAAGGAAGGTGCTCTTACCTCCTGTGACATTTTTAATAATGTCATCCAGGGCGGCCCCAAACAGTCTACCGCCCTTAAAGGGCAAGTCAGCCAGGAGCTTTTTGGAAGCTAGGTCGGCCGACCAGCATTTCAGCCAGATAAGGCGACGCAGCACCACAGCAGAGATAGAGGCCCCAGATATTAAAGGGGCCCCATCCAAAGTGGCACCGCACACAGAGACTAAACCCTGCGCAAGTTGGTGAGCCAGGGCAATGGTCTCAGGAGGTAGATTATGCTCCTGCACTGTCTGGTGCAAAATCTTTGCCCATCCTGTGAGTGTCTAGGGCGTAAAGCAGACCCGAATAAGGTAAACATAGTTTTACTCACCACTTCTGACCTCCTGTCAGTGGGATCCTTAAATGCAGGAGTCCCTTCCATCGGGAGTGTGGTAGCCTGATTCAAATGGGCGACCGGGGGGTCGACCACTGGGGGGAGAGTCCACTTCTTAACCAGGTTCTCCTCAAAGGGGTACCTTAAAGCTAGGCGCCGCGGGACCGTCAAAGTCTTCTGCGGCTTATCCCAGACTTGGTCAATGAATGTATCAAAAAAAAGGTACATATGGAAAGTCCTTTTTTGAAGAAACGGCTTTAAAGGAACCAAAGGATACAGCTTCCACCTGAGGTTCCTCAGCCTCAACATTCAGCTTGAGAGTGTCCCTCACAGCATCAATGAGTTCACTTACAAGCACCCTGTCAGTTGCTGGTTCAAGACAGGGGTCTTCCTCACAAGGACTGTCCTGTCCAAACACATCAAAATCCTCAGAGCTAGGGCCCTGAGCAGCAGTAGCTAGGCCCATATCTGAGACAGAGCACTCCCCTACAGGAGAATGTGTGGGGAGGGGGCGCTTTACAGCTCCCGTGCGCTCGCACACCGCTTCCATCCTGACAAGGAATGATTCCAGGACTGCCGACAACTGGTCCATAGGGACCGCAGGTGCAGGAGCACTGCCAGTTGCCTCTGACAAGTGTGGAGAAGCAGGTAAACCAGACTCCACTCCATACTGCCACCCTCTGAGACCTTATTCACTATTACAGTGAATAATACCGTCCACCCACTGGCTGTGCTGAGGCTGAGGAGGGGATACCCGGAGGACTCACCACCCTTAGGGACCGCTCAGTTCCGCTGTATGAGCCGCACTGCAGCGCGAGTGAAGCCTGAGGAGAGTGAAGAATCTGTGAGGAGACTGAGGAAATTTGTGCCGTCAGCAGCGCCGCTAGAGGCCGAAATCGAAAGTGAAAGTGCCGCGGCTACAAGAAAATGGCCACTAGGCGCCTGTATAACTGCGCAATTGAGCTGCGGCAAGATGGCCGCCGAGCGCACTATTTGAATTAAAAAAAACAGCGCTAATGGCGCACGCAATAAAGACTCACACACTCCACACCAGAACACTGCTCCATCCCAGAGTTCACCAACAGCCATCAGCGCCCCCCCACCCAGACCAGAGCGACCCCCCAAGCACCCCCACATAGCACAGCACCAGTACAGGGTGCAGAGCAGCATAACAGGGGGGAGACAGGAAGAACCCCCCATATAAGAAACACAGCCAGCATGTACTCACCTGCCATTAGGAGAGACTACTTACCCATCCCAGAGGGACCCACTGGCTTGTTTCAGACAGACCTATCACAGAGTAGTACTGCGTAGCTGTCGGCCCGGTCCACCGCGAAAGATACAGTCAGTCAGTCAGGTACTGTTCAATCTTGAGAGGACCGCGGGAGCATAAAAGCAGCCCGGCCACCCCTGGAGTCATGGGGCATGTCGTGAACCGAGTCTCACGCATACAAGGCGAGGATCAGCAAGCTCGATGGTCAGACAGGGAAGACTACGAGGATACCAGCGTACCCAACCTGTTGCCCAGCCGACAGTTGATTGAAGGTCTCAAAAATAAAATAATAAAATTCCCAAAGGAATAAAAATTTAAAGTAAAATCTTCCAGGAGACTGGCTCCTGAGAGAGCCACGTCTTCTCCTTCTGCTAGGCATAAAAAAACTGAGGCTGCTAGCTGCAGGTGGGAGGGTAATGTCCGGAGGGACCGCCCCCCTGGGCGGGGCTGTTCAGCTCTGGTTTTGTTCTAGAATGTTTTAACATCTAACATTCTGCCTAGGTCTTCTCCTGCAAGCAGGGATATATACCCACACGTAAACAGTATGAGAGCTGTGTCAGTCCATGGACGATAAGAGAAAATAAAACGACGTTGTAAAAAATGCCAGACTGCCTAAAATATCTGAAAGTGAAAGGCAAATACTAGATAAACCGATAACCGAGGGTGAAATTAATAATGCGCTAAAAAAAGTCAGCCCTGGGGAAAAGCCCTGGACCCGACGGGTTCACAACGTATTATCTAAAAAAGTATAAAGAGATCCTGACGCCAAGGTTGTGTCATTATATGAATGGACTGGGGGTAGAGTACTACATGCCTCAATAACAGTAATCCTGAAGGAGGGGAAGGATGGCACGCTATGTTCAAGCTACAGACCTATATCGCTGCTTAATGCAGACACAAAACTGTATGCTAAAATTCTTGCAGGACGGATGAAAGATATGATGACCACACTGGTCCACACGGACCAGGTGGGATTCATCCCAGGAAGAGAGGGGAGGGACAACGGGGTGAGCTCGTTGCTCCTCCTCCAGCAAATAAAAAAAGAGAGGTCCCCAGGTCTATTCCTTTCGATTGATGCTGAAAAAGCATTCGACAGGGTAGACTGGGGACTCACATTGGAAATAATGGGTGTTGGTCCAAGAATGATCCAGTGGATCAAAGTACTGTACCATCACCCTATGGCAAATATAAAAATTAACGGCGTGCCATCCTCCCCCTTGAAAAATGGGATGAGACAGGGATGCCCCCTCTCCCTCCTATTTGTATTATCCTTGGAACCACTCCTCGCAACGACCCAAAACAATCCTGATATAAGTGGCATTAGGGCAGGTGAGGAAGAACATAAGTTGGCAACTTTTGCCGATGATGTGTTGTTCTATATAAACAAATCCGAGGATTACAATGCCCAACTTAGTAAAAATATTAAAACAATATGGAGACTTGGCAAATTTTAAAATAAATCTAACCAAGTCAGAGATCTTGAATATTAACCACTTAAGCCCCGGACCATTTGGTAGCTAAAGGACCAGAGGTGAATTCAGAATTTTGCACTGCGCTGCTTTAACTGTAAATTGTGCGGACATGCAATGTTGTACCTAAACGAAATTTGCGTCCTTTTCTTCCCACAAATAGAGCTTTCTTTTAATGGTATTTGATTGCCTCTGCGATTTTTATTTTTTGCGATATAAACGGAAAAAGACCGAAAATTTTGAAAAAAAAATGATATTTTCTACTTTTTGTTATAAGAAAAATCGAATAAACTCAATTTTAGTCATACATTTAGGCCAAAATGTATTCAGCCACATGTCTTTAGTAAAAAAAATGTCAATAAGCGTATATTTATCGGTTTGCGCAAAAGTTATAGCGTTTACAAACTAGGGTACATTTTCTGGAATTTACACAGCTTTTAATTTATGACTGCCTATCTCATTTCTTGAGGTGCTAAAATGACAGGGCAGTACAAAACCCCCCCAAATGACCCCATTTTAGAAAGTAGACACCCCAAGGAAATTGCTGAGAGGCCTGTTGAGCCCATTGAATATTTTTTTTTTTTGTCCCAAGTGATTGAATAATGACAAAAAAAAAAAAATTACAAAAAGTTGTCACTAAATGATATATTGCTCACACATGCCATGGTTATATGTGGAATTGCACCCCAAAATACATTCTGCTGCTTCTCCTGAGTACGGGGATACCACGTGTGGGACTTTTTAGGAGCCTAGCCACGTACGGGACCCCGGAAACCAAGCACCGCCTCCAGGATTTCTAAGGGCGCAAATTTTTGATTTCACTCCTCACTACCTATCACAGTTTTGAAGGCCATAAAATGCCAAAATAGCACAAAACCCCCCCAAATGACCCCATTTTGGAAAGTAGACACCCCAAGCTGTTTGCTGAGAGGCATGGTGAGTATTTTACAGCTCTCATTTGTTTTTGAAAATGAAGAAAGATCATTTTTTTTTTTTCTTTTTTTTTTCAATTTTCAAAACTTTGTGACAAAAAGCGAGATCTGCAAAATACTCACAATACCTCTCAGCAAATAGCTTGGGGTGTCTACTTTCCAAAATGGGGTCATTTGGGGGGGGGGGTTTGTGCCATCTGGGCATTCCATGGCCTCCAAAACTGTGATAGGCAGTGAGAAGTGAAATCAAAAATTGACACCCTTAGAAAGCCTGAAGGCGGTGCTTGGTTTTTGGGGTCCCGTACGCGGCTAGGCTCCCAAAAAGTCTCACACATGTGGTATCCCCGTACTCAGGAGAAGCAACAGAATGTATTTTGGGGTGTAATTCCACATATGCCCATGGCATGTTTGAGCAATATATCATTTAGTGACAACTTTGTGCAAAAAAAAAAAAAAAATTGTCTTTTTTCCGCAACTTGTGTCAACATATAAAATATTCCATGGACTCGACATGCCTCTCAGTATATAGCTTGGGGTGTCTACTTTCCAAAATGGGATCATTTGGGGGGGTTTTGAACTGTTCTGGCATTTTATACACAACATTAGGAAGCTTACATCCACTCTTCTAACCACTTGAAGACAAAGCCCTTTTTGACACTTTTTGTTTACATGAAAACATTTTTTTTTGCAAGAAAATTATGTTGAACCCCCAAACATTATATATATTTTTAAAGCAAAGGCCCTACAGAATAAAATGGTGGGTGTTGCATTTTTTTTTTCTACACAGTATTTGCGCAGCGATTTTTCAAACGCATTTTTTTGGGAAAAAATACACTTTTTTTAATTTTAATGCACTAAAACACACTATATTGCCCAAATGTTTGATGAAATAAAAAAGATGATCTTAGGCCGAGTACATAGATACCAAACACGACATGCTTTAAAATTTCGCACAAACGCGCATCGGCGACAAACTACATACATTTTTAAAAGCCTTTAAAAGCCTTTACAGGTTACCCCGTTAGATTTACAGAGGAGGTCTACTGCTAAAATGACTGCCCTCGATCTGACCTTCGCGGTGATACCTCACATGCATGGTGCAATTGCTGTTTACATATGACGCCAGACCGACGCTTGCGTTCGCCATTGGGCAAGAGCAGGGCAGGACAGGGGTGCTTTTTTTTTTTTTTTTTTTTATTATTAATTTTGCTTTTTTATTTTATTTTTAAACTGTTGCTTCCATATTTATTTATTTTTATCACTTTTATTGTTATCTCAGGGAATGTAAATATCCTCTATGATAGCAATAGGTAATGACAGGTACTCTTTTTTGAAAAAACTGGGGTCTATTGGACCCTAGATCTTTCCTCTGCCCTCAAAGCATCTGACCACACCAAGATCGGTGTGATAAAATGCTTTCCCAATTTCCCAATGGCGCTTTTTATATCCGGGGGGGGGGGACATTCCCTCCCACTGCTTGTAAAAGCAGTCCAGAGGCTAATTAGCCACTAGGATTGCTTTTACATGAAAGCCGGCCGCTGGCTGAAAAGAATGATACCAAGATGATACCTAAACCCGCAGGCATCATTCTGGTATAAACATTCAAAGTCCAGCAACATACCAGTACGTTGCTGGTTCTTGTTGGACATGTATTGTAATCTTTTTTTTCATGCAGCCTGTTGGCTGAACGAAAAAAAAAAGATTGATCGGTGGGTATGCCCACCATTAGAATACCGCCCTTCATCCACCCACTTCTAATGATGGGCATACATGCACCATTTATATATGCCGAAGCATGGGGGCATCTTCTCGCAAAAGTTATGCCGCGTACACATGGTCAGACTTTTCCACGGGCAAGCCTCCGTCGGAATTTCGACCGTATATACGCGGCATTAGGAGCAAAATCGCTCCTCCGCTCCTGCTGCCCCAATGCTTCGGCATATATGCTTTTTTTTTTTTAACTGTGGTGGTGAAATCACCTCCTACAGCACTGGAGTCGCAGGGATCAGGCCTGTCTCTGCGAACGCTGCAGTTATGTGTGTTGTGTTTTGCAAGTGACAGTGATCGATCGATACTGCACTTCGGTGGCCTGGGCTGGACGGAGGGGCAAAACGCAGGTGCTAGCAGGTATCTGGGCTGATCCCACTAACAGTGCGTTTTTGGGAACCCTAAACTGCTGGGGACGCTAGTATAGATCTGATCAGATCAGATATTGAGCTGATCAGATACTATACCACTAAGGGGGGTGTATGCTTCACGTGTGGGTGTTAGCGCTACTGGCACTAACCTGACGCTGCCTGGGGTGTGACGCAGACCCTCTCTGACGCTAAAACCTAACTGATATCACCCGCCGGGCGATCAGGGGGTTAAACCTTTATTGGGTTATATACGGCGGGTGCCCTGACACTATAAAAAGCAAACTAGCTAACCAGCGTCACCCGTAACACTTATATGATGATCACTGGTGAAAGGGTTAACTAGGGGCAATTAGGGGGTTAAAACCTTTATTAGGTAATATATGGGGGTACCTGACGCTATATAAAAACCTGACCGCGAACCTAAAAAAAAATTACTGGCTACCGATCAGCATCGCCGACGCTAAGACATCGATCAGAAAAATTATCGCTTAGTGACAGTGGTGATAGGGGGTGAAAGGGTTACCTGGGGGGGCGATCAAGGGGGTTAAACCTTTATTAGGTAATATATGGGGGTACCCGACGCTATAAAAACCTGCGGCGAACCTAAAAAAAATTACTGGCTACCGATCAGCATCACCGACGCTAAGACATCGATCAGAAAAATGATCGCATAGCGACGGCGGTGCTAGGGGGTGAAAGGGTTACCTGGGGGGCGATCAAGGGGGTTAAACCTTCATTAGGTAATATATGGGGGTACCCGACGCTATAAAAACCTGCGGCGAACCTAAAAAAAATTACTGGCTACCGATCAGCATCACCGACGCTAAGACATCGATCAGAAAAATGATTGCTTAGTGACGGCGGTGCTAGGGGGTGAAAGGGTTATCTGGGGGGTGATCAGGGGGTTAAACCTTTATTAGGGGGGGTTAGGGGGCTACACTGGACCTAAAACTAAATGTAGTGACACTTTTACAGTCACAAATGTCACTGATTGCAGTGATCACTAAATAAATGGTCACTGCAATCAGTGACACTGTGACTGGGGGCTGGGGGGTGATCTGGGTGTGTCTGGGGGGGCGATTTATGTGCCTATGTGTCCTGGTGTCAGTGTGCTGTTTTGTGTACTAACCTGGCATCTTCTCCTGTACGGCGCTCGGTATATGTGAGCGCCCCAGGAGAGATGACATCACTTCCTCCTTCCTGGCAGGCAGGGGAAGCTCTCTCATTCGCCGGGAGCGATCGAGAGGGGGTGGCCGGAATCGAACGGCCGTCCCCTCATGCCGGATCGCTCCCGAAGGTAAAACGACCACCCACTGTAAAGAAGGGGGGTCCGATCAGACCCCCCAACTATACAAAGGCAATCACGTATATGTACGTGATTCTGCCTGTCGGTGCCATTCTGCTGACGTATATTTACAGTGGGCGGTCGTTAAGTGGTTAACATAAGTAAGCAAAAAGCAGCGGATCTGCAGAGGGAATTTCAATTTCCATGGAAAAAAGAGCTGAAGTACTTAGGAATAATACTAGCTAACTCTATGAAGATAATATACAAAATCAACTATATACCCCTGCTGGATGAAATTAAAAATTAAATAAAGAGAATAATGTATAGACCCCTATCCTGGATAGGGAGGATTAGCACCTTGAAGATGGTACTGCTACCAAAAATTGTATACAGGGAGTCCCCGAATTATGAACGACTCCTACTTACGAACGGCCTCAAATGCCGGCGACTTGTGCTCCACGCTGGTCCTGGATACCTTCCAACACCTCCGGACACATCCCACACTGTCGTACTATGCCCCAGATAACATAACAAGCACCCGGGACATCCCACATCCCACATGCACAGGCGCAGTTACACTTACGAATGCAGTGTTCCGACCGGAAGATACACTTACAAATGCAGTGTTGCGACTTACGAACAACTTAGACTTACGAACAAACCTACAGTCCCAATTGTGTTTGTAACTCGGGGACTCCCTGTACAAGTTTCAAATGTTGCCAATGGCATTGTCGCAATCCCACTTTAATGTGCTAATAAGCATTATAAGGAAATTTATTTGGCAAAATAAAAAAGCTAGAATCTCACTTGCGGTATTAAAACAAGGGAAAAAACAAGGGGGGCTTGCGGTTTCGGATATTAAAAAATATTATAACGCGGTGGTGCTATCAAGTGTAGTGGAATGGACTAGGGGACAAAATGAAAAAAGGTGGGTTACGTTAGAGAACACAATGAGCAATGCACATTTAAGAAGTATAATTTGGAACCCCCCACAATTTAGAACACTAGGCGTTAATACACATGCACTGACACTAAATGCACTTAAAATTTCGGACGCGACGCATAAAATAAGTAAGGGGAAATTTAATTCACCTTTAATTTCACTGAAAGAAAATGATTATTTTCCACCTGGTAAAGAAGCAATAGGAGTAAATTGGATAATAAGTGAGAACGTAAGAGACATAATTAGAAGGGGGAAAATTATAACATTTCAAGAGTTGAAGCACAAAACTGAATTTATGGTGATGAACGAATGGCGGTACCTCCAGTTGAAGTACTTTGTTGAGCAACTACCCCATACAATAAGAACAGGGGTGGAATTAACTCTGTTAGAGCGGCTATGCATAGCAGAAAACACAAGGAGGTAGTATATCTCGAATCTATAAAATATTGCTGGCTGTGGAGCACCTGGAGGTCCCGCCATTCATAAATAAAATGGGAAAGGGAACTGGGGTCACATATAGATAAAGCCACTATTAGTAAGATCTTGAAACTAACCCACAGCTCTGCGGTAGGCACCAGAACGGCTGAAATGAACTATAAATGTCTAAGGTGGTACGCAACTCCTGATAAAACCAGCAGGTACCAAACGGGAAAATCTGCGGAGTGTTGTATATATATACTAGGCTGTATATATCTATATAGATATATATCTAGATATATATCTATATATCACAGGGTTCGACAAACCCTGGGCGCCAGGTCGCCATTGTGACTAGAATTAGCGACCTGGTGCCTGGGGCGGCACAGCTGGGGTATCCTTTGTCTCCATGCGCTCCCTGCGCGATCGCGTCGGGCCGCACCAGCGGGAAATTGAGGCCTCGGCTTTGCGGCCTTCTGCAGGCCTATGCTTCCTTCTGTGATCTGGCGCCATCTTGTGGTGGCCGTTGGTATGACAAGACAACCAGCAATGCTAATAGAGCTTCCCCTGTCTGTTTTCACTGCCATCTCCTTCCCTCTAATTAGAACCCCCAAACATTACATATATTTTTTATTCTAACACTTTAGAGAATAAAATGGCGGTCGTTGAAATACTTTCCGTCACACCGTATTTGCGCAGCGTTCTTACAAGCGCACTTTTTTGGGAAAAAATACACTTTTTTTAATTAAAAAATAAGACAACATTAAAGATAGCCCAATTTTTTTATATTGTGAAAGATAATGTTACACCGAGTAAATTGATACCCAAAATGTCACGCTTCAAAATTGCGTCCGCTCGTGGAATGGCGACAAACTTTTACTCTTTAAAATCTCCATAGGCAACGTTTAAAAAATTCTACAGGTTGCATGTTTTGAGTTACAGAGGAGGCCTAGGGTTAGAATTATTGCTCTTGCTGTACCAATCGCGGCGATACCTCACATGTGTGGTTTGAACACCGCTTTCATATGCGGGGAGGTACTCACGTATGCGTTCGCTTCTGCACGCGAGCTCGGCGGGAAGGGGCGCGTTCCTGGCTCCTTTTTTAGCTGGCTCCTAGATTCCAAGCAAATTTGTCAAGCCCTGATATATCAAATACACTGCCTGCACGCCACTAAGTAAACTGCCTAATCTCACTTCATTCATTACACTATATACGGCCGCCGTGTAAGCAGCAGCCTTATATAGTGTGGGGTGTGGACTTAGCCCCTGAGCCATTATTGGCCAAAGGCACCCTGCTGAATTTTGGCTCTCAGCAGAGCGCGTTGTGATTGACCAAAGCATGCAGGTCAGGTGCATGCTTTGGCCAATCATAAGACGCCAATGCACTGTAATCTGGGGCATTATGGGGCATTGCGCAGTGCTCGAATTTGCAGCGAACGCCCCATAATGTTCTAAATTTGCCAAACGGTGAACACCCGATGTTCGAGACAAACTTACTTTCGACTCGAACATTGGGCTCATCCCTATTAGAGACCTTGTGCTCCTCCACCTTGCCTTAGAGGATGCCCCACAGATGCTTGGGTTTAGGTCTGGAGACATGCTTGGCTAGCCCATCACCTTTACCCTCAGCTTCTTTAGCAAGGCAGTGGTCATCTTGGAGGTGCGTTTGGGGTCGTTATCATGTTGGAATACTGCCCTGCGGCCCAGTCTCCGAGGGGAGGGGGATCATGCTTTGGTACAGTATGTCACAGTACATGTTGGCATTCATGGTTCCCTCAATGAACTGTAGCTCCCCAGTGCCGGCAGCACTCATGCAGCCCCAAACCGTGACACTCCTATCACCATGCTTGACTGTAGGCAAGCCACACTTTTTTTTGTACTCCTCACCTGGTTCCCGCCACACACGCTTGACACCACTTGAACCAAATACATTTATCTTGGTCTCATCAGACCACAGGACATGGTTCCAGTAATCTATGTTTTTAGTCTGCTTGTTTTCAGCAAACTGTTTGCGGGCTTTCTTGTGCATAATCTTTAGAAGAGGCTTCCTTCTGGGACGATAGCCATGCAGACCAATTAGATGCAGTGTGCGGCATATAGTCTGAGTACTGACAGGCTGACAGCCCCCCCCACCCTTTCAACCTCTGCAGCAGTCGGCAGCACTCATACGTCTATTTCCCAAAGACAACCTCTGGATATAACGCAGAGCACATGCAACTTCTTTGGTCGAGGAGTGGAACCTGTCCTGGTAAAATGCTGGCCACCGTGCTCCAGCTCAGTTTCAGGGTCTTGGCAATGTTCTTATAGCCTAGGCCATCTTATATAAAGCAACAATTCTTTTTTTTAGATTCTCAGAGAGTTTCTTTGCCATGAGGTGTCATGTTGAACTCCAGTGAGCAGTGTGAGAGCGATAACATCAAATTTAACACACCTGCTCCCCATTCACACCTGAGACCTTGTAACACTAGCGAGTCACATGACAACAGGGAGGGAAAATGGCTAATTGGGCCCAATTTGGACATGTTCACTTAGGGGTGTACTCACTTTTGTTGCCAGCGGTTTAGACATTAATGGGTGCGTGTTGAGTTATTTTGAGGGGGCAGCCAAATTTACACTGTTATACAAGCTGTACACTCACTACTTTACAATGCAGCAAGTGTCATTTCTTCAGTGTTGTCACATGAAAAAATATAATAAAATATGTACAAAAATGTGAGTGGTGTACTCATTTTTGTGAGATACTGTACATGTATGTGTATAGGCTTGCGCTGGGTTTCTCACACCTGGGGGTACGTGCATCAAGGGCAGGGGGTTGCCCAGTGTATCCCGAGTCCCGCACAGCCGCCTCCCGCACACACACGGCTGTAATGCGGCACTGTGGCATACCAAGGAGGGGGGCGGTCCGCCCCATTTGCCACACATTGGGGTGGGGTTGTCAGGCTGGCGGCGCTGCCCGCAAGCCCCGAATCCATCAGTGCAACCTGAAAGATCAGGCACAGTAGGCGGCCCCACATCATTCCATCTCTCTGCTCCTCCCCTCTCCAGCACGCATCGGATCTCCTGCCATATACGGAGAACGTGTCCGGATGATGACTGCTGTGGCTCCTTGATCTCTCCACTGTGCAATTCTACACATACAGGCAAAAAAGGTAATGCGAGTCCTGCCTGTCACTTTTCATGTCCCTGTTTGCTCTGGAACCTATCAGTGCCAGCCATCAGTGTCTCCTATCAGTACCAGCCATCAACCTCCTACCAGTGCCAGCACCAGCCTCCTATCAGTGCAGCCATCAGTTTCCCCTACCAGTGCCATCCACCAGCCTCCTATCAGTGCCAGCCATCAGAATCCCCTATCAGTGCCAGGTATGGGCCTCCTATCACTGCCAGCAATCAGCCCCCTATCAGTGCCAGCCACCAGCCTCCTATCAGTGCCAGCCACCAGCCTCCTATCAGTGCCAGCCACCTATCAGTGCCAGCCACCTATCAGTGCCTCCTATCAGTGCCAGCCATGAGCCTGCTATTAGTGCCAGCTATCAGTGCGAGCCATCAGCTCTATCTGTTCCAGCCATCAGTGTCTTTATGAGCCTCCTTTATCAGTGCCAGCTATCAGCCCCCTATCAGACTCCTATCGGTGCCAGCTATCAGTGTCCCGTATTAGTGCCAGCTATCAGTCTCCTATCATGCCAGACATCAGCCTCCTATCAGTGCCAGCCACCTGCCTCCTACCAGTGCCAGCCACCTATCAGTGCCAGCCATCAGCCTCCTATCAGTGTCAGCCATCAGCCTCCTATCAGAGCCAGCCATCAGTTTCCCCTATCAGTGCCAGCCATCAGCCTCCTATCAGTGCCAGCCACCAGCCTCCTATTGGTGTCAGCCATCATAATCCCCCATCAGTGCCAGCAGCCTCCTGTCTCAATGCTAGCCATCAGCCCCCCATCAGTGCCAGCCATCAGCCCCCCATCAGTGCCAGCCATCAGCCCCCCATCAGTGCCAGCCATCAGCCCCCCCATCAGTGCCAGCCATCAGCCCCCCCATCAGTGCCAGCCATCAGCCCCCATCAGTGCCAGCCATCAGCCCCCCATCAGTGCCAGCCATCAGCCTCCCATCAGTGCCAGCCATCATGCCCCCCATCAGTGCCAGCCATCAGCCCCCATCAGTGCCAGCCATCAGCCTCCCATCAGTGCCAGCCATCAGCCTCCCATCAGTGCCAGCCATCAGCCTCCCATCAGTGCCAGCCATCAGCCTCCCATCAGTGCCAGCCATCAGCCTCCCATCAGTGCCAGCCATCAGCCTCCCATCAGTGCCAGCCATCAGCCTCCCATCAGCCCCCCATCAGTGCCAGCCATCAGCCCCCCATCAGTGCCAGCCATCAGCCTCCATCAGTGCCAGCCATCAGCCCCCCATCAGTGCCAGCCATCAGCCTCCCATCAGTGCCAGCCATCAGCCTCCCATCAGTGCCAGCCATCAGCCCACCATCAGTGCCAGCCATCAGCCACCATCAGTGCCAGCCATCAGCCCACTATCAGTGCCAGCCATCAGCCCACTATCAGTGCCAGCCATAGCCCACTATCAGTGCCAGCCATCAGCCCACTATCAGTGCCAGCCATCAGCCCACTATCAGTGCCAGCCATCAGCCCACTATCAGTGCCAGCCATCAGCCCCACTATCAGTGCCAGCCATCAGCCCACTATCAGTGCCAGCCATCAGCCTATCAGTAAAAAAAAAAAAAGAAACACAAAGCAGCGCCTACTAAGCGTAGCAGTCAATGTAAATTTATTGGAGATAAAACCAGATGCAAGTATAACACTCACAAACGAATAAATTAGAAAAGCTTATCTGGATGGAAGTACAAATTCATCTGCTCTTCCAGGAAGGGGGTGCTGTATTTCCGGATGCTGGGGAGAGATGATGTCTCTAGGTGTCCTCTCGAGTGTCCTCAGCGTTGAGCGGAACCACACACTCACAGCAGCGGTGACGGGGGACAGCTTCCCTGGAACATAGCAGCAACAATCACTTCCGTGTCATGGGGTCAGCGGGAGGGTGCGCGCGTTCGAAGCATGCGTGCTTCTTCATCAGGCTCTATGGGGGCCATATTCGATGTGGGCTATTAGTACTAATCAGGAGCTTCCTGATAGGTTGCCTACTATCACCCATGGGAACCGGAAGTAAACCGCGGCCAATGGTCATTAAAGAGTATAAAAAATAGATAAGAAAAATATATAAAAGAAGGGGGCATATATATATAAAAAAGTGATTCCCATATAAAACGACCAACAATCATAGAAAGGACCTAAAGGATTCCTAAAAGTGTTTATATCATAATAGCCAAAAAAGTTATATCTGAACATTACCAGAACATTATTACATTATATACAGTGCCTTGCGAAAGTATTCGGCCCCCTTGAACTTTCATCCTTTTGCCACATTTCAGGCTTCAAACATAAAGATATAAAATTTAAATTTTTTGTGACGAATCACCAACAAGTGGGACACAATTGTGAAGTGGAACGAAATCTATTGGATTTTTGAAACCTTTTTAACTAAGAAAAAAATGAAAAGTGGGGCGTGCAAAATATTCGGCCCCCTTGCGTTAATACTTTGTAGAGCCACCTTTTGCTGCGATTACAGCTGCAAGTCGCTTGGGGTATGTCTCTATCAGTTTTGCACATCGAGAGACTGAAATTCTTGCCCATTCTTCCTTGCAAAACAGCTCAAGCTCAGGGAGGTTGGATGGAGAGCGTTTGTGAACAGCAGTTTTCAGCTCTTTCCACAGATTCTCGATTGGATTCAGGTCTGGACTTTGACTTGGCCATTCTAACACCTGGATACGTTTATTTGTGAACCATTCCTTTGTAGATTTTGCTGTATGTTTGGGATCATTGTCTTGTTGGAAGATAATGTTGGAAGATAAATCTCCGTCCCAGTCTCAGGTCTTTTGCAGACTCCAACAGGTTTTCATCCAGAATGGTCCTGTATTTGGCTGCATCCATCTTCCCCTCAATTTTAACCATCTTCACTGTCCCTGCTGAAGAAAAGCAGGCCCAAACCATGATGCTGCCACCATGTTTGACAGTGGGGATGGTGTGTTGAGGGTGATGAGCTGTGTTGCTTTTACGCCAAACATATTGTTTTGCATTGTGGCCAAAAAGTTTGATTTTGGTTTCATCGGACCAGAGCACCTTCTTCCACATGTTTGGTGTGTCTCCCAGGTGGCTTGTGGCAAACTTTAGACGAGACTTTTTATGGATATCTTTGAGAAATGGCTTTCTTCTTGCCACTCTTCCATAAAGGCCAGATTTGTGCAGTGTACGACTGATTGTTGTCCTGTGGACAGACTCTCCCACCTCAGCTGTAGTTCTCTGCAGTTCATCCAGAGTGATCATGGGCCTCTTGGCTGCATCTCAGATCAGTCTTCTCCTTGTCTGAGCTGAAAGTTTAGAGGGACAGCCAGGTCTTGGTAGATTTGCAGTGGTCTGATACTCCTTCCATTTCAAAATGATCGCTTGCACAGTGCTCCTTGGGATGTTTAAAGCTTGGGAAATCTTTTTGTATCCAAATCCGGCTTTAAACTTCTCCACAACAGTATTACGGACCTGCCTGGTGGGTTCCTTGGTCTTCATACTGCTCTCTGTGCTTTCAACAGAACCCTGAGACTATCACAGAGCAGGTGCATTTATACAGAGACTTGATTACACACAGGTGGATTCTATTTATCACCACCAGTCATTTAGGACAACATTGGATCATTAAGAGATCCTCGCTGAACTTCTGGAGTGAGTTTGCTGCACTGAAAGTAAAGGGGCCGAATAATTTTGCACGCACCACTTTTCTGTTTTTTATTTGCTAAAAAAGTTTAAAATATCCAATAGATTTCATTCCACTTCACAATTGTGTCCCACTTGTTGGTGATTCTTCACAAAAAATTAAAATTTTATATCTTTATGTTTGAAGCCTGAAATGTGGCAAAAGGATGAAAAGTTCAAGGGGGCCGAATACTTTCGCAAGGCACTGTATATGTATATATATATATATATATATATATATATATATATATATATATATATATATATATATATATATAGGGATGGAGAGTCTACTACCAAAACATGTTGATATCAAAATACCCATAATAGCTACATGGACTATCATGAACATAAGCGCATGCACACAGGGGGATATCTCCACATCTATGCATGACTACATAGGGTAGTAGTGCATGTATGAAATTCACACGTGCAGTATGCATAAGCACACACACAAACATACGCACGTATAAATATACACACATATTCAAATCGAATCAATATGAGCAAAGGGGATACGTGTCAAACGGAGACCAAATATAGGTATTGGACTCATAACATACTATAGGGATGAAAAATAAAAATAACAAGGTGGTAGCGTAAACATATATAAACATATAGCGGTACCAATACATGAAGCCATTATGAACGGATCATTATAAAATAATATTGATTTCGATACCCTCATTTAGACCCCCAGGCGAGAGGCTATCGAGGGTATAGATCCAATAATTTTCACGCTCACATAATTTCTTGTAGCGCTCAGCTTGGGGAAGATGTTTAGAGATGGCTTCTATAACCCAAACACGTAGACCCACAGATGATTGGTGATGGAACTCTTTGAAATGTCTTGCTACACTATATTTATCGCGACCTTTCTCAACAAAATTACGGTGTTCTCCAAACCTTTTTCGGAGGGTGCGAATAGTGCGGCCTACATAAAATAGGCCACACGGACACGTCAGGCAATACACCACATACTCAGAAGAGCATGTATAGAAATCGGGTATGGTGTATTGCTTACCTTTACACGTAAAATCTTTCTGTCTGTGAGTGACGTGTTTACACGTGAGGCATAGTGCCTTCCTGCATTGATACATACCCTTCAGGTTGAAGAATGTCAAGGAAGCGCTAGCGGACGGCCCTGAGGGTTTGATTTTACTGGGGGCTATCTGGGCCTTGATGTTTTTGGCCTTTCTGTAACTTACTATGGGACGGTCTGTAAGTGTAGATTTTAGATGGGGGTCCTCCCTCAATATGGACCAGTGTTTAGCCAAGATCCGTTCCATCTTCCTGAATTGACTATGAAATTGGGTTACGAAACGGACTGGTTGGATACTGTCTTCTGTACTCATAGCTCTTTTCTTCATCACGTCAGCATTAAGATAATGTAGATAGGCTCCCTCAACTAACTCGTCTGGGTAGCCCTTCTCCAAAAATTTGTTTTTTAGCGTCGATCCATGGGAGATATAATCCTGTGACCGGGTACAATTGTGTCTCAGTCTACAAAACTGGCTCTTGGGTATATTCTTCACCCATCAAGGGTGATGACAACTCTCATAATGTAGAAAGGAATTGCCAGCAGTGGGCTTGGTGTAATTCTGTGCACAGATCACATGGTCATCATGGAAGAGCTCAAGATCCAGGAAGGCCAGAGTGTTCTCATTTGTCACAGCAGTAAAGGACAGACCCATGTGGTTGGAATTACAAAATTCTAGGAACCCTGGGATTAGTGTATCAGGCCCATCCCAGATGATGACCACGTCATGTATATAGCGGCCATAAAATACTAGATGGGAAGCATAAGGGTTGTTTTGCCAGATGTTTAGGTGTTCCCAATAACCCATAGTGAGGTTAGCATAACTGGGGGCAAAATTAGCCCCCATAGCTGTTCCCTGGATTTTAATGTAGAATTGGCCATTGGCTTCAAAATAATTGTGGTTGAGGCAATATTCTAACATTTCTAGTAAAAAATTGATCTGTCTGGTATTAAGTACTGGGTTCTCATTAGGAAAGTACTGTGTGGCATGTAGGCCTACTTTGTGAGGAATGGATGTGTAGAGGGACACTACATCTAGCGAGACCCAACGATAGGAAGGTTCCCATCGATATTGTTGTAGCGTTTCAAGTAATGTTATACCATCTTTAATATATGAAGGGAGGTTGTTGACCAGGGGCTGTAAAAAATGGTCAATATATATGGAAAAGTAACTGGTAACACTTTCCATAGCTGCTACAATAGGTCTCCCCGGTGGATTGGCTAGATCTTTATGAATTTTAGGGAGATGATAAAAGTAAGGTCTCTTATAAAAGTCATGAAGAAGAAATGCGACCTCTGTTTTGGTGACTAATCCCTCAATTTTGGCTTTATTGAGGAGGTCGTGTGCTTCCTTGGAGAACATGGGTAATGGGTCACAGGTAAGCCTTTGATATGTTGTACTATCGGAGAGCAACCGAGCACTCTCCGATTGATAGTCCACAAGGTTTTGGACTACTATCCCTCCCCCTTTATCAGCTGATCGAATTATGATTTTTCTATTATCAGTAAGATTTTTTAGGGCAATGGTCTCGGCTGTAGAGAGATTAGTAGAGGATTTGTGTATGGGACATTGTTGGCACATACGTAAGGTTTCTGCATAGACTACTTGATAGAAACTTTGAATGTAGGGTCCTTTGGCAAACGTGGGGTAAAAGATAGACTTAGGTCTGAATTTTGTCTGCTGAATAGGTGGAGAAGTAGACAGATGTTGAGTGAGCGACTCAATGAAATCATCTGAGTCCTCCGTGTATAAAAGCTCTAGATGGTCCAAGGCCATGCGTTCTGGGACACTACAATCCTGAAAGTGATCTAAAATAGGAAATGTGTCAGTAGGCATGTCAGATATGTCATCATCAGCAGAAGGATCTTTATTGACCTTCATGTTGAAAAATCGTTTGACAGTAATGTTTCTAATAAATCTATTGAGATCCAGAAATAGAGTGAATGGATTGGGGGGTGCTGTAGGGGCAAAGGTGAGACCTCAAGCAAGAAGCAACTCTTCAGGTTTGGTCAGTTTATGACTGGAAAGATTGAATCAGCCTATCAGTGCCTCCTATCAGTGCCAGCCATCAGCCTCCTATTATTGCCAGCTATCAGCCTCCTATCAGTGCCAGCCACCAGCCTCCTATCAGTGCCAGCCAGCTATCTAATCAGGAGTACGAGGTTAGTCAAATTCTGGATTGCTAGCTCTGTAAAGGCATTCTTCAGTACCTCGTGCATTGCAAAGGGTTTGGATCAGTGGCGGCTGGTGAAGTTTTAGGATGGGGGGGGGGCGCAAGACCCCGCCCCTCCACATTGGTCCCTCCCACTTCTCATAAGCCACACCCCTTATATAATCCACCCACTCCGTCCCCTGTATTCCACTTGCTTCCACTCATAGTGTCAGGAGTATAGAGATCAGCATCACAGGACAGAGTATACAGCCCCAGCATCACAGATCATGGTATATAGCGTAGCCTTACAGATCGACGCAAACAAACTAAAAAAAATTACACTGTTAGTAAAACGCATAAATCTGCATTTTGCAACCTGTAAAAAAAAAAAAAAAAAAAAAAAAAAAAAAAAAAAAAAAGCACATATCTGCAACCTGTAAATCGCACAAATTTGCATTCTGCAACCCCCCCCCCCCCCCCCCAATCAGGTCAGCTACAGTGCTAGGCTATATACATGGCAGGGGGGTGGTGGACACAGCAATCACCCCCCCCCCCTCAGACCAGCACAGGGTGGCAGGGCAGACAGACACACTCCTCCAGGCGACAGCCTCTTCTTCTTACAACACTACTACAAGTCCCAGCATTGGAAAAAAAAGTCATGACCACTCATCATCCTTCGAGTTTTAAGTTATAATCTGCTAGGTCCCCGGATGATTTAGTTCCCTATGTATGTGTGGGACTACAATCCCAGCATCATAGAACTCTGGTGCATGCAATCCCCCATTATGGGACTACAAGTCCCAGCATCGCAGGGGCACCCATCCTCCTTGGAGCCCTATACTATAACCTGCCGAGACTTGAAGTTCTCCACCCTCTCCTAGAGAGATCAGGTTAACCCATTGCACGCCAGCCTGCTGAGATTTGTAGTTCTCCATTCTCTCCCTCCTAAGACTCTGGTTCATGCAATTCTCTTAGGCAAGGGACTACAAGTCCCAGCATCGCATGGGCACTCGGCCATTTTGGAGCTCTATGCTATAACCTGCTGGGACTTGTAGTTCTTCATCCTCTGCTAGGTTCTGCAGGTTCATGCTATAGCCCATGTATGGGACTACAAGTCCCAGCATCACATGTGTACCCATCTATGTTGGAGCCCTATGCTATTTCTTGCTGGGACTTGTAGTTCTCCACCCTCTCCTGGGGAGATCAGGATCATGCATTGCACACCAGCCTGCTGGGATTTGTAGTTCTCCAGCCTCTCCCTCCTAAGACTCTGGTTCATGCAATTCTCTTAGGTAAGGGACTACAAGTCCCAGCATCGCATGACCACTTATCTACTTGGAGCCCTATGCTATAACCTGCTGGGACTTGTAGTTCTTCATCTTCTGCTAGGACTCTGGTTCATGCAATCTCCCATGTATGGGACTACAAGTTCCTGCAGTGCTAGGAAAACACCCGGACACCCATCCACCTTGGAGCCATATACAATAACATGCTGGGGAGATCCGGTTAATGCATTGCACAGCACCAGCCTGCTGAGATTTGGCCCAAGAAGCATGTGTTAGTTATACAGGTCAGGAACATGATGCACCCCTAGCCTTGCACAAATACTGAATACATCTGAATCAGGACAGCCTGGAGCCGGAGGACTATTGGCCAGAAAACTGCACAGACAGTCATTGGGGATCAGAGTGGGATGTGGGGTCCATCTAGCAAGGACAAACTGTCTTAGCATGGTGACAGAGGCTGCAGGATGTGAGCAGTGAACTATGCAATCAGAAGATAGTGAAGGGGGGAAGGGGGATGGTGTGATATAGGGAAGTTGTACAGACCTGCATTACACAGAGAGAGGTGAAGTAAAGTTGGAGATTAAAAATGCTGCTGTAAAGTCTCTCAGGACACAGTGATAATAGCCCCTTCTGTCCCCCTCCCCCCTTCAATCCTGGCATGTATTGTACCTGGAGATTTCTGTGTGCACTGCTTGCTTGATGCAGAGTCTGTGTCACAGGGAGATAAATGGCAGCTGCCTCTGCAAGGACCTATCACTCCCTGTCTGCCCTGAGCAGTTGTTCTTCTGCTGGGTTTCCCCCCTCACTTACTGAAGGAGACAGGCAGCCTGTGAGCCAATGAGGCTACAGGTCTGATTAAAGCCCCACCCTATGGACCCAATCAATTACAAGCACTGGAAGTCTAATGCTAGAGGTGGAGTGTTCGGGGCGCTAAGCTTTGCGCCCCGAACACACTCTAAACTACGCCAATAGAGCTTCTTAGCCCCAATCACGTGTTTACACACAAGTCATGCCTCCAATAGCACCCCATGTCCGGCGCCCTTAACACACCCACTTAAAGGGACACTTAAAAAAAAAAAAAAACCTTTTTTTTTTTTTAATTACATTTTTTTTTTAATAAGTAGCTTTGGGGGGGGGGGGCGGCGCCCCTGCGCCCCCTATTGACGGGCCACCACTTGTTTGGATCACTGCATCTGAGGTCTTTGCGCCTCGTCTGTTGAGGAGGTTTCATTTGAAGTTTCCCTCTAAGCCTGGGCCCAGGCGGGGGAGGGTGAGGCCTCGTAAGGGAGGGTACTGTCATGGATATTAGGGGTGCCGAAATTAATCGCTGCATCGCGATTCGGGTGTCCCCGATGCGGCATCGATGCATGCGACCTGGAAAATCGATTTCCGGAGACTTGCCCCGCCCCTCCCGGGAGAGCGCTCCGAGCCGTTAACCCCTTGGTGCCTAGCGTATGCGGCCTTGGCTTTAGGAGGTTATACCGGGATGAGGCCCACAGCTGCAGGCATCATCATGGTACCGTTTTTAGAGCAGGCGGTCAGCTTTCCAGGGATAACAAATGAGCGGCTTTTATCCCCCCACCCGCCGCTCTTACCGAGCCTCCCGTCCCACCGGGAGACCCGATCTGCAAGAGACAGACTGGAAGGAAGCGTCGGCTTCGTTCCAGTCTGTATGTAAACACGGAAGCGGCGTCACTTCCGGTTTACTCAGCTGCCAAAAACTCCAGTTTAAAAAAAAAAAAAATTACAGTACTGTATTCAGAATCGCTGTTTTTGCCGATCTGAATACTTTGAAGTGCAAAGGAGGGATTTGGGGTCTTTTAGACCCCCGATCCCTCCATAAAGAGTACCTGTCACCACCTATTACTGTCACAAGGAATGTTTACATTCCTTGTGACTGCAATAAAAGTGATCAAACATTTATTTATTTTAAAAACACAATGTAAAATAAATAAAGAAATAAAATAAATAGAAAATATATATTTTTTTTAAAGCGCCCCCGTCGCCGCGCAGCAAAGAAAACGCATACACAAGTCTGGCCCGCATATGTAAACGGTGTTCAAATCACACATGTGAGGTATCGCCACGATCGTCAGAGCGAGATAAATAATTCTAGCACTAGACCTCCTCTGTAACTCTAACCTGGTAACCGTTATGTTTTTTTAAAGCGTTGCCTATGGAGATTGTTAGGTACCGTCGTTTGTCGCCATTCCACGAGTGTGCGCAAAAAGACACTCACCTGTCCCACAACCCGAACCCTCCATTCTCTCCCCCGCCTGTCCACGGCGCTGGCAATACTACTGTGGGCATCCGGCTGTGACAGCTTGCAGCTTTACAGCCGGGTGCGCATGTCTCACTGCGCTGTCCTGCATAGGCGGCCCAAGCGGAAGTGGGAGCTTGTTAGTAATCGTGATGCATTGCGGAATCAAATGGAATCGTTGACCAGATAATCATAATCAAATCGAATCGTGAGACCAGTGAAGATGCGCACCTCTAGTCTGCAGTCTCTGAGCGTCTGCTGTAATATGTCTGCAGTCTCTGACCTTCTCTTGTAGTATGTCTGCTGTCTCAGACCATCTCCTGTAGTATGCCTGCAGTCTCTCACCGTCTCCTGTAGTATGTCTGCAGTCTCTGATTGTCTTCTGGAGTATGTCTGCAGTCTCTGACCGTCTCTTGTAGTATGTCTGCAGTCTCTGACCGTCTCTTGTAGTATGTCTGCAGTCTCTGACCGTCTCTTGTAGTATGTCTGCAGTCTCTGACCGTCTCTTGTAGTATGTCTGCAGTCTCTGACCGTCTCTTGTAGTATGTCTGCAGTCTCAGACCTTCTCTTGTAGTATGTCTGCAGTCTCAGACCTTCTCTTGTAGTATGTCTGCAGTCTCAGACCTTCTCTTGTAGTATGTCTGCAGTCTCAGACCTTCTCTTGTAGTATGTCTGCAGTCTCAGACCTTCTCTTGTAGTATGTCTGCAGTCTCAGACCTTCTCTTGTAGTATGTCTGCAGTCTCAGACCTTCTCTTGTAGTATGTCTGCAGTCTCAGACCTTCTCTTGTAGTATGTCTGCAGTCTCAGACCTTCTCTTGTAGTATGTCTGCAGTCTCAGGCCTCGTACACACGACGATTTTCTCGGCAAGAACCAGCAAGAAACTTGCTGGCAGAGATGTCTTGCCGAGTAAATCGGTCGTGTGTACGCGGCTATCGGGTTTCTCGTCGAGAAAACCGACAAGTAACCTCGACGAGAAAATAGAGAACCTGCTCTCTATTTTCTCGTCGAGATTCTCGTCAGCCTGTTTCTCGACGAGAAAAGTGAGTGTGTGTACACTTACCTGTCCGCCGGGAAGCCTGCGCATGTTCAAAATGAATTTGACGCATGCGCGGTAGCTTCCTAGGCATAGATAGGGTATACCAAGATGGCGGCGACGGCATCGAATGTGACGAGTGCATGCTCGTCGTAGTCGATGACGTCACCGCGTACGCTCCATTCAAAGAACCGCGGGTTCTTTGAATCGAGCGTGTGTACACTCGGCCGGGACAAGTTTCTTGTCCAAGAATCTCGTCGAAAAAAACGACATGTTTTTTTCGACGAGAATCTCGGCCGTGTGTACGAGGCCTCAGACCTTCTCTTGTAGTATGTCTGCAGTCTCAGACCTTCACTTGTAGTATGAAATTTTTGGGTAAATTGATTGACAATGTTGCTGGATGTGGGCCTGTGCTGTGACGATCACTTTGCTGAATACATGGGGATGTCCCTTTGCTAAATATATGGGGCTGATTACTTGAAATACACTTTTCATATATTATGTTGTAAGGCTTCATGTACACTTGTGTTTTTTGCCAAAGCTCCTAAACTTAAAGGGCTTTTAAAGCTTCGTGTTTTTTCATCTTAATGCATCCTATGCATTAAGGTAAAAAAAAGTCCAATGCTTACAGGCCCCCCCAACCCCCCCGTTTACTTACCTAAGCCCGGGCTTCTTGACTATTCATTAGATGATTGATAGCAGTGCAGCCATTGGCTCCCGCTGCTGTCAATCAAATGAATGATGCGGCACGCCGGGGCCGAGTGATACAGTCGGCAGGCTATGGCCACCGACTGTATCACGGGAGCGTGCCCGCAAGCCAACCCCCTTGGGAGAGCGCTTCCCAGAGGGGGGTTAGCTCTTGTGGGGAGGATCTGAGACAGCCGCTGAGGGACCCCAGAACACGAGGATCGGGGCCACTCTGTGTAAAACGAGCTGCACAGTGGAGGTAAGTATGACATGTTTGTTATAAAAAAAATAAAAATAAACCTTTGCAACCCCTTTAACTCCATAGCCTGTGTCCATGTGCACAATAGGCTTGTAGCAGTTTAGAAGCTGCCGTGTTTAGGTGAGGTTAAAGTGATTGTACAGGTTTGTTGTGCACGTCGCTGGAACGGACGGGCTCAGGTAAGAAAAATAAATGGGGCAGCTGCAGCACAAAAGGTTTTTCACCTTAAGGCCACTTTCACACTGAGGCGATTTACCGTCGTTTTTGCGGCACTATTCGGCCGCTAGCGGGGCACTTTTAATTCCCGCTAGTGGCCGAAAAAGGGTTAAAACTGCCCACAAAGCGCCGCTGCCCATTGATTTCAATGGGCATGGGCGCTTTAGGAGCGGTGTATAGACTGCTCTTCAAAGATGTGGCTAGCAGGACTTTTTTTACCGTCCTGCCGGCGCACCGCTCCAGTGTGAAAGCAGAGGCTCTTTTCAGGGCGCTTTGCAGACGCTATTTTTAGCGCCTCAGTGTGAAAGTAGCCTAATGCATAGAATGCATTAAGGTGAAAAACCTGGAGACTTTACAACCCCTTTAAACCTCCCTATCCTGAATGCAGAAGAATCACACATTTATCATAGGAAGGTTTGGAGTGACGGCCGTGGGAAAACTCAAATTGTGGTTTGCGTTTATTACAGGCCACAGTCAGAGTAATCTAGAGAACATGTAGCCTTAGAGTGATAAAATAAAAGCGGGTCCACTGAAGTACTCTGTGGGGTGGCCAGTAGGCGGGCCCTGGAGAATGTTGGTGGTCATGCCTGGGCTTAAAGCTGTGTAAGGAGCCCCAAAATTTCTCATGGCAGAGGGTTGTAGACTACCCAAGCGAATGCTGTCACTGAGTAGCCAGGAAAGATATATTTTAATGAATGTTTAGGCAATGTATCCTTAGTATGTTCCCATACACCCTGCTGGGAAAAAAAATGAACCACGTCACGGTGACTGTCTGATAAGACTGCTTACAGTTACACTGCTGTCAGGGTGCCAAATCCCCTCGATATTATTATCAAAGGGTTGCTTACCTAGAGCGCACCTGCCTGCTCCTGCTGTCGAGTGACCTGGCAGTAAATATTGCAGACAATCGACAGTTAACGCTAAGTCTTGCTACACCCCTGGCGTGTCTAAGTACCTGTCCGACCCTGCTAACATGCATAATCACACAGATCAATGAGTAGAAAAACATTTGTTCCGGGCAGTCACCATCAATTAACGCATCCCGCTACATAGAACTTAAAAGTGAACGCATACGCCAGTTGGATGGCAGCGTCATCACGCAAGGCGTTGCCAGCCACAACATGGCTAAAAGTATAAGTAAATGCTGCTGACGTTACAATCACATGACGCTGAAGATGGCTTCTAGGCAGTGGTGAGAGTTTATTTACTCTGTGGATGTGCTGTTTTATATAGAAATAGGCGTTACAACAAAAACATGTCATTTGCAGCGGCGGGTTAATATACACGTGTGCTTCTTTTTTGTAGAGTTGAGATTACAAAATATTAGCTTTATTCTATACGTGATTTAAGTTGCATTTCACGTTGGTTGAATGCGCTACGTATCAGGAGGGCTAGTTTCTCAGCACCGATAAATAGTCACTGGATCGATTACAACCGCATACCTGAACAGCTTTTGTAGTCTTGATTTCCATACCTTCTATCCTGTATCTTATACCTTTTTTAAAATACGTGTAAAACACAAAGTGATGTGCGCTTGCTACCCCTTCTCTGGCATTCACTTTTGTATTTGCTCTTGAGCACACATTTGCAGTTGCCATCTTTGCACACTTGTGCAATCATCCTCCACTGTACTGGATTTATCTGCTGCACTTTCTACCTCCTATTGATCTGCTGCTTATTTACACTTACCACTTCAATACCAGGTACTTTCGCCCCTTCCTGCCCAGGACAATTTGTCAGAGGCTCCTTACTACGATTGGAGATGCAGTGTGTCAGACTGACACACAGGACCTCTTATCGCCACGGGCAAGCTCCGGCATTTTATTCTGCTAAACGTCATATGATGCACAGTCAGGATAACGGAACCACTTCCCGGCCGTCAATCTGCTATAGGCCGGGCGGGAAGTGGTTAAAGTTCAAGTCTGGGCTAATACTATCGAAGGTTACCATATAAAATAAGTCAACACTAGAGATTTATAAATACCGTATATACTCGAGTATGAGGCGAGTTTTTCAGCTGAAAATCCCCCCCCCCCCCCCCTCGGCTTATACTCGAGTCACCTTTTTGCGCCTGATCTCCTGAAATTTGGGGACCCAGTACCGGCCGGCCGTAGGTCTTCTGGACCCCAAACCTGGCACACATGTATCCCCACTCTTCCGCTACAAGTGTGCAAAGTTTGTTGTCCGGGGGACCTACGGCCGGGGAGCACCGTTTTTTTTTTTTTTTTTTTTTTTTTTTTTTTCAAAGCCGGGCACCCCTTCCATAGACTCCCATGTTAAACGGTAATTTCTCCGGTGATTTTGGGGACCTGGTACATGCCGGTCGTAGGTACCCTTCCATAGACTCCCATGTTAAACGTCAGTCTAGGCATGGGCACAGTGAGGCATGCAGATGGACACCCTAGGCTTATACTCGAGTCAATACGTTTTCCCATTATTATTTTTTTGTGGTAAAATTAGGTGCCTTGGCTTATATTCGGGTCGGCTTATACTCCAGTATATACGATAGGTAGCTAACCTCAAGGTTTGACATACAAAAACACTAAAGAATGTTTAACCACTTAAGCCCCGGACCATTTGGTAGCTAAAGGACCAGAGCTGTTTTCAGAATTTTGCACTGCGCTGCTTTAACTGTAAATTGTGCGGACATGCAATGTTGTACCCAAACGAAATTTACGTCCTTTTCTTCCCACAAATAGAGCTTTCTTTTAATGGTATTTGATTGCCTCTGCGATTTTTATTTTTTGCGATATAAACGGAAAAAGACCGAAAATTTTGAAAAAAATGATATTTTCTATTTTTTGTTATAAGAAAAATCGAATAAACTCCATTTTAGTCATACATTTAGGCCAAAATGTATTTAGCCACATGTCTTTATTAAATTTTTTTTTCAATAAGCGTATATTTATTGGTTTGCGCAAAAGTTATAGCGTCTACAAACTAGGGTACATTTTCTGGAATTTACACAGCTTTTAATTTATGACTGCCTATCCCATTTCTTGAGGTGCTAAAATGGCAGGGCAGTACAAAACCCCCCCAAATGACCCCATTTTGGAAAGAAGACACCCCAAGGAAATTGCTGAGAGGCATGTTGAGCCCATTGAATATTTTTTTTTTTTTTTGTCTCAAGTGATTGAATAATGACTAAAAAAATAAAAAAATAAAAAAAATTACAAAAAGTTGTCACTAAATGATATATTGCTCACACATGCCATGGTTATATATGGAATTACACCCCAAAATACATTTTGCTGCTTCTCCTGAGTAAGGGGATACCACATGTGTGGGACTTTTTGGGAGCCTAGCCACGTACGGGACCCCGAAAACCAAGCACCGCCTTCAGGATTTCTAGGCACAAATTTTTGATTTCACTCCTCACTACCTATCACAGTTTCGAATGCCATAAAATGCCAAAATAGCACAAAACCCCCCCAAATGACTCAATTTTGGAAAGTAGACACCCCAAGCTATTTGCTGAGAGGCATGGTGAGTATTTTACAGCTCTCATTTGTTTTTGAAAATGAAGAAAGAAAATATATATATTTTTTTCAATTTTCAAAACTTTGTGACAAAAAGCGAGATCTGCAAAATACTCACCATACCTCTCAGCAAATAGCTTGGGGTGTCTACTTTCCAAAATGGGGTCATTTGGGGGGGTTTTGTGCCATCTGGGCATTCCATGGCCTCCGAAACTGTGATAGGCAGTGAGAAGTGAAATCAAAAATTTACACCCTTAGAAAGCCTGAAGGCGGTGCTTGGTTTTGGGGTCCCGTACGTGGCTCGGCTCCCAAAAAGTCTCACACATGTGGTATCCCCGTACTCAGGAGAAGCAACAGAATGTATTTTGGGGTGTAATTCCACATATGCCCATGACATGTTTGAGCAATATATCCTTTAGTGACAACTTTGTGCAAAACAAAAAAAAAAAAATACAAAATTATTTTTCCGCAACTTGTGTCAACATATAAAATATTCCATGGACTCGACATGCCTCTCAGTATATAGCTTGGGGTGTCTACTTTCCAAAATGGGGTCATTTGGGGGGGTTTTGAACTGTTCTGGCATTTTATACACATTGGGAAGCTTACATCCACTCTTCTAACCACTTGAAGACAAAGCCCTTTTTGACACTTTTTGTTTACCGTATTTATCGGCGTATAACACGCACTTTTTTTCCCCTGAAAATCAGGGGAAAATCGTGGGTGCGTGTTATACGCCGATACCCACATCCCTGAGCTGTCTCTGCTGACTGTGAGCGGAGCAGAGCGAGATACACATAGCCGAATGTACTCGGCTATACTCGGCTTTTCTCGGCTCCGCTCACAGTCACGCCCAGTCCCGCCATTGGACCTGTGTTATGTCCATCATAGGGCGGGAATCGGCGTGACTGAGCAAAGCCGAGTATAGCTGAGTACACTCGGCTATGTGTATCTCGGCGACGGCTCCGCCCAGTCCCTGCGTTCTCGGCCTTCGCACAGTCTCGGCGCCAATTTTAAAAGGCTGCACGGCGACACTGGGGCAAGGCTGCACGGCGACACTGGGGCAAGGCTGAAATGGACTCTGGGGCAAGGCTGCACTGTGACAAGGCTGCAATGGACACTGACAAGGCTGCACTGTGACAAGGCTGCAATGGACACTGACAAGGCTGCATTTAAATGTAGGTTATTTTTCCTTAAACTTCCCTCCTAAAAGTTTTTTTCCCTAAAATTTCCTCCTAAACTTGGGGTGCGTGTTATACGCCGGCGCGTGTTATACGCCGATAAATACGGTACATGAAAACATATATTTTTTTTTTTGCAAGAAAATTATGTTGAACCCCCAAACATTATATATATTTTTAAAGCAAAGGCCCTACAGATTAAAATGGTGGGTGTTGCATTTTTTTTCTACACAGTATTTGCGCAGCGATTTTTCAAACGCATTTTTTGGGGAAAAAATACACTTTTTTTTAATTTTAATGCACTAAAACACACTATATTGCCCAAATGTTTGATGAAATAAAAAAGATGATCTCAGGCCGAGTACATAGATACCAAAGACAAGCTTTAAAATTTCGCACAAACGTGCAAACTACATACATTTTTAAAAGCCTTTACAGGTTACAACGTTGGATTTACAGAGGAGGTCTACTGCTAAAATTACTGCCCTCGATCTGACCTTCGCGGTGATACCTCACATGCATGGTGCAATTGCTGTTTACATATGACGCCAGACCGACGCTTGCGTTCGCCATTGGGCAAGAGCAGGGCAGGACAGGGGTGCTTTTTTATTTTTAAACTGTTGCTTCCATATTTTTTTCTAATCATTTTTATTGTTATCTCAGGGAATGTAAATATCCCCTATGATAGCAATAGGTAGTGACAGGTACTCTTTTTTTTGAAAAAACTGGGGTCTATTGGACCCTAGATCTTTCCTCTGCCCTCAAAGCATTTGACCACACCAAGATCGGTGTGATAAAATGCTTTCCCAATTTCCCAATGGCGCTTTTTATATCCGGGGGGGGGGGGGGGACATTCCCTCCCACTGCTTGTAAAAGCAGTCCAGAGGCTAATTAGCCACTAGGATTGCTTTTTACATGAAAGCCGGCCGCTGGCTGAAAATAATGATACCAAGATGATGCCTAAACCCGCAGGCATCATTCTGGTATAAACATTCAAAGTCCAGCAACATACCAGTACGTTGCTGGTCTTTGTTGGACATGTATTGTAATCTTTATTTTTTTTTTATTTTTATTTTTTCATGCAGCCTGTTGTCTGAATGAACAAAAAAAGATTGATCGGTGGGTATGCCCACCATTAGAATACCGCCCTTCATCCACCCACTTCTAATGATGGGCATACATGCACCATTTATATATGCCGAAGCATGGGGGCATCTTCCCGCAAAAGTTATGCCGCGTACACATGGTCAGACTTTTCCACGGGCAAGCCTCCGTCGGAATTTCGACCGTATGTACGCGGCATTAGGAGCAAAATCGCTCCTCCGCCCCAATGCTTCGGCATATATGCTTTTATTTTTATTTTTTTAACTGTGGTGGTGAAATCACCTCCTACAGCACTGGAGTCGCAGGGATCAGGCCTGTCTCTGCGAACGCTGCAGTTATGTGTGTTGTGTTTTGCAAGTGACAGTGATCGATCGATACTGCACTTGGGTGGCCTGGGCTGGACGGAGGGGCAAAACGCAGGTGCTAGCAGGTATCTGGGCTGATCCCGCTAACACTGCGTTTTTGGGAACCCTAAACTGCTGGGGACGCTAGTATAGATCTGATCAGATCAGATATTGATCTGTTCAGATACTATACCACTAAGGGAGGTGTATGCTTCACGCGTGGGTTTTAGCGTTACTGGCACTAACCTGACGCTGCCTGGGGTGTGATGCAGACCCTCTCTGATGCTAAAACCTAATTGATATCACCCGCCGGGCGATCAGGGGGTTAAACCTTTATTGGGTTATATACGGCGGGTGCCCTGACACTATAAAAAGCAAACTAACTAACCAGCGTCACCTGTAACACTTATATGGTGATTACTGGTGAAAGGGTTAACTAGGGGCAATTAGGGGGTTAAAACCTTTTATTAGGTAATATATGGGGGTACCTGACGCTATATAAAAACCTGACGGCGAACGTAAAAAAAAATTACTGGCTACCTATCGACATCACAAACGCTAAGACAGCGATCAGAAAAATGATCGCTTAGCGACAGTGGTGATAGGGGGTAAAAGGGTTATCTGGGGGGCGATCAGGGGGTTAAACCTTTATTAGGTAATATATGGGGGTACCTGACGCTATAAAAACCTGCGGCGAACCTAAAAAAAATTACTGGCTACCGATCTGCATCACCGACGCTAAGACAGCGATCAGAAAAATGATCGCTTAGCGACAGTGGTGATAGGGGGTAAAAGGGTTATCCGGGGGGCGATCAGGGGGTTAAACCTTTATTAGGGGGGGTTAGGGGGCTACACTGGACCTAAAACTAACTTTAGTGACTTTTACAGTCACAAATGTCACTGATTGCAGTGATCAGTAAATAAATGGTCACTGCAATCAGTGACACGGGGACTGGGGGGGGGGTCTGGGGGGGCGATTTATGTGTCCTGGTGTCAGTGTAGTGTTTTGTGCACTAACCTGTATCTTCTCCTGTACGGCGCTTGGTATATGTGAGCGCCGCAGGAGAGATGACATCACTTCCTCTGCCTGTGTTTACATTACACAGGCAGGGGAATGATTCGATTCGCTGGGAGCGATCGAGAGGGGGTGGCCGGAATCGAACGGCTGTCCCCTCATCCCTGATCGCTCCCAAAGGAATAACGGCCGCTCACTGTAAAGAAGGGGGGTCCGATCGGACCCCCCCAACTATACAAAGGCAGTCACGTACATATACGTGATTCTGCCTGTCGGTGCCATTCTGCCGACGTATATTTACAGTGGGCGGTCGTTAAGTGGTTAACCACTTCCCGGCCAGCCTATTGTCAAATGACAATGCGTTGTTTCGGGTGGACCTCATATGATATCCTCCTGGAATGCTCATTGGCTGTGTCCACCAGATTCTGTGATTACAGCAGATCACATGACAATTGTAGACAATGGATGTCTTCCTTTCATGCCATTCATTGTGTACAATTGTGTTGCTACCTGTGATTGGTCTCAGTGATCACATGGTACTGACAGGGCCAATCACAGGCCATCTGTACCATGTTATTAGCTGTGGCTAATCACAATCATAAAGACTGAATGAATCAATATAATAATCCTAATCAGGACAATTTCTATGACACTCTTCCAAAACTAAAAAAATTTATCGTGCTGCCAGCTAAATACTACTTAGTGATTTCACAACACAATTTAGTCTAAATTATAACAAAATTAGTGTAGCGAAACAACATAATTCCATACATAAGTAAACCCAAACAACGTTTATAACTGATTTATATCTGTACAAACTCCAAATTAAACAATAAATAGTCCAGTGTTCTCAAATGAAAAGGGGGGGGAAAAAAAAACCCCAACTCCTTCATATATTTAGTGCACCTCCACCACCAGGTGAAAAATACATAAAACCAAGCTCCTCCATATTTTCACATCGATGCTCCACAGCACATTTAAGATATCCGCATCGCCGGACTGCGTGTACTCATGCATCACATAGAGCAAAAAGGCACAAACATAGTTTAGAGCCGAAACAACGAATCGATTATGAAATCGATTACTATTTTCATAATCTATTTAATCGGGCAGTAACATAATGGGGTTAAGAAAAACTAAAATTGGCCCTTTAAAGTACAAAAAAGAATATAATCGCTACTGTTTGTTTTTACTGTAGAACTGTGAACGTAATACTATCAACTCCTTACTGTAGTGATTATCTTCTTTTTTGTGTACTATAAAGGGCTAATTTTTAGTTTTTTTTTAAACCCCATTATGTTACTAAACATCTTAGGCCTGGTTCACATCTGTTTTTTGGTGCTTTTTGCAGAAACGCACTACAGTTCATTTAGATGGTTTCCTAAGGGAAAATGTTCACATCTATGCTTTTTTTCAGCCGCTGCGTATTTAGAAAGGGTCGGACTTTTTTTAACGCAAAACTATGCTTTTTTTGGTTCAATATACTTCAATGGATAGGCTGCAGAAAAGCGTGTAATGCGTTTTTGCATCAATTTGTGTTTTTCAATCTGCCCAACAAATTTGCCCAAAAAGTGCAAAAACGCAGATCTGCGTGTGTAAAAATCAAAATGCACTGCAGAAACAGATCAAAAGCAAACTGTATAGGTGTGTACCGAGCCTTATGCTGGCCACACGTATCAATTTTCAGACAAGACTATTCATACGAAAAATCTTTGTACATTTGCTGAATGAAAGAATGTTTGAAATTTTCACTTGTTTTTAACATTCTGTTTTTAAAATGAATGTAATTTCTCAAGTTGTCTTCCAGGACGGCACACTGAGAGATGACTGGTCCCACCTGACAGGAAACACAATCAATCAAAGAGGTTAAAACCCCCGCCCCTTCCGCCTCAGTTTTTGATTGTTTCCCCACAGCAAAGCAGTTTTTTTTTTTTTTTTTTTTTTCCTTAGACCCAAGGCCTAAGTGGCTGGTGGTCTCCCCCTGGGAGCCGGACCATATGCCTGGGAAGCCTCTGGGTCCGGTGAGACTTCCTTTTGTGTCGCCCGGGGGATCTCCCTTTCCTCAAGGGGGGCAGCGTTATAAGAGCTCCACTGAGGGCTAAGGGACCCTAGGTACAGTGGTGTACCTGGAACTTCAGGGGCTACTATCCTCTTTCTTTTCCCCCTTACTGGTCTGGGTGTCCGCAAGAAAAGGGGAGCTGGCCAGGTCTGTCTCTCAGGTTCCTGTGGATGGGCTCGCGTTGGATGGCGCCGTGCAGCATGTCAGGGTGTTCAACGCCATCTTCCTGGCATCTGGGGAGGCATTGGGACTGTTTTCTCCCCAGCGCCGGAAGTGACCTCATCGCGCTCCACTTAATTTCCGGCTTCCGGTCTCTGACAAAACGGCGGCGGTGTCAGCGGCGCGTGTCCACACAGGGAGAGGTGGAGGCCAGGAAAAGAGGCGCCCGTTCCTCTCCTCATACAAGCAGCCAAACACGGTGCCCAGAGCGGCACTCCAGACAGCATGGAGTGGGAGGAAAGGCCAGTCTCGGCCACGGCTACAGAGGAGACCACTGGGTGTGAGTCTACCCTGCCATCAGGGGTTATGATGGGGGAAGGTACCCCGCCTCTTTCCCCTGTATGACACATGTCTTATTTGATGGGTATCTGTTTAAGCATGTCTGTCTATTATGTACTTCCAGGGGAGGATGTCACTGCCCAGGGGGTTGCCAGTCGTCCTACTAAAGCCCCTGCCCGCTCTAAGATGTGGTTACGGCAACGATAAATTACCCTTGGACCATTCCAAGCCCTTTTTGTTTTAGATGCATTAAAAAATTGGCAGAAAAGGAGACCTCTCAGGTTATGAGAGTCTTTCTCTCTGTCCAATCTGAGATGCTCTCAACCCTTAAGGAGTTTAAGGCCTCCCTCAGAGCTAAGGAGTCAGAATCCCAGACTAGTAGGGAGGGCTCCTGTTCTGCCAAGGTGGTTAGAAGGTGCCCAGAGCCTCTGAGATCCCTCTTATCCCAGGAGTCTGAGGAGGAAGAGGAATTGGAGATCCCTGTCTGACGAGGGTCTAATTCAGTCAGGCAGAGGAGGAAGAAGAGGACTCCAGGCTTGGAAAACATATTTTCTCTTACCGTCCATGGACTGACACAGCTGGATACTGTAAACGTGTGGTATATGTCCCTGCTCGCAGGAGAAGATCTAGGCAGAATGTTAGATGTTAGAAACATACATTCTAGAACAAACCAAAGCTGAACAGCCCCGCCCAGGGGGGCGGTCCCTCCGGACATTACCCTCCCACCTGCAGTCAGCAGACCTCAGTTTTTTTTTTCTGCCTAGCAGAAGAAGACGTGGCTCTCTCGATTTTGGGGGGAAAAAAAAATGTGTAGAAGAATGCATATTGGCTTAAACTGAGGAAGAAATGTAGTTATTCCAAAAAATTTGGGGGATATTTATTATAGCAAAAAGTTAAAAATATTATTTATTTTCCAAAATTTTTTTTATTTTTTTTTTGCTTACCTCCGCAGTTTTAATTTTTTGCGCTGTAATCAAATACCACCAAAAGAAAGCTATATTTGTGGGATAAAAAGGATGCAAATGTTGGTTAAAGCGACGCAGTGCCAAATTGTAAAGTGCTCTGGTCAGGAAGGGGGTAAAATCTTCCGGGGCTGAAGTGATTAAACTGCACTATGAAGCGCCTCTTGCTGGAGCAACTAATTGGTGTACACTGACAGTAAAGAACTGGTGTGGGAGGGTGGGTTACTCCAAGGAATCTGGTCAGGACTCCATGTGTAACAAAGATGGGGGGGCACACCCTAAACCTAAACATCTAAAGTTTATGCTGCTATAAAGACCTATATATGAATAGAAGGAAATTGCTAAATTGTGCATCACCACAGGGTGACACTGTGGATGCACCTAGTATAAATGCGCCAACGTCCCGATATTCAATGGGAGAATGTATATTTAAACTAAAGGTGGACTTTAAACGGCACACAGATAGATATTGTAAAAATTCTAAGGGTTTTATTGTTGGTAGAAAAATATAATTGAATTTAGGTAAAAAGTACATTAAATACAAGACACTGACATTATGTCACAGTTATCAATAGTTGATATAGGGTCCCATTTACAAGACTCGACACATCTCCCAGGAATTACATTGACATGTAAAATACACAAAGTAGAATGGAATAATGTATAGCCAACAAACACAAATGAGGAGTTGGACGGTATGCACGAGAGATGGCTGGTCTTATTGATGGGTCCGGTAAATTCAAAGATAAAGATCTTGCTTTCGCTCGACTAGTTTCGCGTTCCAAAACGCTTCGTCGGGAGCATAATATTGAACAAGGCCGTGTTAAGTAGTGAAACCAGCCTAGGTATTTTTACCTGGCAATCCGTGTATCACAGGGTGCCAGTATTATATAAACACATTCGTGGTAAACAATCATGCGTGATTTAAGTAAAAAAATATAACTATGCACAGGCTACTGATAGGTAGGGAACGTAAATCCAGGTATAGCAGGCCAGACAATACTGTAGAGGAGTGTGTCAGTCAGGAGCACTTGCTCGAGCCACACAATGGTAATCTGTTAGGGTGACCCCTAATGATAGACTGACCCAGTTTATAGCTTGACAGGGATTATATGCTGGTAGACCTGGAGAGGTTCCATCCAGGTCTACCAGCATATAATCCCTGTCAAGCTATAAGCTGGGTCAGTCTATCATTAGGGGTCACCCTAACAGATTACCATTGTGTGGCTCGAGCAAGTGCTCCTGACTGACACACTCCTCTACAGTATTGTCTGGCCTGCTATACCTGGATTTACGTTCCCTACCTATCAGTAGCCTGTGCATAGTTATATTTTTTTACTTAAATCACGCATGATTGTTTACCACGAATGTGTTTATATAAAATACTGGCACCCTGTGATACACGGATTGCCAGGTAAAAATACCTAGGCTGGTTTCACTACTTAACACGGCCTTGTTCAATATTATGCTCCCGACGAAGCGTTTTGGAACGCGAAACTAGTCGAGCGAAAGCAAGATCTTTATCTTTGAATTTACCGGACCCATCAATAAGACCAGCCATCTCTCGTGCATACCGTCCAACTCCTCATTTGTGTTTGTTGGCTATACATTATTCCATTCTACTTTGTGTATTTTACATGTCAATGTAATTCCTGGGAGATGTGTCGAGTCTTGTAAATGGGACCCTATATCAACTATTGATAACTGTGACATAATGTCAGTGTCTTGTATTTAATGTACTTTTTACCTAAATTCAATTATATTTTTCTACCAACAATAAAACCCTTAGAATTTTTACAATATCTATCTGTGTGGCGTTTAAAGTCCACCTTTACACTATATATGAATAGAACCACAGAGAGTAGCGCACACATACAAAAATGGGAAAGGAATAACTTTTAAATCTTGCAAGGCTGCTTAACCGCTTGCAGAATGGCACCGGTGAGAGCGAACCGCGGAACCCGTACGGTGGCTTCTTTAAGAGCTGCACATCGGGAGACCCGCTGCGCATGGTCGGCGGTCGCTGACGGCCACCCACGATCGCAGGCGCAAGAGCCAGAATGTGTGTGTGTGTGTGTTTTAAACACACAAATCCCGTTTCTGATGGTAGCTCTGTCTCTCCTCCCAAGTAGGAACAACGATCTGGCTCCTCCTTTAGTCAGTCCTATCCCCTCACAGTAAAGCCTCGTACACATGATTGGACTTCCAGCGGACTTTTCCGTGGATTTTGATCCAAAGGGCGTTGGCCGTGAACTTGTTCTGCATACAGACGGCACAACATTTTCAGCCAACAAAACCTAAATATGTGGTTTTTCATTGGTTCTGAGCATGCGCGTTTTGTACGTTGGATTTTTAGTTGGACGGATTTGTGTACACACGATCGGATAAACCGACGTAACAGATTTATTGTCAGACAGTTGGTGAGCATTAACAGCCAACATTTGTTGTCGTTAGTTCAGCCAACAATTGTCTGATGGAGCATACACACGGTCGGATTATCTGACACAACACGTCCATCAGACAATTATGGCCATAAAATTGGATCGTGTGTATGGGCCTTTAGAAACACACCTAGAGAACACATTTGACCCCTTGTTTGCCCCCTAGTATTAACCCCTTCCCTGCCAGTGACATTTACACAGTAATCGGTGCATTTTTATAGCACTGATCGCTGTATAAATGTCAATGGTCCCAAAAGTGTCAAGTGTTCGATTTTGTCTGCCGCAATGTCGCAGTCCCGATAAAAATCGCTGATCCCCATCATTACTAGTAAAAAAAAATTATAATAAAAATGCCATAAATCTATTCCCTATTTTGTAGACGCTATAACTTTTGCGCAAATCAATATATGCTTATTGCGATTTTGGTTAAAAAAAAAAAAAAAAAATGTAGAATCCATATCGGCCTAAACCGATTAATACATTTTGTTTTAAAAATTCTTTTGATATTTTTATTATAGTAAAAAATATTGTGTTTTCCCAAAACGTCTTTCAGCACAGCACCCAAGAGATCATGGCTCCTCCTCCAACAGGAAACGCCTCATAATCCAAAGCTTTAACAGGAGGCCTCCACGCAGCTTTAATCAGTTTGTTTCCTCCAGCTGGTAGGAACACCTCCTGATAGATCCTGGATCCCACCAGTCTGTCCTGGGAGAAGAGGTTCTCGCCTGAAAATCCTTTCTTTTTTTCTGCCAGGAGTCTGTGATCCTCCAACTTGCCTCTAACTGGATGGTTCCCGTGGGCTCTTCCCCTTCTGTGCTTGGGGAGATCCTGTACTGCTTGGGAGTGCGGCCCTGTGTTTTTTGGCAGATGGGTGGTGTGCAGAGGCCCCATGCCTCCTGAAATGCGTGGCAACTGTGGTGAAGGCTGAAGTGGCCGCCATTATTCTGGTGGCCTGAGGAGAGCTCTCAATCACGTCCTGTGCAGTGCACACGAAGGGGCGCCACTTCTGGGTCAGGCTCGCAGGGGGGAGAGAGAGCAGGGTCACCTGGTGCCTTTAAAATTCCATTTGTTCAGCCACGCGACCGCAGTGCACTCTGCAACGGAGGATGCAGCGGATCGGGGGGCTAGGCCAGGCACCAGCAAGGCCATGGTAAGGGACTGTGTTCCTATTTACTGTGGGCCTTTCGTCTATGGGTGCTCCCCCCCCCCCCGTTCTCCCTGATGTATGTGTAACGCAGTGGTTAGTGGGTTAGCTCTTACTGCCTAGAATAAGGGACTCCAAAGTGGTGGGGGTGGTGGCGGCTTGCTTGGGCACAGGAAAGTGGTTCTTTTCTAGTGCACCTGTGTGTTTGTTTTTTACTTGTGCGATACAGCAGCATTTTAGCGTGGTCCTTTTGCTTTGCTTTTTCTTCTGTTTGTCCAGGCCAAAAGCTCTGTTCAACCAGTCAAGAGATGGTGCCCTGTTTGCAAAGAAAAATGAAACAATGCTTGGACAAAATCGCTTTGTGCAGATTTAGTCAAGGAGGAGTCTCCATCCATTTGTGGCGATCTGGTTTCAACAATTAAAGTGGAGTTCCACCCTCTTTTTCAACTTTGTTGCATCCTCTCTAGTAAAGTCCCGTTAAGAACAATTGGCATGTTGTTTTTTTTTTTTTTTTAACTCACTGTTTGCTATGAATCTTTCTACATCTCGCGCCGCGGCCGCAGCAGCCTCCCCGCATCATCCTCTCATCGCTAGGCCTCCTGAGAAATGTTTGTCATCATTCCCAGGAGGCCCAGGGCCGTAGTATCGCGTTATTTCTAAGCAGGAAATTATGCGATGCACGGCGACACCGGGGCCATTTTATGTAAGGGAATCCTGCCTTTGTTTGCCAGTGTTTATCTACCTGGGCAGTCAGGGTGATCAGTGCCGTGGGAGAGTTACAAGCACTGATCACCCTGTATAGGTTTCAAATTCTGACAGCCGGTGCGTTTCTCAGGGCCCCCCCCCCCGTGGCTTTCAGATGCTTTAGTAAAACCAGCGGTGATCGGTGCTTGTAACTCCCCCCCCCCCCCCCCCCCCCACGATCACCGCTGACTGTCCCCGCATCCTCCTCCAGCCCCCTCCGTTCTGCTGCTGTTCTCCATGCTGATCTGTGGTGTTTCCTTCTCTTCTCCCCCCCTCCGTGCTGGTGTCCCCTTCTCTTCTCCCCCCCCCTCCGTGCTGGTGTCCCCATCTCTTCTCCCCCCCCCCCCTCCGTGCTGGTGTCCCGATCTCTTCTCCCCCCCCTCCGTGCTGGTGTCCCCATCTCTTCTCCCCCCCCTCCGTGCTGGTGTCCCCATTTGTTCTCCCCCTCCACCCCCTCAATCTGTCAGGATGGAGAGCGGAGGTAGGAGCGGGTAAATCCAGCTCCTTACTGTTCCAAATGAACAGTCAGTGATCACTGACTCTGTCCATTCACATAACTGAAACATCGTAAACTGTGTTAACAATGTTTCAGTTTATGAATGGAGAGGAGCCGCTGTCTTCTCTCCATTAATTTTCAGCGCAGCTGAGGCTGCTGAGAAAGGGACTGGGGAATCTGTGTCCCTAGTCCCTTTCCCTGTCTCAAAGGGGAGATGTCAGTTAAGACCCCTGATATCTCACCAAAGCCCCCCAACAGGGCTGATTAAAAAAAAAAAAGGCAATAATAAAGAAATGAATTGTAAAAAATAAAAAAATTAAAACACACTGATACTGTCCACTGTTTAAGGGGCCCCCTTAAAAAAAAAAAATAAAAATTGTAAAAACAAAAAATTTATTGTAAAAAAAACTGATGTGCCACTGTCACATGAGATTAAAAAAAAGTATCGGTACTTGTACTCGGTCTTAAAGTGGTATCGGGACAACCCAATTTGGCAGATAATGGGATTGTATTCTATGGAACAGTAGCCAAATCACCCCATTGTATAGGACTCAGGAACCATTAAATCATGTCGTATTTCTGTTGCAATGTGCTGTAAATGATGCGATTCGACGTGCTGGTGGTGATGCAATGTTCTGTGGGCCATGCGAATCTAGATGCATAAATTAATTTTGTTGCTGAGATTAGTCTTTTTTTAAATGAAAAGGTGTGTGTGTGTGTGTGTGTGTGTGTGTGTGTGTGTGTGTGTGTGTGTGTGTGTGTGTGTGTGTGTGTGTGTGTGTGTGTGTTTTACTGCAGGGAGGAGAGGTTTGCATAGAAAAGTGTCAACTTCCTCTGACACTGCCGTTGCTATGGAAACCTGACCTGAAACCTATTACACTGCTTGTGCAGCACTGAGCATGTGCAAGATCTGCAATCAGGAATTCCAGGAAGTAATACAGTCTGGCTTCAGATGCCCACATATAAGATGGCCACGGTCTATTTCTAGTTTATAAACTTTCAAAATGCTGTAATAACCTAACAAAACGGACCTCAGTTTACAGACTAACTTTACTAGAATACATTAAGCTTGTTTATTATAGAGGTATTTTTATTAAAGTGTAATTTCGGCCGGAACACCACTTTAAGGATAAGCTCCGTGCCAGCTTTCAGGTCAAACCTGAGAGAAAAGCTAGGGCTCCGCAGCCATCAGGGTTTTCTTTGATACATGCGGGAGGTCCTGTCTCCCAGGATACTTCCCAAGAACCTGCTTCCCACGCTCCAGATGGACCAGATCCAGAAGGAGGAAAATGAAGCAGATGCCGCTTCTAAGTACAAGTTGTCACTAGAAGAGATAGGAGGACTCTTGAAAGTAATCCACGATACCTTGGGGATAGAGAAAGAAAAGAAGGCGCTCTCACTGCAAGACCGCATGTACGCTGGTCTTTGGGACTCAAAAGGCTGTACTTTTCAAGTCCATTCGATAATCATAGACATGATTAAAAAAGAATGACTGGAACCAGAGAAGAATTTTTTTTTTTTTTTCTCGGGCCCACAAGAGAAGATTCCCGTTTGAGGAAAATCCTGACTCTTATCTGGAACAAGTTTCCAAAACTGGATTCTGCTTTCTCACAGTTCTCGAGTCCACTGACCTTGCCTTTGAAGATATGGGCATGCTAAAGGAGTCCATGGATAAGAGGATGGACCTACTTCCTAAAAAAAAGCCTGGCAATCAGTTATGAACAATCTGAAGCCGGCAATGGCAACATGTGTTGCCAGGCATTTAGAGCACTGGATTAACCAAATGAGGGCCCATGTTACTGTGGATTCCCCGAAACTGGATTTTGGACTCTATTACAACCCTATCTGCAGCAGTGTCATATATTGCAGAGTTCATACGCATGTCGGCTAGGTCTGCAGCATTAACGGCATTAACAAACTCTGCTAGGAGAGCCTTATGGCTAAAAACCTGGCCTGGGGACGCAGCATAAAAAAATAGGCTGTGTAGCATTCCCTTTGCAGGGGATTTGCTATTTGGTTCAGAACTAGAATCCATTCTTGACTGAACGATTAAATTGTTTTCGGTCAAGAAGCAGCAGGTGCAGACCCCTAAGGAAGATAAAACGCAGGGAAAAAGGAAGCCATGGTCTTCCCAGAAGCCCAAGGGTAGGAGTGAGTGCTCTTCATTCCTCCTGCGACTTCCGGAAAATCGCAGTGACTCCTTACTCCCAGTCGGAGGGAGGTTCCAGAAGTTTTTTCCAGTGGAGAGGCATTACACCAAACAAATTTATTCTAAACATACTCTCCCAGAGATATGTGATCGCATTCATGGAAGAACCTCTTGGATTCTTGGTGACAAACGCCCCAAGGAATCCAGCCAAGGCTCTCGCCATGAAGTCCCTAATCAAGGAACTGAGATCCCAGAGAGTCGTTGTTCCAGTCCCTACAAGGGAGTTCTTTCAAGGGTTCTACTTGCACATATTCCTCGTTCAGAAACCCTCAGTAAAGTTCCGTCTCATCCCAAATTTCAAGATGCTAAATTGATCGAGTACAGAAGATTTCGGATGGATTCCATTTTCTCAAGAAGCAGAGCTCTTCAAGGCCTAGCAAGAAGTATTCTAAGATGGGCAGAGCTCCATATTCTGTCCTTGTCCGCGGTCCATCTAAAAGGGACTCTCAACAGGGTAGCCAACTTCCTCAGCAGAAACCAGGTTTGAGGCAGAGTGGCGATTGAACCTGGAAATTTTCCATATGATCGTGAAGAAATGGGGGCAGCCAAAAGTGGATCTTTTCGCGACTCGGGAAAATTCCCTGAAAAGAACAGAGCCATCTCTGGGGTTAGATGCTCTGGAATTTTCACCTCTGTTGCACCTTTCCCCCTTTTCAACTTATCCCTTAGGTCATAAGGAAGATCCAGAAGGAGGATATGACGACAGTAATCCTCATCACGCCCTTTTGGCCCAAGACAGCTTGGTTTTAATCCCTTCTCCAGATGCAACTCAAACTGTATTGGCACCTTCTGTTGAGGTAAGATCTGCTGATACAATGTCCCTTACTTCACCAGGAAGTAGAAAAGCTAACGCTTACAGCTTGGCTTCTGAAGAGCAGCTCCTAAGGAAGGTTTTTGGATAGATTGGTTGCTACACTCCTATCTAGCAGAAAGTGTTACCAGAGCAATTTATTCCAAAGTTTGGAAAGTCTTCAACTCCTGGTGCACTGCATTCAGCAGATCCTTAAATTATATTTCTCTAGTCACCTTCCAGGATGTCACACCTGAGAGATGAGAGGTTCCTCCTTACAGGAAACACAATCAATTGACCTTCTCCCTACACAGCAAAATGTTTTTTTTTTCTTCTTCTAACCAGATGACGAGGGTCGGATGGTAACCCTGTGAGGCAGGTATAGGCAGGCCTGGGGCTGAAATTTATCCTGCAGGCTCCGGCCTTCTAACAGGTGGCCCAGAAACTATCAGCGATCCGGTCACTGGGGTGTGAATCCACCGCTGTTATACACTGCTCAACATCTCTGCCTCCTTCAGTCTTCCTCCCTAAGCGGAGGATGACCGTGCGACCCTGGGAAGGGCAAGCGCTGGAGGAGACACCGACCAGCGTGGCGGATGAAGAGAGCCCAAACAGGCACCAGTTCACTACAGTGGACAAGTGGTGCAGAGGAGCGAGTGTCTGCCTAAACCACCTTAGATGGGAAAGGGGAAGGTGGCTATCCTCGTGTAGACCATAAGGATGGAAAAGTGAGCCTGGTGGCTGTGGCAGAGGGGGAAGGCGACAATGGTGAGTACTTCCCTTTGCCTTGGGAATTTAGCTGCAAAATCCCTAATACCAGCCAGATGGTTTCTGGGCATTTGAGATAATCACCCCAGGGGTCTGGATACAAATGGCCCAGAAGCTTCTGCTAAAACCACCAGCCACAGCTTTCTTACATCAGATGCTGTGGTTATCGCAACAGTAGGTTGCCAGCCTCTCCCTATATGCCCGGTTGTGGTACATTAGTAGGGGAGACTTGGTAGATACAAAGTTTCTTACAGGCCAGGTATACCACTGAACAAGTTTATTAACTGGTTAACGACCGGCTCCTGTACATTTACGTTGGCAGAATGGCATGGCTGGGCCGAGTAACGCAACATATATTTACGTCACTTTGAAATTCCCACTGTGCGCCGCTGGCTCCGTGACCGTGTCCGTGCCCACGGGACCCATGGACTCTGTCCGCCGATGTCCCGCGATTGTGTCAGCTGCAGAACGAGGAGAGGCAAGTGTAAACAAGCATCTCCCTGTTCTGCCTAGTGACACTGTCACTGATCGTCTGTTCCCTCATCGGGAGCAGTAATGTGTCACTCGTAGTCACGCCTCCTAACAGTTAGAATCACTCCCTAGGACACACTTGACCCCTTCTCCGCCCCTAGTGGTTAACCCCCTTCACTGCCAGTGTCATTTTTACAGTAATCAGTGCATTTTTATAGCACTGATCGCTGTAAAAATGACTGGTCCGAAAAATGTGTCCGATGTGTCCACAATAATCGCTGATCGCCGCCATTACTAGTGAAAAAAAATATTAATAAAAATGCCATAAAGCTATCCCCTATTTTATAGACGCTATAACTTTTTGCGCAAACCAATCAACGCTTGTTGCGATTTTTAAAAAAATATGTAGAATATGCATCGGCCTAAACTGAGGAAATTTTTTTTATTTTTTGGGGATATTTATAGTAAAAAAATTTAAAAAAAATTGTCGCTCTATTTTTGTTAGCGCAAAAAATAAAAACCGCAGAGGTGATCAATACCACCAAAAGAAAGCTCTATTTGTGGAAATAAAAAAGGACTGCGCAATTGTCAGTTAAAGCGACGCAGTGCCGAATCGCAAAAAGTGCTCTGGTCTTTGGCCAGCCAAATGGTCCGGGGCTTAAGTGGTTAAAGTAGGGTCGATTGTGCAGTGGTTGGAGGATTCAGGAGTAAGCTCCCCTGGTCAGCAGGTGCACTAGGTAATCCGGCCCTATTGGCCCAGCTGCTTGGAATCTGAAGTTGTTCCAAGGTGCTTAAAAGTGGACTTCTATCTTTCAACGTTATGGCAGGGATCAAGCTTCTGTGCGGCACAGCAGAAATGCATGGGGAAGGCACAGTAAGGGTTTCCTTGTGAACAGATCCTCCTTTTTGGGGGTTGCTTGCTATGGGTAACATTTTCTTAAGCTCCAACCTCCCCCTCCACCTTTACAGTGTGGTTATATTTACAGTGCAGGAGGTAAGAAAAACCTTACTAGAGGCGATTTACCATAAAGAGCTTCCTACAACCTTTAATTGAGAATTTTCTGTGCAAACCTCTGTAAGAGCTACATATGTAAACCGGTAGTTAATAATTGCTTGTTTAGGCTGGGTTCACACTTTTCCAACAAACACTCCGACATTGGGAGCTCATGTCGCATGATGTATGAAAATAGGTTTCCCTATGGGAGCCGTCTTAACTGGTCTGACACAAGTCGGTCCGTCTTTGAAAATGCTTCCTGCACTACTTTGATCCTATTTCAGCCCATTGAATATCATTGAAGTTGGAACACCGTCTTGCCTGATCCGACTTTGGCATGCGACTTGTGCTCTGATGATCTTGAGGGGGAGCTCCACGCCAAATAAAAAAAAAACACAGTAGGGGGTCCCCCTCTAAGAGCATACCAGGCCCTTCGGTCTGGTATGGATTTTAAGTGGGGGTGCACCGAATGCGTTTTTTGGTGCCGATACCGAAAATAAAAAATACAAGATACCGGAAACCGATACCGAAACCGCACCGATACCAAAAGTGACGGTTTGTTTTTTTATATAGGAGATGGTCAGAGACTGGGGACACGGTACAGGAGATGGTCAGAGACTGGGGACACGGTACAGGAGATGAATGCAGCCTCACCAGTGCCCGTCAGATGCAGCCAGCCTGTGTCCCCGGTGCAGCTAGCCTTCCTGTGCAGGGGAAGAGAGAGTAGAGCCACCGCCTGGTTGATTAGAGCACCGGGAACATCACAACTTTCATTTAAATAGCTGTGTGTTCCCCGCGGCGCGCCATCGCATACAGCCCCTCCTTTGTCCGGGCACTTTGATAGACAGATCACCCGTCCAATCCTGGGACGGGTGATCTGTCTATCAAAGTTTCCGGGACAAGGGGGAGGGGCTTTATGTGACGGCACACCGCGGGGAACACACAGCTATTGAAATGAAAGCTGTTATGTTCCCGGTGGCGGCTCTCCTCTCTTCTGCGCTATAGGACACGCCCGTAATATGTGGCACCCATTTTCGACTCATTATCGGCCATTTTTCTCTTTCGGCAAATTGCCGAAAAGGCCACTTTCGGTGGCCGAAATTTCGGTGCATCCCTAATCTCCCGCTGTAATGCCGTGTGCGCAACGACTTATATTGGCATGGGGCGGGGTCGCCGGATGACATCACCCGGTGACCCCGCCCCATGTCAATATAAGTCGTTGCGCACACGGCATTACAGCGGGAGAGAGCGTTGAGTCAACATCGGAAGAAGAGCGGAGGGAAGAGGACAACGGAGAATACCAGGCAAGAGCTAGCAAAAGAGCAGAAGACAGCGGTCAAGTGCCCTTCATCCCCGGATTATCAGATCCGGGTGAGCCACCTAAACAGGGCTTCCCTAGTTGGTGGCCGACTTCACCGGCATTCTGTCTGGGAAGTTGTTCCTTCCTTTTACTGGATAGTGGTCACGGTAGACGCCTGTCTTCCCGGTTGCAGAGGAGTCTGAAAAGCTCAGTCAACCTGGGTCGCTGGACTCCAGAGGAATCCCATTGCAAATCATTGGCCTGAAAGTCGGGGGATCTGGCTTTGCTTCTCCACATGGTCTCAGAGGCTACAAGGGCGTCCAGTCAGAATCCAGTCGGACAAACACCACTGTTGTGGCGTATGTCAATCATCAAGGAGGAGCAAGCAACTTTGCTGCAGCATCGGAGGTCGCTCACCTCCGAAGGGGCTCACTTACCAGAGGGGAAACACGCCAGTCGTATATCTCCTGACTTGTCGATTCAATCGAAAGGTATTGTGGTTGTGGCCAGGTCAAGTGACCCATGGGCAAACACGACAGATGCGTTGAGAGCACTGTGGAGTCAGTACCGACTAATCTATGGCTTCCTCCTCGGAAAATCCTTCCTCATCTGCTTCACAGATTGGAAACAGAGGATTACAATGGTCCCAATTGCTCTGAATTGGCTTTGGCGTCCTTGGTACGCCGATCTAGTGCGTCTGGTAGCAGACGCCTTTTGGCAGCTACCGCTAAGGAAGGACCTGTTGTTGCAAGGTCCAGATGCCATCCTGTTTTACAGTCTCTGGCTTGAGGGCATGGCTTGAAGTCCCCTAGGAAGATTTATAGTTGGTCTTGAAAGACCTACACATCCATTTGTGAGGAAATGAGGTGGCATGCCATCCGCGTACTTATTTGGTTCCAGAGTCCTGCTGTTCTCAGCAGGGAACGGGCCAAAAATTCTACAGTTAAGTACAATTAGGGGGCAGGTATCTGCCCTGGCTGTCGTTTCAACGACCCCTGGTGGCTCACTCTGTAGTGAGAACGTTTGTACAGTGGGTTCGGCAGGCGGCCCCTCCGGCCCACCCTCCACTACCTCCGTGGGGCTTGTGTAGCAGATGTCCTTTGGGCGTCTACCACTACGAGAGGACCTGCTGGTGCAGGGTCCCATATGCCATCCTGCTTGCAGGCTATGGCTTCAACGGCATGGCCTCTAAGTGTCTCAGAAACCACTGTTTTAGAACACCAGGGAGATTCCCTTGTTGACAATTTATTTTAATTTTTTTTGGTCCTCTTGGTGGCTGTTACGCCAGCTAAGATGGGTTTCTGAGCGGGCAGCCTTGTCATGCAAGCCTCCCTATCTGATCTTCCACAAGGATAAGGTGGTGCTGCGTCCGCAGCCTTCTTTTCTTCCTAGAAGTCGTGTTCGACTTTCCATCTCAAGGAAGACATTGTACTGCCATCCTTGTGTCCTCATCCGTCGTATCCTAAGGAGATGACGCTGCATTCTTGGACGTGGTCCAAACTCTGAGAGAATGCTTGTCTGGTACTGCTACGTTCCAGAATCCAGGCTCGCTGTTTATTTTTCAGTGGCTGGTCCCCAGTAGGGCCCAGCGGTCTCGTCGGCCACTATTCTAGGTGGATCCGACAGATTGCGATCAGGCTTACGCCATGAAGGGTCGGGCGCCTCCATTCCGGCGCATTCAACCAGGGCAATAGATGCCTCTTGGTGTTATGTCAGTAAGACGGGTTTCTGAGCCGGCAGCCTTGTCATGCAGGGCTCCTTATCTGATTTTTCCACAAGGATAGGTGGTGCTGTGTCTGCAGCCTTCTTCCTAAGGTCTTTTGACCTTCCATCAAGGAAGACATTGTACTGCCATCCTTGTGTCCTCATCCGTCGAATCCTAAGGAAACGACGTTGTATATTTTGGACGCTGTCCAAGCTCTGAGAGCATCAAGTGTCTGTTTTCACCAGGTGTGTAAGGCGGCAACCTGCTCGTCCGTTCACACTTTCACTAAACTTTACAAGTTGATGTGTGTGCATCTTCGGATGCTTCCTTCGGCCGCAAGATATTGCAGGCGGCCGTTTTAGAGCTGCAACTCCTCCGTTGGAGTGCTGTTTTGTGTTTGGGGTGAAGTTTACTTTTATGCTGTTACCACCCCTCGTTTTTGTTTCTCTGACACTGCTTTGTGACGTCCCACTTGCCAATAGGGAAGCTGTGTCAGTCCATGAACGAAAGAGTAAATAGGATTTTTTACTAACCGTAAAATCCCTTTTCTCTGAGTTCATGGACCGACACAGCACCCACCCCTCCTTTTTTAAGTTTGTACTGCTCTTTGACGAACTGATCTGCGAGATGCAGACTGAGGAGATATACCCAGAGGGTCCACCCCCTGGGCGGTACTGTAGAAGGTGTGATGCAACACTTTTTTTTACAAGTTTTCTGCCTAGTCACTCCTAATTAACGGATAATACCCACTTTGTCAATAGAGAAGCTGTGTCGGTCCATGAACTCAGAGAAAAGGATTTTACGGTGAGTAAAAAATCCTATTTCTCATTGTCCATGGACTGACACAGCTGGATACTGTAAACGTGTGGGTATATGTCCCTGCTTGCTAGAGAAGATCTAGGCAGAATGTTAGAAACATTCTAGAACAAACCAGAGCTGAACAGCCCTGCCCAGGGGGGCGGTCCCTCCGGACATTACCCTTCCACCTGCAGTCAGCAGACCTCCAGTTTTTTTTTTTTTTTCTGCCTAGCAGAAGACATGGCTCTCTCAGGAGCCAGTCTCCTGGAAGATTTTACTTTTAAATTTTATTTCTTTGGGAATTTTATTTTTGAGACCTTCAATTGTCAGCTGGGCAACAGGTTGGGTACACTGGTATCCTCGTAGTCTTCCCTGTCTGACCATCGAGCATGCTGATTCTCGCCTTGTGTGCGTGAGACTCAGTTCACGACCTGCCCCATGACTCCAGGGGTGGCTGGGTTGCTTTCATGCTCCCGTGGTCCTCTCAAGATTGAACAGTACTTGACTGACTGTATCTCTCGCGGTGGACCGGGCCGACAGCTACGCAGTACTGATCTGTGATAGGTCTGTCTGAAACAAGCCAGTGGGTCCCTGAAAGGGACAGGTAAGTAGTCTCTCCTACTGCAGGTGAGTACATGCTGGCTGTGTTTCTTTATATGGGGGGTTTCTCCTGGTCTCCCCCCTGTTATGCTGCTCTCTGCACCCTGTACTGGTGCTGTGCTGTGGGTTTCTTGGGGGTCACTCTGGCCTGGCTGGGTGCTCATGTCTGCAGTTTTTTTCTGGTGTGTGAGGTGATTATTGCGCGCGCATTGGCGCTGTTTGAGGTGGTTATTGCGTGCGCCATTGGCGCGCATTAGAAATTTGAATTTCACGCTCGGCGGCCATCTTGGCGTTCAATGGCGCAGTTATAGTGGTGTTATGGAGTCTGATACACCAGCTCTCCACACTTGCCTGGGGCAACTGGCAGTGCTGCACAGTTAAACATGTTCATATGTTTCCTGCACCTGTGGTCCTTATGGACCAGTTGTCAGCAGTCCTGGAATCATTCCTGTCAGAATGGAAGCGGTGTGCGAGCAAAAGGAGCCATAAGCCCCCTCTCCCCACAAAAATCTTTAGTGTAGGAGTGCTCTGATTCAGATATGGGCCTAGCTACTGTGCTCAGGACCCTAGCTCTGAATATTTAATGTTTATGAACAGGACATTCCTTGTGAGGAAGACTCCAGTTCTGTGTCAGTGAATGACAGGGCGCTTGTAAGTGATCTCATTGATGTGAGGAACACTCTCAAGCTGGATCTGCTGTGACAAGCCTTTCTTTTACACAGCTTCCTCACTGTTTTCCTCACACGCTGCCTCAAGAGCAGCATGGATGATACAGTGGTACACAGTGTTCCCTCCCCCTGGTCGGTGCAGCATGGTGGGGGGGGAGGACTTTATTAATTTATGTCTCTAGTCCCTGTGAGCCTTCTGTGTGATATCCTGAGGCAACATTTCCTGGGGGAACGCTTTGAGCTCTGACAGACACACGGTCTGAGGATCAGAGGTTACCTGTTACCTGCATGCTGCTTCGGCAACACAGTCAAACAGTTTGGAATGATACAGAGAAGATTATGCGCCTCGGCACCATAATTTAAACTCATCCTATACCTCTACACTGCATACATTCACAGTGTATGTATGTGTTATTGGTCTCTGTGTCTGCGTGGCTGCCCCCCCCCCACGTTTCAGTGCCATACATGATATAAACGTACAAAATGTTTATACACGACTCCGTATACGTTCACAGTATATGTATGTATTATACTCTCTGGGTCGGCGCGGGTTTCCGCCGGGGGCTCCGGTGTCCTCCCGCACTCTCATGGTATGTGCGCTTCGGCTCTCTGCACAGTATAGACATGTTCAATATGTTTATTGCACATACTATACATATTTACAGTATGGGTATACTGTTTGCGTGGGGTTCCTCCGGGTACTCCGGTTTCCCCCCACGCTCCAATGGAAATGCACAGCATAAACATGTGCAATATGTTGATTCACATGCTATGATTCCTACACGGTATCTGTGCTATCTGCGTGGAGTTCTTCCGGGTGTTCCGGTTTCCTCCCACGCGCTGACGGTATGTGCGCCTTTGGCCTTCTGCACAGTTAAACTTGTTCAATGTTTACCATGCATGCTATAATACCTACACGGTATGTGTAGGCAGTCTGTGTGGTTTTCCTCCGGGTACTCCGTTTCCCTCCCACACTCCATTGGTATGGGCGCTTCGGCGCTATGCACAGTCTAAATTTGTGCGATTGGATATCCACATACTAACATACCTACCCGGTATGTCTGTGCAGTCTGCGTGGGTTTCCGCCCACGCTACATGACATGCATGCCTTTGGTGCAATACACGGTGTACACATTATGTCTATACACTACACTAAATACATTTACAGTAGTTGTAGGTATTGCATTCTCTGAGTATGCGTGGGGTACTTTGGTTCCTCCCACGCGCCAACAGTGTGCGCGCCTTCGGTGCTATGTACACACGGGCTTGTGCAAAATGTTTAGCACACATACTATAATACCTACACGGTATGCGTATGCAGTCTGCATGGGTTTCATCCGGGTGCTCAGGTTTCTCCCCTGCGTTCCAATGGTGTGCGCATTCTCAGCGCTATGCACAGTATAAACATGTGCAATTTGTTTATTCGCAGGCTAACCTACCTACACGGTTGTGTACGCAATCTGCGTGGCTGGTTTACGTCCAAGCCCCGATGTGCGCGCCTTCGTCGCTGGCACAGTATATACGTGTTTAATAGGTTTATCCACACATACTAAACTACATATGCCGTATGTGGTGGTATTATGCTCTTTGTGGCTGGGTGGGTTTCTTCCCACACTCTATTTGCGTGTTTGACGCAATACATAGTATAAACTGTGTTTGTACGATCAGCTCTTATCCATGGGTAGCTGCTGGATGGAGCATAGTCACAAGGATCCCTGGTTTCAGGGGTATCACTTTCCACCTGCTTTCAGTAGTGATCAGAAGCGCTGGCTTGGACTGTGTTCGCCAGGCTGAGGTTACGCCCGTTAGTGGCTGCGTCTCTGGCGTTTTTTGTAGCTCAATGACTGGGCAAAAGCCTCTGCTTCATCCATCAGTCGTCTAGCAGGTGCACTGCAACTGCTTTAGCCTTTTAGGGTCTCTGTGCCCGGGGTGGGTTTGCGCCACCTGTGGAGGCTGAGGTACTAGTCATCTGACCGAGTTTCTAGGGAAGTTCCGTCAAGTTGCCTTTATTGGCCAACAGCTGAGGCACCCTGTACACCGGGGCCTCCCTTCTCCGATACATTGCGGAGTCTCTTTGGGATTTTCATACATCTCGCTGCAAGACGGTCCTGTCGGCCGTGTGCATTGCAGGGGAAGGGTCCTTGCATCCGGAGGTGTTTCCACCTCCTTTAACGGAGGTGGGGCACCGGAAGTGGACCTTATGGCCTCTCGACCCGCAAGGTGGCAAGATCGTGGTCGGGTCCAGGGACCCCTAGGCTGACGCGTCAGGTGCGTTTGAAGCCCGTGGGGGCAGTATCGCCTGATATATGCTTACCCTCCGCTACTGTTGTTGCCTCGCCGGCTTCGCAGAGTAGGGGCTGAGGCCATTCCAGTGATCCTCATTGCTCCACAACGGCGACATTGGTACGCCGATCTACTTCGGCTAGTCGCAGACGTTCCTGGCGACTGCCTATTGGTATCTCCTGATCCCATACTTCATCCTGCTTTACAGTCCTTGGCTTTAATGGCATGGCTGTTTAAAGCCAGGTGCTGAAGGACCGAGTTCTCTCATATTCGGTCATCTCTTCCATGTTGTTGACAACGGGAATCTTCCTCCAGAAAGATATCTCACCGTACCTGGAAGGCTTGCATCACTATATGCGACGAACTTGAGTGGCGTCCTCAGATTTATTCCATTCCCAGGATTTTGCTGTTCTTACAGCATAGTGTGACCCAAAAGCTGGCCTTGAATACCTTTTTTTTTTTTTTTTTTTTTGAGGGTCGGATTTCGGCCCGGGCTGTCTTTTTTTTTTTTTTTTTTTTTTCCAACGACCGCTACTGGGCCATTCCTTGATGGCACCTTTTGTGCAGGGGGTTCGCCATGTGATTTCTCCCCCCCCCCCCCCCCCCCCCCCTGTCAAGCCTCCTCTCCCTACTTGGGATCTGAATTTGATGCATCTCTGTTCTCTAAGAACATCCCTTTGAGAATATCAGAGATTCCTCTCTTGACCTTGTCCCGGAAGGTGGCCTTCTTTGTGGCCATTGCTTCGGTTAGACGGTTGTCTGAGTTGGCGGCCTTGTCCTGCAAGTCGCCTTACTTGGTCCTCCCACGGATATGGCGGTGTTGCGCCCATGACCGTCCTTTTCTAAAGATGGTCTCAGCCTTTCACCTTAAGGACATTGTTCTTCCGTCCTTGTGTCCTCACCCATCGCATCCCTGAAGCCCTGTACACACGATCGGTTTTACCGATGAAAGCAGTCCGATGGACTTTTTTCATCGGACTAATCGATCGTGTATGGGACCCATCGGTCTTTTTTCCAAAAATAGAACATGTTTTAAATTTTTCCGATGGATCAAAAACTGATGGCAAATTCCGATCGTCTATGGGCAAGTCCATCGGATAAAAAACCCACGCATGCTCAATCAAGTCGATGCATGCTCAGAAGCATTAAACCTAATTTTTCTCGGCTCATCGGAGTGTTTTACGTCACCGCGTTTGGAACGCTCGGTTTTTTGACTGATGGTGTGTAGGCAAGACTGATGGAAGTCAGCTTCATCGGATTTCCGATGGACAAAACCATCGGATTAGAATCCATAGGATATCCGATCGTGTGTACGAGGCTTGAGAGTTTGCGCTTCATACATTAAGATGGGTACAAGCCTTACGAGTGTACCTGTCTGCTACTGTTTCCATTCGGAAGTCTGTATCTGGTCCAAAACAGGACCGAGCGGTGTCGTCTGCCACCGTCTCTAGGTGGATCAGGCAGACCGTCATACAGGCCTATGCCCTTAAGGGGCGGGCGCCTCCCTTTGCGGTTGCGGCGCATTCCACCAAGGCAATTGGTGCTTCCTGGGCTTTCCGACATTAAGCGTCGGTTGCAAGGCGACGACCTGGTCGTCCGTTCATACCTTTTTCAAGATTTTATAAGGTTGATGTGGTTGCATCTTCGGATGCTTCCTTCGGCCGCAAAGCATTGCAGGCCAATGTTTAATGTTGCAACTCCTCCGTTGAGGAGCTCTGCTTGTTTGGAGTGAAGTTTTGGTTGTTCCTTTACTACTGCTCCCACCCTTCTGATACTGCTTTGGGACGTCCCACACATTTACAGTATCCAGCTGTGTCTGTCCATGGACGATAAGAGAAGATAGGATTTTTGTACTCACCGTAAAATTCATTTCTCTGACGTCCATGGACTGACGCAGCACCCACCCTTCCTTTTAAGGTTTGTACTGCTTTGTTACGAACTGAGGTCTGCTGACTGCAGGTGGGAGGGTAATGTCCGGAGGGACCGCCCCCCTGGGTGGGGCTGTTCAGCTCTGGTTTGTTCTAGAATGTTTCTAACATTCTGCCTAGATCTTCTCCTGCGAGCAGGGACATATACCCAAAGGTTTACAGTATCCAGCTGTGTCAGTCCATGGACATCAGAGAAATGGATTTTAACGTGAGTACAAAAATCCTATTTTTTTTTTTTTGGATGGAGCTACCCCTAAAAAAAAGTACCTGTTCCGACTTACAAACAAATTCAACTTAAGAACAAACCTCCAGTCCCTATCTTGTTTGTAACCCGGGGATGCTGTCTGAAAATTCCTTTGATCAAGAAGTTTTCTATTTCTAATGATATCTTATATTTACCAGATTCACCCTCTAATAGTATATACAGTATATCTAATCTGTCAATTTATTCTCGTAGTGGATTAGAGATTTTGCTCCCTAACCATAGAATTGGTTATTTATATAAATATAATTGTAATGCCTTCTATTTTTTTTCTAAACATGTTCTACTTGCCTCTTCCTGTGTGCTGCACTATATTAACTGATATGTAAACAAACAATGCATTTTGTATGCAGGCCAACTAATCGGCTGGCCGATTAATCGATTATGAAAATAGTTGAAGGACCCGGCCTTGGGGCGGCAAAGGGAGTAAATCCGGGCCTGCCTGCGGCCCAGTCTCCAAAGGGCCATACATGTTGGCGTTCATGGTTCCCTCAATGAACTGTAGCTCCCCAGTGCTGGCAGCACTCATGCAGCCCCAGACCATGACGCTCCCACCACCATGCTTGGCTGTAGGCAAGACACACTTGACTTTCTTTTTCGTACATCATGGGACACAGAGCTGCATAGTAATTACTATGTGGGTTATAGGCCTACCTTTAAGTGATGGACACTGGCAAACCCAAGACAGGAAGTCCTCTCCCTTATATAACCCCTCCCATACTGGGAGTACCTCCCAGTTTTTTTGACGGTGTTGGTCGCGGTTGAAGTGCTTTGAAAGCTCCGCTGGAGGATCCTCTGGGATCAAGCGAACTATGCAACCGGATCCATACAAAGTGCCATTTGAGGCCAAAGTGGATGGTACCCGGGCCTCAGTGGAGAAGGAGGTTTTACCTGTAACGCTTCTCTTAGGAGAGCTGGACTCGGGGGACCTGTACTTTGGTTATGCACCACATACCAACGTTTTTTTTCTGGCCGAGTGCAATACAGGTCCAGGGGAGTGGAAATCCGAAAAGGACCACGGTCCCTGAAGGTTTTTGACAGAAAACCGCTGTGATGGGTGAAGATTGGGTCGGACTGTTTTTTACCAGCAGAATCCTGCGGCCGGAGAGGTGAGTGAAGGTTCCTAAGGAGCTCCAAATTTCACTTATGGGTCTCTTCTTTAAATAATGTGTCATTCCTGTTTTTCACCACTAGAGGGTGTCCAATTTACATACCTGTCCCATGCTTTCAGTGTGTGGCTGAGTTCAGCAGGCTTCCTCTAGGGTGCAGTCCAGACATAGTGGGATGTCAGGAGAGGGTTGCTGGTGGAATAGTACCATGTGGCCTTGCAAAAAGCTTTTGGCTGGTTTTCCGTTTCACGGGGAACAGTTGTTCGGTGATGATTTGGACAAATATATCCAAAAGATTTCAAGTGGGAAGAGTACTCTTTTTTTACCAGTTAAAAAAAAGGCGTAGGTGTTCTTTTAAACAGCCTTCCTCCATCTCCAGGGACATCAGCCTCTAGACAGTCGCGATGGCCTCCGCCTTCGGGGTCAAGAAGGAAACACTCAAGGTCAGACTCAGGGACATAAAAAGCCCTGGGGTCGGAAACCTAGTATTTAAGCAGCCCGCTCACCTGTGTTCCTTGTCGGTTCCTGTGCGCGATACAACGCGCCACTAGGCCGACTCTCCGCAGCTCACTTCGTGTTCGCGGGTCTGTGCGTTAGATTACAAATGTGTTGCGGCTTCTCATTTTGTGGTCTTCGTCGGCGGTTCTCGCTTGCTGTTGCAGGTAGGATTCAAACCTGTTTTTTGGTACCATACGCAATGTTATGATTCGCTTATAATTCCTATTTCGCATCCCTTTTTGTACTTGGCTGCCTCAGAGTTGTTGTCGGTCGTGTCCCGACATCATTCGGCACAGGCGTAGTAGATTTGTAGGGTCTCTGTCTTGTTTGCCATCCCATCCACAAACATACGATTCGTTCGTAGATCCAAGCCTCCGAGTCGCTGCCAGTCTCTTCGCTGGCTATAGGATTCTCTGTCTATGGGGTTGCCGCCTCATCCATTTGGAGATTAGCATGTATTGATTGCGCGGGTTCTGTGGCTGATTGAGGTGGTAATTTGGTCCACCTGGTGCCTTGTCTGCACTTTGATTAGCCTGGGGTGTTTGGCATGTGTTCAGTTTTGGAGGAGGGGGTGGCACATTCTAACACTCGCCGGCCCGGTTCGAATCCCGGTTGCGTCGGCAATAGTGTTTTTCCTATCCTCGGCACGATACAAGTCGATTCCAGTTGTCACACACATTAGAAGCTTCCTGCAGCTCGGCCTCTCTTTTGAGGCTCCTGCTACAAGCAACCAGTCGTTAGTCAGACCATTCATATGGATACGGTTGCACTTACTCAAACACATACGATGCTCCAGCTTCATAACTCCGACCCAAGTCGACACGATTTGTCCTAGTTTTCGCCTCCCTGATGAGGCTACTTTCTACTCCTCCAATGGCACTTGATCCGACCACTCATTGTCTCCAGTGGCACACACTTCGGCCACTCACGTTTTCTTGTCTGTCGTTTCTCTTAGGTCAGTCGTGTTCAGGTTGTTCCATCCTGTACTAGGTTGGATGTGCTTTCTACAAAAAAATAAAAAAAGTATATAATGTATATATTGCGTTCTTCCAACTGGCACCGTGCTTCTGCAACATGGCCTGCCCTATGAGGTCCCCGCCACAAGCTCTGTCGCCACTCATTCACAGGCACCGGGAGCTTCTGCTACACGGCCTACTTCTCTAGGTTCTTTGCCACAAGTGCTCAGTCGCTGTGTGTGTTTGGCACCACGAGCTTCTGGAGCATGCATGGTCTTCCCCTTAAGCTTCCTGCCACAAGCTCTGTTGCCACTTATACCACTCGTTTGGCGTTCACACCTACAACTCATGCAACTTCTTAGGTCGCAAATGCAGACATGCTTCAGCATGCCTCTTTTCCGTGTCTGCTCCTTTATTTACCTCAATCGGTCAGCATGAAAACTTCTTGTTTTCACCACCCTTTAAGGCTACTTTCTTGCAACACCTGTTGCAAGCTAGTCTATATAGTGTATTTCTTCCTCCATGGGTCAGTGAGGAGGTCAGGTTGTTCCATCCTGCACAAGGTTGGACTTTTTTTTTTTTTTTTTTTTTCTTGCAGATAATATGACATGCATACACACATGCAGGGCTTCTCATGCTTTTACCCAGGGGGAGGGGTTTTGTTACGTTTTAGGGGAGGGAGCATGCGTAGGGCTCTCCTACAGCCAGTTTAAACCTGGACCTCCATGTTAAGTTTTTCAGGTTCCCGGTCACCAGATTAGTCTCGACCAGGACCTCTATTCTATCAGGGCACGAGTCAGGTGGGTAGTACACGAAACACTCTCCCACTACAACCTGCAGCACCCTTCATCTCAATACCTCACGTACACAAATTGAGCTGCTTTTCAGGCACTTGGCTACTGTCGCATTTTCTTTCTTGCCTATTTTCTGAAGGACCTCACCTTCAAAGGTATGCAGACACGGTCGCTACAGTGCCTTGCAAAAGTATTCACCCCCTTGGCTTTTTACCCATTTTGTTAGATTACAGCCTTTAGTTCAATGTTTATTTAATCTGAATTATCTGTGATGGATCAGAACACAATAGTCTAAGTTGGTAAAGTAAAATATATATATATATATATATATATATACATACATACATACATACATACATACATACATACATACATACATACATACATACATACATACATACATACATACATACAACTTTTTTTTTTTTTTTAATAAACTGATAATTGGCATGTGCATGTATTCACCCCCTTTGTTTTGAAGCCCCACCAAAACTCACGGACCGGACAAGGAGGGCATTAATCAGACCGGCAGCACAGTGACCTAAGGTAACCCTGGAGTAGCTGCAGAGTTCCACAGCAGAGACTGGAGTATCTTTACATAGGACGACAATAAGCTGTACGCTCCATAGAGTTGGGCTTTATGTCAGAGTGGCCAGAAGAAAGCCATTACTTTCAGCAAAAAAGAAAATGGCATGTTTTTGAGTTCGCCAAAAGGCATCGGGTTGACTCCCAAAATGTATGGCGGAAGGTGCTCTGGTCTGATGAGACTAAAATTGAACTTTTTGGCCATCAAAGAAAACACTATGGCGCAGACCCAACACATCACCCAAAGAGCACCATCCCCACAGTGAAACATGGTGGTGGCAGCATCATGCTGTGGGGATTTTTTATTTTTTTATTTTTTTTTAGCAGTCGGACTGGGAAACTGGTCAGGGTTGAGGGAAAGATGGATGGTGCTAAATACAGGGATATTCTTGAGCAACACCTGTACCACTCTGTGTGATTTGAGGCTAGGATGGAGGTTCACCTGCCAGCAGGACAATGACCCCAAACGCACTGCTAAAGCAACACTTAAGTGTTTTAAGGGGAAACATGTAAATGTGTTGGAATGGCCTAGTCAAAGCCCAGACCTCAATCCAATAGAAAATCTGTGGTCAGACTTAAAGATTGCTGTTCGCAAGCGCAAACCTTCCAACTTGGAGCTGGAGCGGTTTTGCAAGGAGGAATGTGAAAAATCCCAGTGGTAAGATGTGGCAAGCTCATAGACTTATCCAAAGCGACTTGGAGCTGTGATAGCTGTAAAAGTTGGCTCTATAGTATTGACCTTAGGGGGGTGAAAAGTTATGCACATTGACCTATTTGTTTGCTTCACAATAAAATAAAAATCTTCAACGTTGTGGGCAAGTTCTGTAAATTAAATAATGTAAATCCTCAAACAATCCATGTTAAAGTGGCTGTAAACCCATTTTTTCTATATTAAGGCTTACCTGTAGCTACCCTGGATATCTCGTAAACCTGCACGGTTTAGGAGATATCCCCCTGTGTCTGCATGTGCCGAAGTGATCGACACTGAAGCAATGGCACATCATGCCGCTGCTTCAGTTAGCTGTGCCGTTATCGGCGCTCTCGCATGTGTGGGAGTGACGTCATCGCGTCTCCAGGCCAATCACAGCACCGGAGCCGCAATACCCGGAAGCAAGCTCTGGGAGAGGTGGCCGGAAAGGGGGTCGAGGACGGCTGCAGGGGCTTCGATCTAAGGTAAGTAATACATAATGAGCTAGTATGCTATGCATACTAGTTCATTATGCCTTTTTGTCTTGCAGTCTTCTTCTTTTTTTTTTTTTTTTTTTTTAAGGGTTTACAGCCACTTTAATTCCAGGTTGTGAGGCAACAAAACACGAAAAATGCCAAGGGGGGGTTGAATACTTTTGCAAGGCACTGTAAACAGTTGCTTGCTGGTTCACAGGTCAGTGCATGACACTGACCAGGCACCCGATCTATCAGTTATTTGGCCAGTCACCTCCTGGCTATCCTCGGTTGCCCCGTACTCTTCGAGTTTTTCTAAATTCCCATTCTTCAGCGTTCGCAGGAATGCATCTAGTTCTTCACTACACCTGTCGTTCCTTTTCCTGTTGTTGTTGCTTATTCTTGCGTACTCTGCCTCTCCTCCGCTGTTCTTATTTTCCCAAAAGCCTTCTTAAACATACACCATCGCCCCTCCTTTTTTTTTTTTTTTTTTCATTTTATAGCTGGAGTCATGTCACATCTGGCAGTGAGGACCTTGCCTCCGCCCCTCTGTCACCCACCGTGGGTTCAGAGCCAGGCAGCATTCAGTCCTTCAGGGGGTGGACTATCCCTAAGCTCATGGCACAGCTGCGGCGTAGGGCCATTCCCTGCCATGGCCAGGAAAGCTGAATTATTCAGGCTGGTCTTCCTAACACCAGCTGCACCTGGCACCCGGCAGGCATCCCTGCAGTTAATCTCTTCAGCTTTCGCCCAGGTGCACAACATGATTGGCACGCTGACCGCAGCAGTCTCCAATGTGCAGGCGAGAGTATTAGTCCTAGAGGTGCGCCCAGCGTTGACACCCCCCCCTCCTAGACACGGTCGCAGTGCCCGTCTTGTCACTGCCACCCAGAGGTACACTAATGCCACTATTTGTCCTGTACACCTTCAGGACATCCTGGAGGCAAAGGATGTTAACCTGGCCTCCCTGCTCATTTCGGTCCACGATCTTGCAGAGAAATAAGTCTTGCGCCTGGGGGGTCGTGTCCATGGTTCTGAAAAGCAAAGACCCCAGGCTCAATCGCAAGCTAGATCACCGAGTTTGTACTGGCCTTCGGCATGTTTAGGGACGTTGTTCTCGGCCAACCCCGGCAAGAGGGAAGAGATGGATTTGTACCTCCAATATCGTGGTTGACTTGGGGTACAAATACTTAGGCTCTGCGTTTTTATGACTACAACTGTTCGTTCGCAGCCAGAGCCGCAACCAAACTTGCCCAGTTCCAAACCAGCACGAATTGGCGCATCATGGACACAGTTGTTCTGCCATCACTTTGCGGGTGCGGGTCTGCGTTCCCTGCTTTGGGCTGTTTGCCAGTCCTCCACGCACACAACAAACTGGTGCTCTAACATGAACGTCACATGTTCTTTGACCTTCCCCCTCTGCCGCTGCTCAAGGCATGTCTGCCCCTAGGGCAGATGGGTGTACCTGGGTCACACTGTGTGTGTGTGTGTGTGTGTGTGTGTGTGTGTGTGTGTGTGTTTTTATATAATCTTTGCTAATGCTTCATATTCTCTCAATTTCCAGGTACTCTCGGGAAAGACACTATGTAGAAGAGCTAGAATTATCCAGGTTGGAAAGAATGGCCGTGGAATATGGAGATTACCACCCCTTAAAAGTCATTATTGTAAGGGTTTTTTATTTTACTCTATGAAAAGTAATTGGAGTATTGTAAAGATTGTATCATTTTGTAAGGGCCATAGCACCATTCCATGTGAACAATCAAGTCTGAATAGCCTATCAAGCTTACTTGTTTGCCCTAATTGTTGCAGAAATGCCATTGTTTTTTTTCTTTTTTTTTTGTGAATTTTATGCTTCCTAATGCATATGAAAACTACACAAATTCTTACGTTCATGTACACAGTCGACACACATGCAACAATTTTAACTCTGCAGAAAAAAAAACTGTACTACAAAAAACTGCTGTTGCTGGTATGATCTCTGAATTCATTGAAATTGTCTGTTCTTTCAGTGTCCTTTTTTTTTAAATTCCAACTCTTCTTACTCTTTTGTTCATGGACCGACACAGCTTCCAATTGACAAGTGGGTATTATCTGTTAGGAGTGACTAGGCAGAAAAAACTTGTAAAGTTTTGCATCACACCTTCTACGGTACCGCTCTTGTAGCCCCCCCCCCCCAGTTTCGGCCATCGAGCGTGTGCCGACCCTAGCTACGCGCTGGGTTTTCCACGACATACCTGTCCTACGGGTGGCCGGTGAGCCTACGCTCCCAGGGCCTGCATCGGACCGCTCAGCTTCGGCTGACCTTATGGCCGAGTCGCAGCAGCCTGTCCGGTGAGCTAACGCTCCAGGGCATGCATATGATCGTCCCCTAGGGTCCAATCACAGCATGCCTGGCCGTCAGTCACCTCCGTGCGCGGATGATCTGTCCGGAATGTCTTCCAGCATGAGACACGCAGGAAGGGTAAGTAGCTCCCCCGCTCCGGCAGGGTGACATTGGCTGGACATTCCCGGAGAGATCAAGTAAGTGGTTATGACCCCTTTCCTTCCGCTCTCCCTGCCTTCCCTCCTCCCTGGGCTCTGAGCTAAGGTTGCTGGGTGCTGGTCACCATTGTTTGTGTTTGTGTGTGTGTGTGTGCTTCTCCCTCCATGCTGTCGGCAGCCATTTTGCGATGGTCCATGCTTTTTCGGCCTCTAGTGAATGTCCGGCGGCCATTTTCTTGTAGTTTCGCCCCAATAGCTTTAAATTGCCGCCTGGCGGCCATTTTCTTGTAGTCCGTGGCCGCTTTGGCCTCTACCGACTGTTAGGCGGCCATGTTTCTTAGTATTCCTGCCTGCATGTATATACAGCCGCTCGGCGGCCATTTTGTTGTGGTCCACGGCCGTTTTTTGCCTCTATATTCAGGCTCGGCTGCCATTTTCTTAGAGCCCACATTGTTGTATACAGCCGCTTGGCGGCCATTTTGCGGTAGTCTCCGGCCTCTAGGGTGCATTCTCTGGTGCGAATTTTATCAGAAGACGCTGATAAGAATCAGACTGACACAGACAGCGGTGGAATAGCATCACAGGCGCAGCACATGGCAGCATAGCAGTACCGTTCCAAGGGTGGCGAGTCCTCCGGGAGACCCTGCATCTCTGTATCAGCGAGGAGGGTGGCCTATTGATGCCTTGCCTGGAGCCCTGTGGGTGTCAGCGCGTGGGTCAGCATGGCATCTGAAGCAGACGTTTTTTCCCCTTAAAACACCTGATTTGGTGGCTAGTGCCCCTGATGTTCCTACGGACGCTATGTCGGCAATCCTAGAGTCTTTTGCTGCCAGGGTGGAAGCAGCACACAGGAACACGGGGGGTAGCAAACGCTTCCGTCCCTGGCAATCTTCCGGGGATTATTCTGATGCAGAACCAGGCCCAGCTATGGCTCAGGACCCAGATTCTGATGCATCAGTGACTGCAGACCGGGACCAAGTGGACAGTGAATGACTCAAGTCCAGGTCAGTACGCGAAAGGGCTTTGGTATCTGACCTTATTACTGCAGTTCGGGATACGCTAAAATTGGAGAATGCAGCAGAAACTCTGATCGCCTTTGGGTTCCGTAAACCTACCCGTACTACTAAGGTGTTTCCTTGTGTGTCTTATTTTGATAAGCTCTTATACAAGGAGTGGGAGAACCCATCAAGGGTTTTTACGCCCCCAAGGAATCTTGCGGTACGGTACCCCCTTGAGCAGAGTTTTCTGAAGAAATGGACCTCTCCCCCAATAGTGGACCCTTGTCCAGACTTTAATAAAGCTACCACAATTCCAGTGGAAGGGGCTCCTGTTTTCAAGGACCCTGTGGATAAGAAAGCTGAAGCACTCACTCGCTACCTATACACAGTGGTAGGCTCAGCGGTGCGCCCAGCATTGGCGGGGGCCTTCGTGTCTCAGACACTTACTGAGTGGGCAAAATTGCTGCTCCAGGCGAGATGCTCCTCCTAATGAGATAACTTTGGCCGACCAGTTGGTACAACGCCTTAATTTTGTCTGCAAGTCCGACACGGACACTATCCCCTTGCTGTCCAAAGCTTCGGTTTATGCGGTAGCTATACGCCGCCTGATCTGGCTAAAGGGCTGGTCTGCGGACCAGGCTTCCAAGAAGGCTCTGTTGGATCTGCCTTTTAAGGGCGACAGACTTTTTTGAGCCTTTCTAGATTACATAAAGGATGCCACAGGAGGTAAAAGCATGTTGCTTCCTCAAACTATAAAGGGTAAGGGACCACGCCAAGGGCAAGGTCCCTCCTTTACTGTGCGCAAGCATTTTTTTCGTCCGCTTAAGGTGACAGAAAAAAGACCCCTGGCTGACAAGACGCCTGCGCAAGGACAAAGATGTTCTTGGTCCCGCAAGCCCAACAAGCCTGCGGACAAATCTACGTCCGCATGAAGGTCCGCCCTCACCGAGTTCTCGGGTGGGGGGACGTCTTCGCAAATTTGCGACTCAGTGGACATCTCTGATCTCCGACCATTGGGTTTGCGAAGTGATCTCAGGTTACAAGCCAGTTCCAGAGCTCAACCCGTGTTTGCCCCTTCTAAGACAGAGGGGCATCGCTATCATGGGCTACTAGGATGACCTTATTCTGAAGGCCCCTTCAAGCTCAGAATTGGAGGTAAGCGTGTCCATAACCTATCAGACTCTCCGACTGTGGTTGGGTATAAAACGCGCAAAGGTCAGTATTGGTGCCAACTCAACGCCTAGTGTATCTGGGGTTGATTCTGGATTCCTCCAGAGGTAGCCTCCTTCGAGACGGTCCCATATGCTCAAGATCACATTCGAGTGTTACAGATTCAGGTTCTGTCCAGATGGAACAGATGCCCATCATCTCAGGATTATCTAATCCGGGGTAAGCCACCTAGTCAGGAGATCCCTGAGAGGGTGGCTGACATCACCGGCTCTCTTGGCCGGGAGGTTGTTCCTTCTTGGATTGGATTGTGATCACGATGGACGCAAGCCTTACAGGAGCCCGCCTGCCGATCAAGGTCCTGGAACTCTGGACGATCAGGCGGTGCCTCTTCAGATGGTTTCTGAGGCTGTCAGGATCCAGTCAGACAACGCCACAGTGGTGGCAGATGTCAATCATCAGGGAGGAACAAGAAGGTCAGCTGCAGCATCGGAGGTCGCTCGCAGCCTGACGTGAGAAGAAAGGAGCGTACCGGCACTGTCGGCCATGTACATTCCGGGTGTGAAGAATTGGCAGGCCAACTACCTGAGTCGCCATATGCTGGACCAGGGAGAAGGGTCCTTACACCCGGGGATGGGTTTCAGCTCCTCTGCTAAAGAAGGGGCACGCCACACATCTCTTGGTGTCCCGACTCAATCAGGAGCTATTGAGGTTTGTGGCCCGGGCAAAGGACCCAGGGGCAGATGCAACGGACGCGTTGGTAACATCGTGGGGTCAGTATCAGCTAATCTAGGCCTTCCCTCCCATGAGGCTCCTTCCCCAGCTGCTTCGCAGAACAGAGGCAGCGAGAATTCCAAGGATTCTGATCGCTCCAGATTGGCCTCAGCATCCTTGGTACGCCGACCTAGTACGTCTGGTAGCAGACGTCCCCTGGCGTCTACCTCTACAGAGGGATCTGCTATCGCAAGGTCCAATACTCCGTCCTGCTTTACAGTCTCTGGCTTTAATGGCAGGGCTATTGAGAACCAGGTACTGAGAGACAGGGGCCTGTCAGATTCAGTAATCTCTACTATGGGAAGTGCTCGGAAGCCATCCTCTAGGAAGGTTTATCATTGCACTTGGAAGGCCTACATTTCCACGTGTGAGCAAATGAAGTGGCATCCATGTACTTATTTGGTTTCCATAATCCTACTGTTTTTACAGCATGGTGTGGACCAAAGGCTTGCCTTAAGTACTATTAAGGGGCAGATATCTGCCCTGGCTGTCTTTTTTTTTTTTTTTTCAGCGACCCCTGGCGGCTCACTCTCTCGTGAGTACATTTGTGCGGGGAGTTCGACATGTGGCTCCTCCGGTCCGTCCCCCGCTACCTCCGTGGGACTTGAACCTGGTCCTCTCGTGCTTCAGAGGTCACCGTTTGAGAATATTAGGGAGATTCCCTTATTGACACTTTCTCAAAAACTGGTCTTTTTGGTGGCTGTTACATCAGACGAGTTACTGAGCTGGCAGCCTTGTCCTGCAAGGCTCCCTATCTGATCTTCCACAAGGATAAGGTGGTGGCCGCAGCCTTCCTTTCTTCCGAAAGTCGTTTAGGCTTTTCATCTCAACGAGGACATTGTACTTCCATCCTTGTGTCCTCATCTGTCGAATCCTAAGGAGGTCGGCGTTGCATTCCTTGGACGTTGTCCGAGCTTTGAGAGTATACCTATCTGCTACTTCCCTGTTCCGGAAGTCAGACTCACTGTTGGTTTCGGTGGCTGGTCCCAAGAAGGGCCTAGCAGTCTCATCGGCCACCATCTCTAGATGGATCCAACAGATGGTAATCCAGGCCTACGCCTTAAAAGGTCAAGCGCCCCCCTTTCTTGTTACGGCGCATTCGACCAGGGCAATAGGTGCCTCTTGGGCTTTCCGACATCAAGCGTCGATTTCCCAATTATGTAAAGCGGCGACTTGGTCGTCCGCTCACACTTTCACAAAATTCTACAAGGTTGATGTAGGTGCATCTTCGGATGCCTCTTTCGGCCGCAAAGTTTTGCAGGCGGCTGCTTAGAGTTGCAACTCCTCCGTTGTAAGAGTGCGGTTTGGTTTGGGGTGAAGTTTACTTTGTTGTTACCACCCCTCGTTTTGACACTGCTTTGGGACGTCCCACTTGTCAATTGGAAGCTATGTCGGTCCATGAACGAAAGAGTAAATAGGATTTTTTTTTTTTTGTACTCCCCGTAAAATCCTTTTCTCGGAGTTCATGGACCGACACAGCACCCACCCCTCAAGTTTGTACTGCTTTTTGACAATCTGATCTGCGAGATGCAGAGTGAGGGGATATACCCGGGGGGGGGGGGGGGGGTCCGCCCCCTGGGCAGTACTGTAGAAGGTGTGATGCAACACTTATTATTTTTTTTATTTTTTTTTCCATGCTTTTTTTCTGCCTAGTCACTCCTAAACGGATAATACCCACTTGTCAATTGGAAGCTGTGTCGGTCCATGAAGTCAGAGAAAAGGATTTTACGGTGAGTGCAAAAAATCCTTTTTCTCTTATCGTCCATGGACCGACACAGCTCTCATACCCACATGTAATCAGTATATGTCCCTGCTCACAGGAGAAGGCAGAATGTTAGAGGTTAAAACATTCTAGAACAAGCCAGAGCTGAACAGCCCCGCCCAGGGGGGCGGCCCCTCCGGACATTACCCTCCCACCTGCAGCTAGCAGCCTCAGTTTTTTTTCTGCCTAGCAGAAGAAGACGTGGCTCTCAGGAGCCAGTCTCCTGGAAGATTTGACTTTTTTGATTTTTATTCCTTTGGGAATTTTATTATTTTATTTTTGAGACCTTCAATCAACTGTCGGCTGGGCAACACTAGGGTACACTAGTATCCTCGTAGTCTTCCCTGTCCGACCATCGAGCGTGCTGATCCTCGCCTTGCGTGCGTGAGACTCAGTTCACGACATACCCCATGGCTCCAGGGGTGGCCGGGTTGCTTTCATGCTCCCGCGGTCCTCTCAAGATTGAACAGTACTTGGCTGACTGTATCTCTCGCGGTGGACCGGGCCGACAGCTACGCAGTACGACTCTGTGATAGGTCTGTCTGAAACAAGCCAGTGGGTCCCTGAAAGGGACGGGTAAGTAGTCTCTCCTACTGCAGGTGAGTACATGCTGGCTGTGTTTTGTGTGGGGGTTTCTCCCTGTCTCCCCCCTGTTATGCTGCTCTGCACCCTGTACTGGTGCTGTGGGGTGCTTGGGGGTCACTCTGGCCTGGCTGGGCGCTCATGTCTGCAGTTTGTTCTGGTGTGTGAGGTGATTATTGCGTGCATTGGTGCCCATTAGAGCTTTGAATTTTGCGCTCGGCGGCCATCTTGGCGTTCAGTGGCGCAGTTGTAGCTGCGGCCGGCGGACATTTTCTTGTGGCCGCCACGCATTTATTTCTGGCGGCGGCTCGAATCCCCTCACAATCTCCTCACAGACTGAGCTGTCCTTAAGGGTTGGTGGGTCCTCCCGGGTATCCCCTCCTCAGCGTAGCCAGTGGGTGGACTGTATATTCACTGTATAGTGTATAAGGTTTCAGAGGGTGGCGTTTATGGAGTCTGATACACCTGCTCTCCACACTTGCCTGGGGCAACTGGCAGTGCTGCACAGTTAAACATGTTCATATGTTTCCTGCACCTGCGGTCCTTATGGACCAGTTGTCAGCAGTCCTGGAATCATTCCTGTCAGAATGGAAGCGGTGTGCGAGCAAAAGGCGCTATAAGCCCCCTCCCCCCCACAAAAATCTTTAGTGAAGGAGTGCTCTGAGTCAGATATGGGCCTAGCTACTATGCTCAGGACCCTAGCTCTGAATATTTAATGATTATGAACAGGAAATTCCCTTGAGGAAGACTCCAGTTCTGTGTCAGGGAATGACAGGGCGCTTGTAAGTCATCTCATTGATGTGAGAAACACTCTCAGGCTGGAATTGCTGTGACAAGCTTTTCTCAAATCGCCTTTCAGGACAACCTTGGAGAGAGCGTAGCTCCGCCTCTTTAACAGGAAACACTTCAGCCTTTAAATCCCTCCTCTTCCACCATGGCCTCAGTTATTGTTTCCTCCGCCATGGTGGAAGCAACAGGTGGGAACCAGGGAGCTACGCTCTTTCCAAGGGGGAAGCAGTAAGGCTTGCCTTTCTTTTTTTCTGCCTGGTGTGCAGCTTTTATTTGGTACTTGTACCAGTGACCATCCCAGCACCCCCTCCACCGCAAGGGTGGGGTGTTCCGGAGTCCCCAGTCTCGCCTGCTCAGGGGAGTAAAGGACCCACAGGAGACGCAGCATCTTGTGCCCGGAATCCGCGGTAAGGCTCCAGGAGCCGAGCAGTTGCTGCTGCAGGTCAGCGGCGCGAATCGCATGACGGTTCCGGGTCCTGGCTGGCGGGTGACGTCAGTTCCGGCGATGCGGTTTCCTGTGGGGGCGTGGCGCTAGTGGTGCCCAGCGCTTGGAACGCAGGGACTAGGGGGCGTGTCTATCGACCGGCGCTTCCGTTTCCGGCCCACGTGGATGACGCGGGACCCGGGAGAATTTAAAACACACACTGTGTGTATAGCCCAGCTGCGCTCTCGACAAGATGGAAGAGAGACAGACAGCGATGGCAGAAGCATGCGCCCTAAGCTCCGGTCAGGCTCAGGTAAGAGGGGTACAATGGTGCCTTTTTATTCTTATCCAAATGAGTCTTTTTTGCTGTGTTTTGTTTGTTTCCTCCCTTAAGGGAGCCTGCTGCTGTACGGTCGGTGGTTACTTCTCTTTGACCTGCTACAGCTTGGACATTGGTTGTTTTCACTGGGACACTTCTTCTCTATCTTTGGTGGTGGCCTAAATGACACTAATTGGTTAGGTGTGGCTAGGACATTAGGTGAACTTCTATTGTTTAGCTCGTTTCAGGAGAAAGCTGTAGCAAAAACCAAACATGTAAACCCACCAAGCCAGAGGAAGTGTCCCTCCTGCAAGAATCCTTTAAGGGATTCATGGCAAAAAGCTATGTGCAGGTCTTGCATTAAGGACTTAGTGGAAGAGGAAACATCCCAGCAATTCAAGGATTTATTTTCCTCAGTAAGAGAAGCTTACAAGTTCTCTTGGTTCGGTTAAATCTCTGCTAAGTCCAGCAGTCTTAACTGAACCCCAGCAATCACCGTCCAGCCCAAGAGCCTCCACCTCTAGACCAGCAGAGAGTGTGGACTCTGGGGACGAAGGGGCAAGTACTCTCCCCTCTCTCAAGGACTCAGATGAGGAGGAAGAGGAAGATGACGGCAAAACCTCCAGATATAAATTATCTTTGGAAGATGTGGATGATCTCTTAAAAGCAATCTACACTACCCTGGATATTCAGGAGGAAAAGGTACATCTTTCAGTTCATGATAAAATGTACCAGGGTCTGGATGATTCCAAGCAAAGAAGAATGTTCCCAGTCCATAGGGTCATATCGGACACTATCAAAAAGGAATGGAAGGACCCTGAAAAAGGTCCCTTCCTATCAAAGACCCTCAAAAAGCGTTTTCCTTTTGAAAACAAGGACTCGGAGGTCTGGAATAAAAAACCAAGAGTGGACGCTGCCTTCTCGCAAGTCTCTCGTCGTACGGATCTCGCTTTTGAGGACATGGGAGTGTTGAAGGATGCGATGGATAAAAGGGCAGACTCCCTGCTGAAAAAAGCATGGGACTCCACGTCAGCCAGCCTCAAACCAGCTATGGCTTCCACAGTGGTGGCAAGAAACCTGGAGTGTTGGATAGAGAAATTGATGAACCATGTAGAGGCAGGTACTCCAAGGAAAGACCTGTTGGAATCCTTCCCTCTAATTTTGAAAGCGGTAAAATACATGGCAGATGCATCCGCTGAATCAATCAAAATGGCTGCTAGATCAGCAGCATTAGTGAATTCAGTTAGGCGTGCAGTCTGGCTAAAGACATGGTCGGTTGACACAGCCTCAAAAATTAAACTCTGTGGCCTACCCTTCTCGGGGGATTTGCTGTTTGGTCCAGAGCTAGAAACTGTGCTGGATAGAACAGCTGACAAGAAAAAGGCTTTCCCTTCTAAAAAGAAGCAACCATTTAAAAAGAATTTTCGTTCTGTTCAGAACGTGACCTCCTTATCAGCGGTTCATTTAAAGGGATCCCAGAATCTGTTGGCAGATCTGCTAAGCAGAAGGCGTGTGGTGGAAGCAGAATGGAGTCTGAGCCAGGAGATTTTCTCCATGATCTCCAAAGAGTGGGGGAAACTCCAGGTAGATCTATTTGCCAACCAGCAAAACACGAAAGTCAGAATTCTTTTCTCTCCACAGAGGGGATCAGGCAGTTGGAATAGATGCTCTAGCACACCCATGGCATTACCAGCTGTGTTAGGCCTTTCCCCCATTTCCCCTAATCCCATTGGTATTAAAGTTCAGGGAAGAGAACACCAGTCTTATCCTGATTGCTCCATATTGGCCAAAAAGACCTTGGTTTGCGACACTTCTAAACCTAGCCGCAAATCCTCCTTGGAGGCTACCACTCAGGAAGGACTTACTATCACAGGGTTCTGTGAACCATCCGGAAGCAGACAGACTACATCTGACTGCTTGGCTTCTGAAGACCTCCTAAAAGCCAAAGGACTTTCAGATAAGGTAGTAAGGACCCTACTGTCCAGTAGAAAGGAGGTAACTAGGGCCATCTACCTTAAAGTATGGAAAAAATTCAATTCTTGGTGTTCTTCCAAAAACTTTATAGTCAAGAGTGTCGTTTCAGTTTTAGAGTTTCTCCATGAAGGAATGGAGAAAGGATTGGCAGCCAGCACCTTGAAAACCCAAGTTGCGGCTCTTTCAGTTTACTTTGAAAAAGCTTTGTCCAAAGAAACTTTAATTTCCAGATTTTTTAGGGCCTTGGCTCGGAACAGACCCATAGTCCTTAAAGTTTTTCCCAGTTGGGATCTATCTGTTGTTTTACAGGGTCTCACGGGAGCTCCGTTTGAACCCCTTCAAGAGACTTCCTTAAGAAGTTTAGTTTTCAAAACAATTTTTTTAGTTGCCATTACATCGGCAAGGAGAGTCAGTGAACTCCAGGCTCCTGCGGTTACAGAACCTTTTTTGAGGGTCTTTCCAGACCGAGTGATCCTTCAGACGGATCCAGCCTTCCTGCCAAAAGTATCTTCAACCTTCCATAGGTCACAAGAGATAACCCTGCCTACCTTTTTCCTCAGTTCCTAACAATGCAGGAGAGGAAGCTTTCCATACGCTGGATGTGAGAAGATGTCTACTCCAGTTTCTAGCAGTTACCAAAGAGTTTAGAAAAACAAATGCCCTCTTTGTAGTATTTTCAGGTCCCCGCAAAGGGGAGAAAGCTTCCAAAAGTACATTAGGCAGATGGCTTAGACAAGCAATTACAGAAGCTTACCAAGCTAAAGGAGAAATACCTCCCTCAGGTATTGCTGCTCATTCAACAAGGTCAACAGCAGTTTCCTGGGCCGAGAGGGCCGGTGCTACGCCTGATCAGATTTGCAAGGCTGCCACTTGGTCCAACTACTCAACTTTTCTCCGGCACTATAGGTTGGACTTGCTGTCTGCCGCAGATCAAGCCTTCGGCAGGAAGGTACTGCAGGCAGTAGTCCCACCCTAGGGTAAGTTACTTGGTTATCCTCTCCAAGGTTGTCCTGAAAGGCGATTTGAGAAAAACTTAGACTTACCGGTGACGGTATTTCTAAGAGCCTTTCAGGACAACCGCTATTTCCCTCCCTAATATATCTTAGAAGTATTGATTAAGTGTCTATCATGGTCGTTGTGGTTGTTCTGTGCTTTTGTCTTCCAGTTTGTCGGAAACCACAATAACTGAGGCCATGGTGGAAGAGGAGGGATTTAAAGGCTGAAGTGTTTCCTGTTAAAGAGCCTGAGCTACGCTCTCCAAGGTTGTCCTGAAAGGCTCTTAGAAATACCGTCACCGGTAAGTCTAACTAAGTTTTTCTTTTACTCAGTTTCCTCACTGTTTTCCTCACTCGCTGCCTCAAGAGCAGCATGGATGAGGGAGGACTTTATTAATTTATGTCTCTAATCCCTGTGAGCCTTCTGTGTGATACCTGAGGTAACATTTCCCGCCATTTCCTGGGGAATGATTTGAGCTCTGACAGACACACGGTCTGAGGATCAGAGGTTACCTGTTACCTGCATGCTGCTTCAGCAGCACAGTCGAGCAGGTTGGAATGATGCAGAGAAGATTATGCGCCTCTGCGCCATAATTTAAACTCATCCTATACCTCTACACTGCATACATTCACAGTGTATGTATGTGTTATTGGTCTCTGTGGCTGTCCCCCCACGTTCCAATGCTGTGTTTCAGTGCCATACATGATATAAACGTACAAAATATGTTTATGCACGACTCCAGATACATTCACAGTATATGTATGGATTATACTCTCTGGGTTGGCGGGGGCTCCGGTGTCCTCCCGCGCTCTCATGGTATGTGCGCTTCGGCTCTCTGCACAGTATAGACATGTTCAATATGTTTATTGCACATATTATACATGTTTACAGTATGGGTATACTGTTTGCGTGGGGTTCCTCCGGGTACTCCGGTTTCCCCCCACGCTCCAATGGAAATGCACAGCATAAACATGTGCAATATGTTGATTCAAATGCTATCATTCCTACACGGTATCTGTGCTATCTGCGTGGAGTTCTTCCGAGTGTTCCGGTTTCCTCCCACGCGCTGACGGTATGTGCGCCTTTTGGCCTTCTGCACAGTTAAACATGTTCAATGTTTATTACGCATGCTATAATACCTACACGGTATGTGTAGGCAGTCTGTGTGGTTTTCCTCCGGGTACTCCGGTTCCCTCCCACACTCCATTGGCATGGGCGCTTCGGCGCTATGCACAGTCTAAATTTGTGCGATTGGATATCCACATACTAACATACCTACCCGGTATGTCTTTGCAGTCTGCGTGGGTTTCCGCCCACGCTACATGACATGCATGCCTTTGGTGCAATACACGATGTAAACATACACATTATGTTTATACACTACACTAAATACATTCACAGTAGTTGTAGGTATTGCATTCTGAGTATGCGTGGGGTACTTTGGTTCCTCCCACGCGCCAACGGTGTGCGCGCCTTCGGTGCTATGCACACATGAGCTTGTGCAAAAGGTTTAGCACACACACTATAATACCTACACGGTATGCGTATGCAGTCTGCGTGGGTTTCTGCCCATGCTACATGACATGCATGCCTTTGGTGCAATACACGGTGTAAACATACGCATTATGTCTATACACTAAATACATTTACAGTAGCTGTAGGTATTGCGTTCTCTGAGTATGCGTGGGGTACTAAGGTTCCTCCCACGCGCCAACAGTGTGCGCGCCTTCGGTGCTATGCACACATGGGCTTGTGCAAAATGTTTAGCACACATACTATAATGCCATACACGGTATGTGTATGCAGTCTGCATGGGTTTCATCCGGGTGCTCAGGTTTCTCCCCTGCGTTCCATTGGTGTGCGCATTCTCAGCGCTATGCACAGTATAAACATGTGCAATTTGTTTATTCGCAGGCTAACATACCTACACGGCTGTGTACGCAATCTGCGTGGCTGGTTTACGTCCAGGCCCCGATGTGCGCGCCTTCGTCGCTGGCACAGTATATACGCGTTTAATAGGTTTATCCACAAATACTAAACTACATACGCCGTATGTGGTGGTATTATGCTCTTTGTGGCTGGGTGGGTTTCCTACCACACTCTCCATTTGTGCGTTTGACGCAATACATAGTATAAACTATGTGTTTGCACAATCAGCACCTATCCATGGGTAGCTGCTGGATGGAGCATTGTCACAAGGATCCCTGATTTCAGGTGTATCACTTTCCACCTGCTTTCAGTGGTGATCAGAAGCGCTGGCTTGGACTGTTTGCCAGGCTGGGGTTAGCGTTACGCCCGTTAGTGGCTGCGTCTCTGGCATTTTTTGTAGCTCAATGACTGGGCAAAAGCCTCTGCTTCATCCATCAGTCGTCTAGCAGGTGCACTACGACTGCTTTAGCCTTTAGGGTCTCTGTGCCCGGGGTGGGTTTGCGCCACCTGTGGAGGCTGAGGTACTAGTCCTCTGACCGAGTTTCTAGGGAAGTTCCGTCAAGTTGCCTTTTATTGGCCAACATTTGAGGCACCCTGTACACTGGGGCCTCTTCTCCGATACATTGCGGAGTCTCTTTGGGATTTTCATACATCTCGCTGCAAGACGGTCCTGTCGGCCGTGTGCATTGCAGGCAAAGGGTCCTTGCATCCGGAGGTGGGGCACCGGAACTGGACCTTGTGGCCTCTCGACTCACTCGCAAGGTGGCAAGATCGTGGTCAGGTCCAGGAACCCCTGGGCGGATGCGTCAGACGTGTTGGAAGCCCGTGGGGACAGTATTGCCTGATAGATGCTTACCCTCTGCTACTGTTGTTGACTCGCCGGCTTCGCAGAGCATACTTCATCCTGCTTTACAGTCCTTGGCTTTAATGGCATGGCTGTTTAAAGCCAGGTGCTAAAGGACCGAGTTCTCTCGTATTCGGTCATCTATTCTATGTTGTTGACACGGGAATCTTCCTCCAGAAAGATATCTCACCGTACCTGGAAGGCTTACATCGCTATGTGCGAGGAACTTGAGTGGCATCCTCGGATGTATTCCGTTGCCAGGATTTTGCTGTTCTTACAGCGTGCTGTGACCCAAAAGCTGGCCTTGCATACCTTTTTTGAGGGACGGATTTCGGCCCGGGCTGTCTTTTTCAACGACCGCTACCGGGCCATTCCTTGATTAGCACCTTTTGTGCAGGGGGTTTGCGTGTGATCCCCCCCCTCTCAAGCCCCCTCTCCCTACTTGGGATCTGATTTTGATGCATCTCGGTTCTCCAAGAACATCCCTTTGAGAATATCAGAGAGATTCCTCTCTTGACCTTGTCCCGGAAGTTGGCCTTAGTGGCCATTGCTTCGGTTAGACGGGTGTCTGAGTTGGCGGCCTTGTCCGGCAAGTCGCCTTACTTGGTCCTCCATAAGGATATGTTGATGTTGCGCCAACGACCATCCTTCATTTCTAAGGATGGTCTTGGCCTTTCACCTTAAGAAGGACATTGTTCTTCCGTCCTTGTGTCCTCACCCATCGCATCCCTGAGAGTTTGCGCTTCATACATTAAGATAGGTACAAGCCTTACGAGTGTACCTGTCTGCTACTGTTTCCATTCGGAAATCTGTGTCTGGTCCAAAACAGGGGCGAGCGGTGTCTGCCACCGTCTTTAGGTGGATCAGGCAGACCGTCATACAGGCCTATGCCCTTAAGGGGCGGGCGCCTCCCTTTCCGGTTGCGGCACATTCCACCAAGGCAATTGGTGCTTCCCGGGCCTTTCGACATCAAGCGTCGGTTGCACAAGTGTGCAAGGCGACGACCTGGTCGTCCGTTCATACCTTTTCAAAGTTCTACAAGGTTGATGTGGCTGCATCTTCGGATGCTTCCTTCGGCCGCAAAGTGTTGCAGGCCGCTGTCTAATGTTGCAACTCCTCCGTTGAGGGGCTCTGCTGGTTTGGAGTGAAGTTTTGGTTGTTCCTTACTTTTTTTGCTCCCACCCTTTTTCTTATACTGCTTTGGGACGTCCCACATGTAATCAGTATGAGAGCTGCGTCGGTCCATGGACGATATAAGAAAATAGGATTTTTGTACTCGCCGTAAAATCCGTTTCTCTGACGTCCATGGACCGACGCAGCACCCACCCTTCCTTTTAAGTTTGTACTGCTTTGTTACGAACTGAGGCTGCTAGCTGCAGGTGGGAGGGTAATGTCCGGAGGGACCGCCCCCCTGGGCGGGGCTGTTCAGCTCTGGCTTGTTCTAGAATGTTTTAACCTCTAACATTCTGCCTAGGTCTTCTCCTGCGAGCAGGGACATATACCCACATGTAATCAGTATGAGAGCTGCGTCGGTCCATGGGCGTCAGAGAAACGAATTTTACGGTGAGTACAAAAATCCTATTTTTTTTTTTTTTTTTTTTTAAACCACTTCAATACACAGCATTTTTACCCCCTTCCTGCCCAGGTCAATTTTCAGCTTTCAGCGCTGTCACACTTTGAATGACAATTGCACGGGCATGCGACGTTTTACCCAAATTAAATTTAGTTTTTCCCCCACAAATAGAGCTTTCTTTTGGTGGTATTTGATCACCTCTGCGTTTTTTTTTTTGGGAGTTTTTTTGCACTATAAACAAAAGACCGACAATTTTGAAAACTAAATATTTATAATTTTTTTTGCTATAATACTGTATACCAATTATTTTTAAATTTTTTCCCTAAGTTTAGGCCGATATGTATTCTTCTACATATTCTTGGTAAAAAAAAATCTCTAAGCGTATATTGATTGGTTTGCACAAAAATTATAGCGTCTACAAAATAGGGGATAGATTTATGTCATTTGTATTTATTTTTTACTACTAATGGCGGCGATCTGCGGTTATTTTTATTTTTTTATCGTGACTGACATTGCTGCAGGCAGATCGGACACTTAACACCATTTTGGGACCATTGACATTTATAAAGCGATCAGTGCTATAAAAAAGAACTGATGCACTGATTTACTGTATAAATGTCACTGGCAGGGTAGGGGTTAACACTAGGGTGAGTTAAAGGGGTTAAATGTGTGTTCTAGGGAGTGATTCTAACTGGGGGGGGGGGGGGAGGAGACCGATCGGTGTTCCTATATACAAGGAACATATGATCAGTTCTCCTCTCTCCTGACAGGACATGGATCTGTGTGCTTACACACAGATCCACGTCTCTGCTCTGTGATGAGCAATCGCGGGTGCCCGGCGGACATCACGGCCGCCGGGCACGCGCATCTGGTCCCCAGTCATGTGGCCAGCGTGCGCTCACCACAATGCCGGGAAGCCAAAGACGTCATATGACGTCCACCCGGAGGGAGGAAGGGTTCCTGCCGCCGTCATTTTACAATACGGCGATGGGCAAGTTGTTAATCTTTATTTCGAACAAAGTCACGTCTTAACAAACAGTATCATAGGTTCTAGAACATCAATTGAAAAGTGACATGCATATTTATATATGTAACATAAAAAATTAGAACACAGGTGAGATATAGAAATTTAGCAGTTATGTCGTTCATAGTTAAGATGTTCACCCCTTTGAAAGCCTGAGGGTGATCTCTACAGTGTTACCACTGACTAACATGACTAGATAGGTTCGGAGAGGAGACATATATTACCAGTTGTCAATGTTTATACTGAAATATTAAAATGTTTTTATGAAATTATGCAAATCTATGTTTTGGGAGATTTTACTTTTTTCCACAAATACAACCAAGTAATTCTAATTTTGTTTATCCGTGCTATTTTGAACACAAGTGACAACAATAATATGCTAAAAAATATATAGTTTTTATTAGCTATCTCCTCCTGTCTTACTAGACTTTAGCCCTGTACACACGGCCGAAATTCTTGAAAGAAACTTGTCCTGGCCGAGTGTACACGCGTACGATTCAAAAGAACCGCTGTTCTTGAATGGCACGAACGCGGTGACGTCATCGACTACGACGATCGTGCACTCGTCACATTCAATGCCGCCGCCATCTTGCTACTGCCTATGCCTAGGAAGCTACCGCACATGCGTCTAAGTAATTTCGAGCATGCGCGGGTTTCCACGGCGACAGGTAAGTGTACACACGCTCGGGTTTCTCGTCGAAACAGGCCGCCGAGATTCTCGACGAGAAAAAAGACCGCAAGTCGTCTTTTTTCTCGTCGGGGGAATCTGGGCAGTTTTCTTGACGAGAAAACTGAAACCCGCGTACACACAAACCAATCGTGTGTACGTGGCCTTTCTGTCTTTCAGGCTTTTCTTTCGATTTTAGAAATCCTTCTCTATGTGTAGCTACTTTTATCCCCCCCTAGAATATGGGCGGGGAAATGGCTTTCACGTCATGAGTGACCTAAAACGCGTAATTTCCTGGATACCCTTATAGGTGAAATATGTAGTTTCCTTATTCACCATTTCAAATGGGGCAGTGTTGTATTAGAATTGATTTTATTAAATAATAAAATAACCCTTTGACCTTGGCTTAGCAAAAACTGTCTAAAATCTGTCCAAACCACTTCAGACATTGTGGGGCCTTCCTAAGATTTATCACTTTAAGAAAAATATACCCACGCAATCAACCTAAGGCCCCTTTCACACGGAGGTCCGTTCAGGTCCGCCTGTCAGTTTTTTAGGCGGACCTGAAACGGATCCTCCATGTACCCCTATGGAGGCACGGATGTCAGCGGAGACATGTCCGCTGACATCCGACCCGCTCCGCCAAAGTGTGACGGAGGAAAACCCTATTTTTCCTTCCGTCGGCGGAGCGGATCGGATGACAACGGACTCTACGGTCCGTCGTCATCCGATTCCCCATAGGGGAGAGCGGCGCTCTGACAGGGCGGTCCCTGCACAGTGTGCGGGGACCGCCCAGTCATCCGTCGGCTCAGCGGGGATCAACGGAGCGATCCCCGCTGAGCAAGCGGAGCTTCACGGGGCGGATCTGCACGTATCCGCCCCATGTGAAAGAGGCCTTATAGTTTAAATTCCTTGAAACTCAGATCATTTAATTTAACCCCGTGTATTTCACAAATACAGCTTCCATACATTCAAAGTTTTCATAGGATCTCATATTTGTAACCCTTATTATAATAATATATATGGGTTTTATGAATATCCAAACAATGAAAATATTAAAGAAAATTATTAAAATACATAAACCAATATATGTGACACTGTTCAATTATGTATATACTCGCGTATAAGCAGAGTTACTCTTTCGTCCATGGATCGACACAGCTTCTCTATTGACAAAGTGGGTATTATCCATTAATTAGGAGTGACTAGGCAGAAAAACTTGTAAAAAGTGTTGCATCACACCTTCTACAGTACCGCCCAGAGGGCGAACCCTCTGGGTATAACCTCTCAGTCTGCATCTCGCAGATCAGTTTTTTTCTGTCTAGAAAGGAGTAGGACATGGCTCCCTTCGGGCCCATTGGTCCGGGGGGGAAAAAAAAAAAAAAAAAAAAATATACAGTGTATATTTATATTTTTTATATATTATATTTAATTTTTTTTTCATTTGTTGTTTCCTGCGATCTTTGATCAACTGCCGACTGGGTGACAGGCTGGATCCTCGATCCTTGTAGTCTCCCCAGTTTTGGCCATCGAACGTGTGCCGACCCTATCATGCCCGTCTCTCCACGGGTGGCCGGTGAGCCTACACTCCAGGGCCTGCATCGGGCCGCTCAGCTTCGGCTGACCTTACGGCCGAGTCGAAGCAGCCTGTCCGGTGAGCGTCATGCTCCAGGGCATACATATGATCGTCCCTTTTGGGTCCAATCACAGCATGCCTGGCCAACAGTCACCTTCTGTGCGCGGACGATTATCTTTTTGGAATGTCTTCCAGCATAATACATGCAGGGTAAGTAAAACTCCCCTGCCTCGGCTGGGTGATTTAGCTGGACATTCCTGGAGAGATCAAGTAAGTGGTTGTGGCCCCTTTCTTCCCTATCTCCCTGCCTTTCCCTCCTCCCTGGGGGTCACTTAAGGGGTCCCACTGGAGCGGGGCTGGCTGTAACTAACTTTTAGAAGAAATGTCATTTCTGTGTGTGTGTGTGTGTCCTTCCTCCTCCATGCTGTCGGTGGCCATTTTGAGGTGGTCCATGCCAAGTTTGGCCTCTTGTGACTGCCCGGCGGCCATCTTCCTGTGGTTCGGCCACACCCACTGGCCCCTATCAGGTGATCGGCAGCCATGTTTGTCCACCCTGTATGTATAGATTGCCATTCGGCGGCCATCTTTTTGTGGGCTACGGCTGCTTGACCTCTATCTTCGGCTCCGTGGCCATTTTCTTGGAGCCCACATTATCTTCCATACAGATGTTTTTGGCAGCCATTTTGCGAGAGCCTCCGGCCTCTAGGGTGCATTACACTGGCGCGAAAATTCACACAGGAAGTGCTGATACAAGAAGCAGACTGACACAGCAGCAGGGGGACAGCATCACAGGTGCAGCACACGGCAGCATAGCAGTACCTATCCAGGGTGGTAAGTCCTCTGGGTTACCCAGCCTCTCTGCAGCACAGGAGGGTGGCCTATTGATATCTTGCCTGGAGCCCTGTGGGTGTCAGCTTGTGGTCAGCATGGCATCTGAGCCAGATGTCTTCTCCCCTGAAACACCAGATTTAGCAGCTGGTGCCCCTGAGGTGTCTATGGACGCTATGTCGGCAATCCTAGAGGCGTTTGCTGCCAGGGTGGAAGCAGCACACGGGAATACAGGGGGTAATAAACTCCCCCGTCCCCTGCAATCTTCTGGGGATATTTCTGATGCAGAACCAGGTCCAGCTACGGCTCATGGCCCAGATTCTGATGCATCAGAGACTGCAGACCGTGACCGATCGGACAGTGAGGAGGACTCCAAGTCCAGGTCAGTACGCGAGACGGCTTTGGTATCTGACCTTATTACTGCAGTGCGGGATACGCTAAAGTTGGAAAATACTGCAGAAGTAGCAGATACTCCAGTCCCCTTTTAGGTTTCGTAAACCTGCCCGCACTGCTTAGGTGTTCCCTTGTGTGTCTTATTTTGACAAACTCTTATACAAGGAATGGGAGAACCCACTGAGCCTCTTTACAGCCCCAAAGAGGTTTGCAGTACGGTACCCCTTTGAGGAGAGTTTTCTGAAGATATGGACCTCTCCCCCTATAGTGGACCCTTCGGTGTCTAGACTTAATAGAGCCACCACTATTCCAGTAGAAGGGGCTCCTGTTTTCAAGGACTCTGTGGTTAAGAAGGCTGAAGCACTCGCTCGCTACCTATACTCAGTGGTAGGCTCGGCAGTACGCCTGGCATTGGCGGGGGCCCTAGTGTCTCAGACACTTACTGAATGGGCAAAATTGCTACTCCAGGGGTTAAAGGAGCGAGATGCTCCTCCTAATGAGATAACTTTGGCCGACCAGTTGGTCCAGGGCCTTACGTTTGTCTGCGAGTCAGACATGGATACTATTCCCCTGCTGTCAAGAGCTTCGGTTTATGCAGTAGTGATATGCCGCCTGATCTGGCTAAAGGGCTGGTCTGCGGACCAGACTTCCAAGAAAGCCCTGTTGGATCTGCCTTTTTAAGGGCGACAGACTTTTTGGGGCTTCTCTGGATGACATCAAGGATGCCACAGGAGGTAAAAGCACTTTGCTTCCCCAAACTAGCAAGGGTAAGGGGCCACGCCAAGGGCAAGGGCCCTCCGTTACTGCACGCAAGCGTTTTTTTCGCCCCCTTAAGGCGACAGGGAAAAGACCCCAGGCCGATAAAGTGCCTGCCCAAAGACAAAAGCGTCCTTGGTCCCGCAGACCCAACAAGCCTGCGGACAAATATGCGTCCACATGAAGGTCCGCCCCCACCCAGCTCTCGGGTGGGGGGACGTCTTCGCAAATTCGCGACTCAGTGGACTGCTCTAGTCTCCGACAGGTGGGTTTGCGAAGTAATCTCCTCAGGCTACAAGATAGAATTTCTCTCTTGTCCACCGGACAGATTCATCACCTCCAATCTCCAGCTACTACCGATCCGTCGGGAGGCCCTGTATGGGGCGGTCCAGGGTCTACTGGAACGCGGGGTAGTTATTCCAGTTCCAGAACAGGAACGGGGTCAGGGTTTTTACTCAAATCTGTTCATTGTGCCGAAGGAGGGGGTTCGGCCAATCTTGGATCTCAGAGCCCTCAATTGCTTTGTGAAAGTACAAAGCTTTCGGATGGAGTCGGTTCGATCTGTAGTCACGCCTCTCCATCCAGGGGACTTTCTGGCCTCCTTGGACATCAAGGACGCATACCTGCATGTCCCCATATACTCCAGACACCAGAGGTTTCTGCGATTTGCTATCGGGAAGAACCACTACCAGTTTGTGGCCCTCCCGTTTGGCCTTGCCTCAGCACCCAGGACGTTCACCAAGGTGCTCGCTCCGATTCTGGCACTTCTAAGACAGCGGGGTATCGCTATCACAGGTTACTTGGATGACCTTCTGCTGAAGGCCCCTTCAAGCTCAGAATTAGAGGTAAGCGTGTCCATTACCTGTCAGACTCTTCGAGACTGTGGTTGGATACTAAACACGCAAAAGTCAGTATTGGTGCCCACATAACGCCTAGTGTACCTGGGGTTGATTCTGGATTCCTCAGAGGCAAAGGTATTCCTCCCTGTGGAGAAGTTGCAGACCCTCCGGGCTGCAGTACGGCAGCTGACTTCCAGGAATTGGTCGTCACTCTGTTTTTGCATGCGAGTGTTGGGCCTCATGGTAGCCTCCTTCGAGGCGGTCCCATATGCTCAATACCATACTCGAGTGTTACAGAAGGAAGTCCTGTCCAGATGGAACAGATGCCCTTCATCTCTGGATTATCAAATCTGAGTGAGCCACCTAGTCAGGAGATCCCTGGTATGGTGGCTGACAGCACCGGCTCTAATGGCCGGGAAGTCATTTCTTCCGGTTTACTGGATAGTGATCACGACGGACGCCAGCCTTGCAGGTTGGGGGGGGAGTCTGGGGTGTCCAGTCGGCGCAAGGTCGCTGGACCCCAGAGGAAGCCCTCCTGCCGATAAATGTCCTGGAGATCCGGGCGATCAAGCTGTGCCTCTTCAAATGGTCTCAGAGACTGCAAGGGCGTCCAGTCAGGATCCAGTCAGACAACGCCACAGCGGTGGCATATGTCAATCATCAAGGAGGAACAAGAAGCTCAGCTGCAGCATTGGAGGTTGCTCGCATCCTGAAGTGGGCAGAGAAGAGCGTACCGGCACTATCGGCCGTGTACATTCCGGGTGTGGAAAACTGGCAGGCGGACTACCTGAGCCGCCAGATGCTGGACCAGGGAGAATGGTCCTTACACCCGGAGGTGTTCCAACTCCTCTGCCAAAGATGGGGCACGCCAGACGTAGATCTTCTGGCTTCCCGACTCAATCGGAAGGTATTGAGATTTGTGGCCTGGTCAAGAGACCCATGGGCAGACGCAACGGACGCGTTGGTAGCATCGTGGGGTCAGTATCGGCTAATCTATGCCTTCCCTCCCTTAAGGCTTCTTCCTCTTCTGCTCCGCAGAGTGGAGGCAGAGGGAATTCCAATGATCCTAATCGCTCCAGATTGGCCTTAGCGTCCTTGGTACGCCGATCTAGTACGTCTTGTAGCAGACGTCCCCTGGCGCCTACCACTACGGAAGGACCTGCTATCGCAAGGTCCCATATTCCATCCTGCTTTACAGTCATTGGCTTTATTGGCACGGCTGTTGAGAACCAGGTACTGAGAGACCGGGGCCTGTCAGACTCAGTAATCTCTACTATGAGAAGTGCTCGAAAACCGTCCTCTAGGAAGGTTTATCACTGCACTTGGAAGGCCTACATCTCCATGTGTGAGGAAATGAAATGGCATCCGCGTACCTATTTGGTTTCCAGAATCCTGCTGTTTTTACAGCATGGGGTGGACCAAAGGCTTGCCCTAAGTACGATTAAAGCCTCGTACACACGGCCGAGATTCTCGTCGAAAAAAACATGTCATTTTTTTCGACGAGATTCTTGGACAAGAAACTTGTCCCGGCCGAGTGTACACACGCTCGATTCAAAGAACCCGCGGTTCTTTGAATGGAGCGTACGCGGTGACGTCATCGACTACGACGAGCATGCGCTCGTCACATTCGATGCCGTCGCCGCCATCTTGGTATACCCTACCTATGCCTAGGAAGCTACCGCGCATGCGTCAAATTCATTTCGAACATGCGCGGGCTTCCGGGAGGACAGGTAAGTGTACACACACTCACTTTTCTCGTCGAAACATGCCGACGAGAAAATAGAGAGCAGGTTCTCTATTTTCTCGTCAAGATTACTTGTTGGTTTTCTCGACGAGAAACCATACACACGAACGAGTTTCTCGGCAAGACATCTCTGACAGCAAGTTTCTTGCTGGTTCTTGCCGAGAAACTCGGTCGTGTGTACGAGGCCTAAGGGTCAGATATCTGCCCTGGCTGTCTTTTTTTCAGCGACCCCTGGCGACTCTCTCTCTCGTGAGTACATTTGTGCAGGGGGTTCGACATGTGGCCCCTCCGGTCCGTCCCCCGTTACCTCCGTGGGACTTGAACCTGGTCCTCTCGGTGCTTCAGAAGGCACCGTTTGAGAAGATTAGAGATATTCCCCTGTTGACACTTTCTCAGAAAGTGGTCTTTTTGGTGGCGGTTACGTCAGACGAGTCTCTGAGCTGGCAGCCTTGTCCTGCAAGGCTCCCTTTTTGATTTTCCACAAGGATAAGGTGGTGCTGCGGCCGCAGCCTTCCTTTCTTCCGAAAGTCGTTTCGGCTTTTCATCTCAACGAAGACATTGTACTTCCATCCTTGTGTCCTCATCCGTCGAATCCTAAGGAGTCGGCGTTGCATTCCTTGGACGTTGTCCGAGCTTTGAGAGTATACCCATCTGCTACTTTCCTGTTCCGGAAGTCAGACTCACTGTTTGTTTCGGTGGCTGGTCCCAAGAAGGGCCAAGCAGTCTCATCGGCCACCATCTCTAGGTGGATCCGACAGCTAGTAATCCAGGCTTGCGCCTTAAAGGGTCAGGCGCCCCCCTTTCCTGTCACGGCGCATTCGACCAGGGCAATAGGTGCCTCTTGGGCTTTCCGACATCAAGCGTCTGTTTCCCAACTATGTAAAGTGGCGACTTGGTCGTCCGCTCACACTTTCACAAAATTCTACAAAGTTGATGTAGGTGCATCTTCGGATGCCTCTTTCGGCCGCAAGGTTTTGCGAGCGGCTGTTTAGAGTTGCAGCTCCTCCGTTGGAGGAGTGCTGTTTTGTGTTTTGGGGTGAAGTTTGTTTTTATGCTGTTACCACCCCTCATTTTTTTTCTCTGACACTGCTTTGGGATGTCCCACTTTGTCAATAGAGAAGCTGTGTCGGTCCATGGACGAAAGAGTAAATAGGATTTTTTACTCACCGTAAAATCCTTTTCTCTGAGTCCATGGACCGACACAGCACCCACCCCTCCTAAGTTTGTACTGCTTTTTGACGAACTGATCTGCGAGATGCAGACAGAGGTTATGCCCAGAGGGTCCGCCCCCTGGGCGGTACTGTAGAAGGTGTGATGCAACACTTTTTACAAGTTTTTCTGCCTAGTCACTCCTAATTAACGGATAATACCCACTTTGTCAATAGAGAAGCTGTGTCGGTCCATGGACTCAGAAAAGGATTTTACGGTGAGTAAAAAATCCTATTTTTTCAGCACTTTTTTTTTTTTTGTGCTGCAAATGCCCCCCTCGGCTTATACTCGAGTCACCTTTTTGCGCCTGATCTCCAAGGATTTGGGGACCTGGTGCCGGCCGTAGGTCCCCTCTACCCCAATCTTGGCACACATGTAGCCCCACTCTTCCTCTACAAGTGTGCAAAGTTTGTTGGCCGGGGGACCACCGATTTTTCAAACCCGGGCACCCCTTCCATAGACTACCATGTTAGACGTCAGTCTAGGCATGGGCACAGTGAGGCATGGACACAGTGAGGCATGCAATGCACATGGACACAGTGAGGCAAAGTGAGGCATGCAGATGGACACCCTAGGCTTATACTCGAGTCAATACATTTTCCCATTTTCTATTTTTTTGTGCTAAAATTAGGTGCCTCGGCTTATACTCGAGTATATACGGTAATTACGCTAATGTAATACCATATAACTTTGCTAATATATGATATCTTGTACTTGAGTAATTCTCAATGTTTCATTTGTGAATAAGCCTTTTTTTCTTTTTTTTTTTTTTTTTTTTTATTCATAAATCCTAGAAAAAAACGTTTCTCTTTCCGTCCATGGACTGACACAGCATCTTCAATCTTGACAAATGTTCCTGCTCATAGAAGACATAACCCTCCTACCTGCAGCTAGCTACCTCAGTTTTTTTTTTTCTGCCTAGCAGAGTACGTGGCTCTCTTAAGAGCCAGTCTCCTTTTTGAAGGTTTTTTTTATTTATTTATTTTATTTTTTTTTGTTCTTTTGAACATTTATTATTTTATTTTTGAGATCTATCAACATTCAGCTGGGCAACAGGTTGGGTAGTTGGCTATCCTTGTCTTCCCAGTCCGACCATCGAGCGTGCTGATGCTCAGCGTGAGATCAGTTCTCGACATACCCCACGGCTCCAGGGGTGGCCGGTGAGCTTTTATGATCCAGGGTCCACATATTCCACTATTGAAAACCGCATGTTGGCCATTTTGCAGTGGATTCGCTATGGCGCATTTCTTATTGCCATTTTGTAGTCACGCGCTCTTTTTTTGCTATTTTGGCCTCCTAGGCTGACTCGGTCGGCGCGCAGTAAATCTCCTCAGTTTCCTTCACTGTTCACACACCGTGGACGGACGGAATGATGGGCAGCGGCGCTGAGCGGTCCTGCGCTGGGTTGGTGAGTCCCCTGGGTAGCTCCCCCACAGTCAGTGCAGCAGGTAGGTGGACTTTTTCTTCTCTCATAAGTCACAGAGCGTGCTGTTTGCTATGGAGTCAGTCTCACCTGCTTCCCCTTGCATGTCAGAGGCGACAGGCAGGGCTACTGCACCTGCGGTCCCTATGGTCACTTTGTTGGCATTCCTGGAATCATTGTTGCAGGAGGGGAGCGGCGTGCGAGCATATAAGGCTGAGTGGCCCTCACTCCCCCCATCATCTCCTGGGGGGGGAGTGCTCTGATTCAGATATGGGCATTGCTGCAGCACAGGATCCTAGCTCTGAATTGTATTTATTTTTTTTTGCCCCAAGGACATTCCTTGAAAGGAAGACTCCTTATCTGGGTCAGTAAATGACAGGACGCTTGTTAGTGGACTCATGGTTACTGTGAGGGACACTCTCAAGCTGGAGGCTGCAGCTGAAGAACCTCTAGTGGAGGTAATCTCCTTTGGTTCATTTAAAGCTAATCCTTCTTAAATGTTTTTTCTCTTACCGTCCATGGACTGACACAGCTGGATACTGTAAACGTGTGGGTATATGTCCCTGCTCGCAGGAGAAGATCTAGGCAGAATGTTCGATGTAAGAAACATACATTCTAGAACAAACGAGTTGAACAGCCCCGCCCAGGGGGCGGTCCCTCCCGACCTTACCCTCCCACCTGCAGTCAGCAGACCTCAGTTTTTTTTCTGCCTAGCAGGAGAAGACGTGGCTCTCTCAGGAGCCAGTCTCCTGGAAGATTTTACTTTTACTTTTTATTCCTTTGAAGGTCTCAAAAATAAAATAGAATTCCCAATCAACTGTTGGCTGGGCAACAGGTTGGGTACACTGGTATCCTCGTAGTCTTCCCTGTCTGACCATCGAGCGTGCTGATCCTTGCCTTGTGTGCGTGAGACTCCGTTCACGACATGCCCCATGACTCCAGGGGTGGCCGGGTTGCTTTCATGCTCCCGCGGTCCTCTCAAGATTGAACAGTACCTGACTGTATCTCTCGCGGTGGACCGGGCCGACAGCTACGCAGTACTGCTCTGTGATAGGTCTGTCTGGAAAAAAAAAACAGTGGTTCCCTGAAAGGGACAGGTAAGTAGTCTCTCCTACTGAAGGGGAGTACATGCTGGCTGGGTTTCTTTATATGGGGGGTTTCTCCCTGTCTCCCCCCTGTTATGCTGCTCGCTGCACCCTGTACTGGTGCTGTGCTTGGGGGGGGGGGGGGGGGGTCACTCTGGCCTGGCTGGGCGCTCATGTCTGTAGTAGGTTCTGGAGAGAGGGGCAGTTTTTCTGGTGTGTGTGAGGTGTTTATTGCGTGTGCCATTAGCGCGCATTAGAGCTTGAATTTCGCCCTCGGCGGCCATCTTTGGTGGTTCAATGGTGCAGTTATAGCTGCAACCATTTTTCTTGTGGCCGCCGCGCATTTATTTTCGGTTTTGGCCTCTTGCGGCGTGAATCTCCTCACAATCTCCTCGCAGATTCTTCACTCTCCTCAGGCTCACAGCGCGCTTCAGCAGGAGTGAGCGGTCCTTAAGGGTTGGCGAGTCCTCCGGGTATCCCCTCCTCAGCGTAGCCAGTGGGTGGACTGTATATTCACTGTATAGTGTATAAGGTCTCAGAGGGTGGCGTTATGGAGTCTGATACACCTGCTCTCCACACTTGTCTGGGGCAACTGGCAGTGCTGCAGTTAAAGGTGTTCATATGTTTCGTGCACCTGCGGTCCTTATGGACCAGTTGTCAGCAGTCCTGGAATCATTCCTGTCAGAATGGAAGCGGTGTGCGAGCAAAAGGAGTTATAAGCCCCCTCTCCCCACAAAAATCTTTAGTGTAGGAGTGCTCTGATTCAGATATGGGCCTAGCTACTGTGCTCAGGAGCCTAGCTCTGAATATTTAATGTTTATGAACAGGACATTCCCTTGTGAGGAAGACTCCAGTTCTGTCAGTGAATGACAGGGCGCTTGTAAGTCATCTCATTGATGATGTGAACAACACTCTCAAGCTGGAATTGCTGTGGCTGAGGTACCTCAGGGACGCTGTTTCCCTTGTTTCTTTCAAGACTTTCTTTTACACAGCTTCCTCACTGTTTTCCTCACACGCTGCGTCAAGAGCAGCATGGATGATACAGGGGTACTGTATTTCCCTCCCCCTGGTCGGTGCAGCATGGTGGGGGGGAGGACTTTATTAATTTATGTCTCTAGTCCCTGTGAGCCTTCTGTGTGATATCCTGAGGCAACATTTCCTGCCATTTCCTGGGGGAACGCTTTGAGCTCTGACAGACACACGGTCTGAGGGTCAGAGGTTACCTGTTACCTGCATGCTGCTTCGGCAGCACAGTCAAGCAGGTTGGAATGATACAGAGAAGATTATGCACCTCTGCGCCATAATTTAAACTCGTCCTATACCTGTACACTGCATACATTCACAGTGTATGTATGTGTTATTGGTCTCTGTGTCTGCGTGGGTGTTTCCCCCACGTTCCAATGCTGTGTTTCAGTGCCATACATGATATAAACGTACAAAATATGTTTATGCATGACTCCAGATACATTCACAGTATATGTATTATACTCTCTGGCTCACATGCTATCATTCCTACACGGTATCTGTGTGCTGTCTGCGTGGAATTCTTCCGGGTGTTCCGGTTTCCTCCCATGTGCTGACGGTATGTGCGCCTTTGGCCTTCTGCACAGTTAAACATGTTCAATGTTCATCACGCATGCTATAATACCTACACGGTATGTGTAGGCAGTCTGTGTGGTTTTCCGCCCACGCTACATGACATGCATGCCTTTGGTGCAATACACGGTTTAAACATACACATTATGTCTATACACTACACTAAATACATTCACAGTAGTTGTAGGTATTGCATTCTCTGAGTATGTGTGGGGTACTTCGGTTCCTCCCACGCGCCACCGGTGTGCGCGCCTTCGGTGCTATGCACACATGGGCTTGTGCAAAATGTTTAGCACACATACTATAATACCTACACTGTATGCGTATGCAGTCTGCATGGGTTTCATCCGGGTGCTCAGGTTTCTCCCCTGCGTTCCAATGGTGTGTGCATTTTCAGCGCTATGCACAGTATAAACATGTGCAATTTGTTTATTCGCAGGCTAACCTACCTACACGGTTGTGTACGCAATCTGCGTGGCTGGTGTACGTCCAAGCCCCGATGATGTGCGCGCCTTCGTCGCTGGCACAGTATAAACGTGTTTTAATAGGTTTATCCACACATACTAAACTACATACGCCCTATGTTGTGGTATTATGCTCTTTGTGGCTGGGTGGGTTTCCTCCCACACTATTTGCGTGTTTGACACAATACATAGTATAAACTATGTGTTTGTACAATCAGCACTTATCCATGGGTAGTTGCTGGATGGAGCATTGTCACAAGGAGCCCTGGTTTCAGGGGTACCACTTTCCACCTGCTTTCAGTGGTGATCAGAAGCGCTGGCTTGGACTGTTCGCCAGGCTGAGGTTAGTGTTACGCCCGTTAGTGGCTGTGTCTCTGGCGTTTTTTGTAGCTCAATGACTGGGCAAAAGCCTCTGCTTCATCCATTTCTAGGGAAGTTCTGTAAAGTTGCCTTTATTGGCCAACGGTTGAGGCACCCTGTACACCGGGGCCTCTTCTCCGATACATTGCGGAGTCTCTTTGGGATTTTCATACATCTCGCTGCAAGATGGTCCTGTCGGCCGTGTGCATTGCAGGGCAAGGGTCCTTGTATCCGGAGATGTTTCCACCTCCTTTACCGGCGATGGGGCACCGGAAGTGGACCTTATGGCCTCTCGACTCACTCGCAGGGTGTCAAGATCGTGGTCATGTCCAGGGACCCCTGGGCGGACGCGTCAGACGCATTGGAAGCCCATGGGGGCAGTATCGCCTGATATATGCTTACCCTCCGCTACTGTTTTTGCCTCGCCGGCTTTGCAGAGTAGGGGCTGGGGCCATTCCAGTGATCCTCATTGCTCCGGAACGGCAACATTGGTACGCCAATCTACTTCGGCTAGACACAGACGTTCCTGGCGACTGCCTATTGTGGTGGACCTTCTGTCTCATGATCTCTTTCTTCATTCTGCTTTACAGTCCTTGGCTTTAATGGCATGGCTGTTTTAAAGCCAGGTGCTAAAGGACAGAGTTCTCTCGTATTCGATCATCTCTTCTATGTTGTTGACACGAATCTTCCTCCAGGAAGATATCTCACCGTACCTGGAAGGCTTACATCGCTATGTGCGAGGAACTTGAGTGGCGTCCTCGGATGTATTCCGTTCCCAGGATTTTGGTGTTTTTACAGCGTGGTGTGACCCAAAAGCTGGCCTTGCATCCTCTTTTTTTGTTTTTTTTTGTTATTTAAGGTCGGATTTCGGCCCGGGCTGTCTTTTTCAACGACCGCTACTGGGCCATTCCTTGATAGCACATTTTGTGCAGGGGGTTTGCCATGTGATTTTCCCCCTGTCAAGCCTCCTCTCCCTACTTGGTATCTGAATTTGATGCATTTCGGTTCTCCAAGAACATCCCTTTGAGAATATCAGAGAGATTCCTCTCTTGACCTTGTCCCGGAAGGTGGCCTTCTTTGTGGCCATTGCTTCGGTTAGACGGGTGTCTGAGTTGGCGGCCTTGTCCTGCAAGTCGCCTTACTTGGTCCTCCATAAGGATATGGCGGTGTTGCGCCCACGACCGTCCTTCTTTCAAAAGATGGTCTCGGCCTTTCACCTTAAGGACATTGTTCTTCCGTCCTGGTGTCCTCACCCATCGCATCCCTGAGAGTTTGCGCTTCATACATTAAGATGGGTACAAGCCTTAAGAGTGTACCTGTCTGCTACTGTTTCCATTCGGAAGTCTGTGTCTGGTCCAAAACAGGGTCTCTAGGTGGATCAGGCAGACCGTCATGCGGGCGCCTCCCTTTCCAGTTGCGGCGCATTCCACCAAGGCAATTGGTGCTTCCTGGGCCTTCCGACATCCAGCGTCGGTTCCACTACTACTGCTTCCACCCTTCTGATACTGCTTTAGGACGTCCCACACGTTTACAGTATCCAGCTGTGTCAGTCCATGGACGGTAAGAGAAAATAGGATTTTTGTACTCGCCATAAAAATCCATTTCTCTGACGTCCATGGACTGACACAGCACCCACCCTTCCTTTTTAAGGTTTGTACTGCTTTGTTACGAACTGAGGTCTGCTGACTGCAGGTGGGAGGGTAATGTCCAGATGGACCGCCTCCCTGGGCGGGGCTGTTGAGCTTTGGTTTGTTTTGGATGTTAGAAACATACATTCTAGCTTTTTGCCTAGATCTTCTCCTGCGAGCAGGGACATATACCCACACGTTTACAGTATCCAGCTGTGTCAGTCCATGGACACCAGAGAAATGGATTTTACGGTGAGTACAAAAATCCTATTTTTATTTTTTTTATTTTTTTTCCCCCTAATACACCTTTCTTTGATAAATTCATAGACCAGGTTTGGGACAAACCGCAGAAGACCTTTTGTGGTCTCGCAGGGTATGGCGGTTAGGCACCCCTTGAGGAGTGCCTGATTAAAAAAAAAAAAAAATGCTCCCTTGATTTCTGGGGCCTCAGTGTCGGCGGTGGTATTGCATCGCCTTATCTGGTTAAAATGCTGGTCTGCTGGCCTCCTAAGAAGCTCCTGAGGGATTTTCCTTTTCAGGGCGGAAGATTATTGGTTCCTCCCTGGATGACATTATTTAAAATGCCATGGAAGGTAAGAGCGCCCTTCTTCCTCGGCATAATAAGGCGAAGGAGTCGCATCGTAAGCCGGGCCCGTCTTTTTTCCCCACACAGAAGAGGTGTTTTTCGTCAGAGTTCAAGGGACAATTGTCCCAGACTGACCAGAATGCGGCTGGGGGACAGAAGCGTCCCTGGGTGCGTAGGCTGAACAAGCCGCCACCGCATGAAGTCTTGCCCCCGCCCACTCTGGGGTGGGGGGACGACTTTGCAGGTTCACGGATTGGTGGACCTCCTGGTTTTTCGACCGGTGGGTATGCGAGGTGGTCACCTCGGGGTACAGGATAGAGTTCCTTACCTGACCGATTCTTTCCCTCAAATCTCTTTCTTTCCAGCGTGTCGGGCTGCCCTATTGGGGGCTGTGCAGGACTTGCTGAGGTGAGGGGTAATTTGCCAATACCGTCAAAGGAGAGGTTTCAGGGATTTTCTTCAAATCTTTTTGTGGACCCAAAGAGGGACGGAGTCTGTCCAATTCTGGACCTCAAGGCCCTGACTGCCTTTGTAAAGATTCGAAGATTCCGCATGGAACGGTGATTGCTGCGCTCCACTCTCGATTTTCTGCCGTCCTTGGACATCAAGAACGCCTACTTGCATATCCCAATCTTCGCAGGTCACCAGTAGTTTCTGCGCTTTGCGATAGTGGTCTTTGCCTATCAGTTTGTGGCTCTTCCCTTCGGTTTAGCGTCAGCACCGCGGGTTTTCACCAAGGTGCTTGCCCCAATTCGAGCTTTGCTGAGACAGCGAGGCATTGCTATCTAGACCATTTTCTGAGAGCAGGCTCTGGCTCCGAATTGGAAAAAAATGTGTTGCTAGCCAGTCTGGCCCTCCGAGGATTCGGTGGCTGCTGACCATTCAGAAGTCGGACCTGGTTCCGACTCAGCGTCTGGAGTACCTAGGATTGATCCTGGACTCCTCGGAGGCAAGGGTCTTTCTACCCTTGGGAAAATTACAAACTTTTCAATCTTTGTCCTGCAAATGGTTGTCACTTTGTTTTTTGGCATGAGGGTTCTGGGATTCATGGTGGCTTAATTCGAGGCTGTACCGTATGCCCAATTCCACGCTCGAGCCTTACAAAAGGAGGTCCTATCCAGCTGGGACAAGTCTCCATTGTCACTGGATCGTCGGATCCAGGTGTGTCACCTGGTCAGGGCATCCCTGACATGGTGGCTGGAATCCCCGGCCCTTCGGTCAGGGTAGTCGTTCCTTCCTGTTCAGTTGACGGTGATCCCGACGGCCGTCAGTCTTACGAGCTGGGGCGGAGTATGGGAAGTTCTGTCAGCCCAAGGGCTTTGAACTCCGGACGACTCCCGTCTGCCGATCATTGTTCTGGATCTTCGGGCGACCAGTCTGTATCTCTCCTCGTGGTCAAGGAGACTACAGGGGCGCTCAGTCAGGATCCAGTTTGCAACGCCACGGCTGTGGCTTTTGTCAACCATCGGGGATACGCGGAGCTCGGCTGTAGCGTACGAGTCCGCCCATATCCTGGAATAGGCGAAATGAAGCGTGCAGGTTCTGTCGGCCGTTTGCATTCCAGGTGTAGACAACTGGCAGGCGGACTATCTGAGCCGCCAACTGTTGGACCAGGGAATGGTGTTTCATCTCCTCGCTGGAGGTGGGGCACGCCGGATGTAGGCCTATTGGCCTCTCGACTCAATCACAATGTCGTGATTCATGGCCAGGTCCAGGGATCCCTGGGCTGACGCATAAGACACGTTGGTGGCCCCGTGGGGTTGGTATCGGCTGATTTATGCCTATCCTCCACTGAAGTTGCTTCCTCGACTACTTCGCAGGATGGAGGCCGAGGGGATCCCGGTGATCCTCTTTGCTCCTGGTTGATCTCGACGTCCTTGGTACGCCGATCTTGTGCGCCTAGCGGTGGACGTTGCATGACAACTACCGCTGTGGGAGGACCTTCTGTCTCAAGGTCCCATTCTTCGTCCTACTTCCTGTCGCTGACTTTGACGGCATGGCTTTCAAAAGAGACCTGCTTCGCTATGTGGGAGGAGCTGGATTGGCGTCTGTAACGGCACCCCAAATACGAAAGGGGGAAACGCCCGTTTAGATCTCTTCCCTCTCCTAGACACAAATTCACTGCCGATCCTCCACAGCCAGACGACCACTTCCCATAGGAATTAATCCTTCTGAAAGAACGAGACGCACTCTGTATCTTTCAGGGATAGACTGACTTTATTTCCAAAAACATTAACTTTTATACACATCCAATACTGCATTAATCTAAAATGAACAATGGTCCAGCTCCACCCACAACATAACAAGACCCAATACACATTTGACAGTAGGCTAGCTTTTGTCTCCCAATACCCATCTCTTAGAAGGCAACAGCTAATCCCTTTATGTTTAAATAACTATGCATGACCTTTATATTCACCAGACTGTCTGTTACTTTACAATACACACAAGGACAGACTTAATTTCCCCAATCCACATCACCACAAACAATGAACAGGTCTTTTAGAAGCTGTGATTCATTCGCATTACACTAGGCAGACAGGTGATTGAGGCTGAACACATCAGTATCTCCAAGATATATTTCTTAATGTCCATGGTTTCCTGGCTCGCCCTGTGTCCAAAGTGACCCTTCTGTCACAGCGTCCACAGTCGACTTCCGTTTACAGGATCCTGGTGTTTTTACAGCGTGGTGGGGACCATAAGCTTGCCTTAAGCTCCATTTACGGGTCAGATTTCAGCTTTGGCTGTTTTTTTTTCACCGGCCGCTGGCAGGCCATTCTTTGATTTTAGTACCTTCGTACAGGGGGTCCGCCATGTGTGTCCCCCCCCCCCCTATTGAAGCACCTCTTCCTCCTTGGGATTTGGTTTTGGTGTTCTCGGTTCTTCATGAACCTCTTTTTGAAAAGATCAGAGAGATTCCTCTCTTCACTTTATCTCAGAAGGTGGATTTTCTAGTAGCCATTACTTCGGTCAGAAAGGTTTTCTGAATTGACGTTTTTTCTTGCAAACCGCTATACTCGGTCCTCCATGAGGATAAGGCAGTGCTACGCCCACGGTCTTCTTTTCTCCCGAAGGTGGTCTCGGCCTTACACCTTTAATGAGGACATTGCTTCTGTCTTTATGTCCTCGTCCATCGCATCCCAGAGAGTTTGCGCTTCACACGATAGACGTGCCTTACGGGTGTACCTGTCTGTTACGGCTTCATTTAGGAAGTCTGGCTCACTGTTTGTGTCTGATCCAACACTGGGCCAAGTGGTTTCATCTGCCACCATTTCTCGGCGTATCAGGCAGGCCTTCATACAGGCCTATGCCCTTCAGGGGCGGGCGCCTCCCTTTCCGGTTACGGCACGTTCAACCAGGGCGATTGGTGCTTCCTGGGCTTTCCGTTATCATGCTTCTGTTGCACAAGTGTGCAAGGTGGCGACCTAGTCCTCCGCACGTACCTTTTCAAAGTTATTTAGGGTTGTTTTGGCTGCATCTTCTGATGCTTCCTTTGGCCGCAAGGCTTGCAAGCGGCTGTTTAATGTTGCAACTCCTCCGTTGAGGAGCTCTGCTTGTTTGGGGTGAAGTTTGGATTTTTTTTTTCCTTGCTACTGTTCCCACCCCTCTGACACCCTTGACACTGCTTTGGGACGTCCCACTTTGTCAAGATGGAAGATGCTGCGTCAGTCCATGGATGGAAAGAGAAAATAGGATTTTTTTTTTGTACTCACCGTAAAATCCTGTTCTCCGACGTCCATGGACTGACACAGCACCCACCCCCCCCCCCCTATTTTTAGGTTTGTACTGCTTTGTTACGAACTGAGGCAGCTAGCTGCAGGTAGGAGGGTTATGTCCGGAGGGCCCGCCCTCTGGGCGGGGCTGTTCAGTGCTGGTTTTGGAATATATGTTAAAACATCTAACATTCTGCCTAGTCTTCTCTTATGAGCAGAAACATAACCTACTTTGTCAAGATTGAAGATGCTGTGTCAGTCCATGGACGTCAGAGAAAAGGTTTTTACGGTGAGTACAAAAAATC